>CM040459.1:23975504-23990276 GCA_022758105.1 Pangasianodon gigas | reverse complement strand
GAACTCTGTAAAAAATGGCTGTAATTCCTAAACGGTTAATGCAATATTTTTGTTAAACCCCTTGAATTAAAGCTGAAAGTCTACGCTTCAGTCACATCTTGACTGCTTCATTTCAAATCCACTGTGGTGGTGTACAGAGGCAAAATTACCAAAACTGTGTCACTGTCCCAATATTTATGGACCTGACTGTATGTGGTTCAATTTAATTTTTTTTATTATTGTATGTTTTCTAATTAAATATACGTGATTGCTAAAGATGATGTAAGCACCTAATTTCCAACACACACTTGTTTTGGTGTATTGTATTGGACACTGTATAGTGCACTACATACTCAGTGGCCACTTTATTAGGTACTTATAAGACATTGAAATATCTCACGAATGTAGTGTGTGTGTGTCTGCGTGTCTGTCTTTGTGTGTGTCTTTCTGTGTCTGTATGCGCCTCTGTGTCTCTGTCTTTGTGTGTGCGTGCATGCGTGTGCGCCTGTGCCTGTGTGTGTGTGTGTGTGTGTGTGTGTGTGTGTAAGTGTGAGGGAGAGAGTGAGAGAATATAAATGGGAATGAGCTGGGCGCTTCATACCCGAGTTTCCAGTCTCTTCACTTCACATCTCATGCTCATCCCTGATTGGTCGTTGATCACATGCTCCCCAGCTGTGTTCATGTCTTTGAGAGGCCGGTGTTTTTCCTTTGAATGTGCAGCGACTTTATGATCAAACACAAAAGCTTTGACGTGGGACGCTCATGCATGTGTGTCACAACTGTGTACCCGGCCTACAGTGTGTTGACGTTCTATCGAGCTCAGTTTATAGTGTTAACGCCTAGCAAAACGGGATTTATTACTTGAGCTCTGCACTCTCCACCATCCAGCTAACTCAACTCTACAGTACAGTCCAACTCAGTCAGGTAGATTAGCGAGCCGGCATGTGTGAGTATATTTGACTCTTTATGTTAAGCATTTAATGTGTCTGGTTTAGAACTAAACATGACTGACTTCCAGTGAAGTGCTGCTGTGTTTTATTATTATGCTGCTCAGCGTCTTCATCGTCGTCTCCTTCCCTGTTTCCATTGTCTCTGGTGTCTTTATCAAGGTACTGTATAATATTATACCACACTGTTGTTGAATTCTCAAATCTGATTATTCAGAAGGTGTTGTTTAATTTTCTGTACCACAGCTCTGACAGTAGTTCTGGCTGTAATTTAAACGATAGGTTTATATTAATGCACTCTCTAATTCCCAGGGACTTGTATGGTGTACACCATGCACACTACATAATTTAAGTCTAAAAATAATCAAATTTTAAATTATATTTAAAAATGTGTTGTTGTTTAACAAAGAATAATGTATAACTGTTGCTATTGTGAAGTTTTCTGTTATCCTTTCTGGAAAGAGTCTCCGGGGTCAGCACTTTGTAACAGTCAGTAAGGTTTCCACCACAGGAAAGTATTCAGGACAGAGGAGTTTGCACTTTCTTGTTTCTCTGTAACTTCACAATCTGCTTTTTTGTCTTACTAACTTCGAGAGAGGGAGAGAGAAAAAATCAAGGCTGGTGAAGGAACTGTTTATAGCTGCTATAAATTAAATGACAAGAACTTGTCTCATGGACGTTCCATATCAATAAATGTTATAAACAGTTTAAAAAATGACGTTTTTTATTCATTAATAAATAAAAATTGTACTTGTTGGCAAATCACTCTGGTGTAAAGAGAATAAATCACTTTTATCCAAGCTTTCAGATCACATCAAGTCCAAGCTTTGGGGTGATGAAAGTAACTCCGTGTCACAACAGACCTCATCACACCACACTTACATGGTTTATTTTTATATAACAGCATGCTGCATTGCGTTCTGTTCCTTACATGATTAATAGTAAAATCTTGCAGTTCACTTTATAGCTTTTGTTTGTCTGATCATTGCCACTATGACGATAAAGTCTTCTGCCCATATAGCCGTCCCCGAACTCGGTGTTTCTCACATCAGTTTTCAGGGACCCCGGGTAGTCTACACAGTTGATCTCTTAAGCTATTAAGAACATTAAAGAGCTGAGACTTGTGTTTTGCCCGAGCTTAATGTATCTGCCTGATTAGCTCTCATATTTGTCTCTTGGCTCTCTCTGCGTCTCACATGTACAGAGGGTCACATGCTCCCATTTCTGCCATCATCCACTCACACTCCCTTCTCACTCTCCGTCTTTGTGTTTAGCTGTGAGCTCTTTTTGTCCTCTCTGTGATTCTCTCCACAGAGAACGTTCTCTATAGTGCTGCTCTCTGCTAGTCGACTCTGCTAGTTTATCTGTGTGAATGTGCTTGACGTTTTCTTTTTTTTTTTTTGTCAGCCATGGATGTGCTGATCCTGTGTGGAGATAGTTGCAAGCTCATTTTCTCCTTTTTCTATGACTTTAATAGGGGTTTTTTTTCACTGTAGAATGTTGCAGTTATGCAATGACTGGACTTGTATTATGTTTTAGTTTTCCTAAACAGCATATATTAGGGTGTCTCATTGAGGGTGGTTTTTTTCCCCCATTTTCACCCCAATTTGGTCACCTGCCAGTTCCCACCCTCCAGCTACCTCTCCCCATACAATATCATACAACAGCTACCAACTAGGCAGGTAAAGGCTAACACATGCCCACTGAGACACGTAAAGCCAGCCAACCATATGTTTTAGAACTGCTGCTCATGCTGCATCATAGGGCGGAGTAACACACTCTGGGGAAAGAGCTATCTGCCCTCTTCCACATGAGCTTATAGACGTCTGTGATTGGATAGTGTCAGTCTGATTGATTTTGCTCCATTGGCTCCTGGACACAGATGGCTGTGGCATCATTGGAATTTGAACTTAGGACCTCCCGGCAATTGAAAGATACTTTTAAAGCAGCCAAAAATTCGAGTTTAATTGCAGTGGGAAAATTATACTTGATCACATCACCCAATTTATTAACTATACAGATGTTTGAATATTAAAATTAGGCATAAGCATCATCCCTATTATTGATGTGATACAAGGTAGTGCAGTGATTTGATCGAGATGCACGACATTGCTGAATCTATACATCCCTGAAGAGAAAGTAATATAACTAGTTTGTGTTGTCTGCTTCACAGGCTCTTCAAGAGAAAGTGTGTGAATTCCAAGCTCGTTTGCGTAGCGAAGACGCCACCGACAGGCGGCTTCTACACCGACTACACGCACCGCAGGTCAGTCAAGACCAACAGAACAAAGCAGACACAAGCCAAGAGCATCCACTCACCAATCAAGAGATTCTCGAACAGGACAGCCAGCTCAGCCAAGCTGGCTTCAACACAAGTAAGTGAACTAATGTAGGGTTTAGTGTATAATCTGTAGTGGAGCTGAGAGTTGAGAAGTGATCTTGTTGCATTCACTGACTCTTTGACAGATGTGTGTGTACGTTTTGTAGGTGTACGGCGATTGAGTGCAGGATCCCCGCATCAACAGGATTATTCTGACATTGCTGCAGAGAGGAAAGTTCACGCACAGCCTCGGCATAAAGAAGAAGTGCACCAGCTTGCTCTCATCACAGGGCTACACACACAGGTGAACACATCGATACACACTAGGCAGGCATGTGCTCATAATAAATGTTCATGTTAGTTATATGACCTGGCATAACAGTAATATAAAAATATTTGTATACCAGTATTGTTACCGGGGCATCTTTCATTTTTGTAATGCAGTTCATGGAACATTTGCTTGAAGCTTGTTGGCTTAAATAGCATTTTGATCCGGCTTGACACTTGTACCAAAAAGCAAGCGGACTGTTATAGCTAACTAGCTATTGTGAGCTAGATATTTATATACCATGCAAGGTTATGTTACATTAGCTAACTAAATTTATCTATGGCAATAAATCCATATAAATGAATAGAAATATAGCTAGAATGTAATGGATAATTATGTGATATTTTTAGGACAAGAAATGCATTACATTACAAACTGTACTTTTAAGGTATTTCTCAGTCAGCACACTGTTCTGTGTACCTTTGTACCTTTTGCCATATTTTGCAAACAATCATTGAATGCGAATACTCATTACGGTCATGCTACTAAAGTGTCTATGATAACAGTTTAGTGGGCAGTTATCTGACAGTTATACACACGCATATCATAATGTTTGTTGGTGGTAAAGTAACCAGTGAAACTTTGTGGTGTGTTTCTGTGTGTGTTTCTGTGTGTGTTTCTGTGTGTGTGTGTGTGTGTGTGTGTGTGTTCCTCTCAGATTGAGGAGCTGGAGAAGAAACTGGTGGACCGGACTCAGGAGGTGGAGAGACTGCGCTCTGAGCTGGTAAGTGAGACTTGGTCTGTGTTGACACTAGAAGACGATAGGAGATGAAAGTTGGAGACTAGAGAACAGGTGGAACATCTGGAATCACAGAACTTGCACTACAGGAGTGGGCTGAGGAGTTTAGAAGCCAAGTGTTTAAATTGTCACCATGTGTAATAACTACTTTGCATGACTAAAACTAGCAAAGTACATACGCTGCCTGTTGGATCACACATTTAATTGCCATTTAATTTTATCCATGAAAGTGTTGTTTGGTGAGCTGTGAAGACAAGTATAACTGTTAACCATTAATGAAACAAAATGTTAGATCCGTGAGAGTTCTGTAAAGTCCGCCGTGTTTTGCACAGAATTGAGAAAACCTTGTTCCAAGAATCATAGCTCCTTGTAATGCATTGCCTCAAGAAATGACTGGTTGCCTGTCAGTCATTCACTAATATGAGTGTAGGATGAATGCAGGATGAATGCAGGATTAATGTCTTGACAGAAATTGCACAAATTATTAACTAAAAGAAACGAATTTGCACTCTTTCCTTCTCAATTTAAAAGAATGAATTCCACCTTTTAAAAAACTGACAGACATTTTCACTTCTTTATTTGACTGAGTAATAAGCAGTGTGATGACCAGTTAGCTTAGATCAGGGTTTCTCAGCCTTTATTTGGTCAGTAACCCCATATTAACAGCCCCGAATTCTGACTAATGAATGAGAGGATTGGACTTGTGTGTCACACTGCAGCTTATCAGTCAGGAGAGGTAGTCAAAAGCACAAATCTCATCTCAGCTGTTATATCCAACCTAGATCACTGTTTTGATTAGATGCATGCAAGGCACTGAACACTGCATCACATAAATAAGTGCTAGCAAATTGTTTGTTAGTTTAGTTTTGTGTAATGTTTTCACAAGCATAAAGCCCAAAAACTACTCGGACAGCACACATCGGAGCCTGGAGCATTCATGTCGCATCTTTCTTGCACTGGTTAATAAAATATTATATTATATTAAATATAACTTGCAAATATCTTTAAATATTATAAACATGCATTACCACTGTATATGATCACATAAATGTATATAAATCACCACAGAGTTCCCTTCTAGCCATGACAGATGGTTCTGAGCATCTCAGAGTCTGTTTCTTATAAAAATGAGGTAAAACTGATGTGGTGACATTTTTCACAGTTTGACAGCATGCTCACCCAAATTTACCCTGACTCATGTAATATTTTTTCAGTGACATAATTCGGAATATTTGGTAAGGTGTTCTGGCAGATGTCATTAAAGTATATGCTCAGAGGATTAACGCTGGTCTCTGTGACACCTGAGATTGAAAAAGGGAAGGGTGAAAAAACCCAAATGATATGAACATCCGACCAATGAGGACAAGCTTAACTTCTTCACTTGTCTGTCAATTATGTTGTCGGTCAAGACAGCTCCTCCTTCTGTACCAGTGTGCAGGCTCTTAGCTGAGGCAGCTCACCCGTTTTTGGTTGAATTTTGAATTTCAAAACAGCTAGCTTCAGATAACTTTTGCAATAATCACTGACTATACTTTTAATCCTAAAATGAGAGGTTTTATTCAGATAAGGAGACTTTCATGACTGCAGTAACAGTGAGTCCAGGGTCTACATTCAGTTTTTGTCATTTTCTTTCTGTCTGTTTTTATTGGTGAGAGCTGAGACGCTCCCTGTCACAATTTGAGACTGAGCCTGACCTAGTTTACATACGAAAGCAGTGCAGTCTTTCAGTCGGATTCATTTACGTGCATGTGTGTGGGTGTGTGTGTGGTTGTGTGTGTGTGGGTGTGTGTCTGTGTTTGTGTGTCTGTCTGTCTGTCTGTCTGTGTGTAGGGGGCGACAGACCTGGAGAAGCAGCTGGAGCTCCTAGAGAGCGAGAATCAGCGGCTCAGACAGGAGCTTAAGTCCAGCAGCATCCATGAGCCTGCACACACCTGCTCCACCTCCACCTGCCCTCACAGCCAGGTAATTCACACACGCAAACACACACCTGCCCTCACAGCCAGGTAATACACACACACACACAAACACAAACACCTGCCCTCACAGCCATATCAGACTTCTTATGTCTAATATTCAGTGTGATGTAAAGGGCAAAAATGATCCTAGAGCATAAATGTGGATGCATAAATGTGGGCTGTTCCCTGTCTCACTTCATCCCCATGTGTCTGTCAGGAGGCAGCGGCCCTACGAGGGGCACTCTCCTTGTGTGAGGAGCGCTGTAAGGAGTATGAGCGGCACATGGCAGAGCTCGAGCATCAGCTTGGGGAGAGAGCGGGCGCAGTGGACGAGCTGCATGTGCAACTGGAGGAGGCCTTACAGAGCCGAGACAAGCTTCAAGAGCAGCTCGCTCACACAGAGGAAATACTGCGACGGCACAGTGCAGCAGCGCCATCTCAGGCCATGGTGAGAACTGTGCAGATACTCTCAGTCACACTGCACCGTCACTCTGCCTTCAACATTTACTTTTACGTTTATGTATGGTGGCGAACAAATCATAATGACAAACCGACCAAAAAATAGATAATATATTTCAATTAGTGAGCATTTTGGAAAACTGAAAGTTTATCTTTACTGTAAGTAATATTGTGTTTTGTCCTTCTTCTAGCTGAATCCATAGGAAAGCAATCTACTTCTTAATGCACTTTCTAGTATCTACACTCACTGAGCACTTTATTAGGAACACCTATACACTTATTCATTCATTCAGTTATCTAATCTGCTAATCATGTGGCAGCATATGCTTAATGCATAAAATCATGCAGATCCGGGCCAACAGCTTCAGGTAATCAACCATCAGAACGGGGGAAAAATATGATCTCACTGATTTTGACCTTGGCATGATCGTTGCTGCCAGACGGGCTGGTTTGAGTATTTCTGTTTTTGTATTTGGGTATTACTGCTGATCTCCTGGAATTTTCACAAACAGTCTCTAGATTTTACTCAGAATGGTGCAATAAAGGAAATTGTCCAGTGAGAGGCAGTTCTGCGGACGGAAACGCCTTGTTGATGAGAGAGGTCAACAGAGAATGGCCAGACTGGTTTGAGCTGACAGAAAGGCTACAGTAACCCAGATAACCACTCTGTACAATTGTGGTTAACAGAAAGCTGAGGCTGCACTGGGCACAGGCTCTCCAAAACTGGACAGTTAAAGACTGGAAAAACATAGCCTGGTCTGATGAATCTCGATTTCTGCTAAGGCACACAGATGATAGGGTCAGAATATGGTGCCAATAGCATGAATCCATGGACCCAACCTGCCTTGTGTCAACAGTCCAGGCTGGTGGAGGTAGTGTAATGGTGTGGGGAATGTTTTCTTGACACACCCATTGTCAAGGCCCATTAATACCAAATAATCATCGCTTGAATGCCACAGCCTATTTGAGTATTGTTGCAGACCATGTGCATCCTTTCATGGCCACAATTTACTCATCTTCTATTGGCTACCTCCAGCATGATAATGCACCATGTCACAAAGCAAAAGTCATCTCATACTGGTTTCATGAACATGACAATGAGTTCAGTGTTCTTCAGTGGCCTTCCCAGTCACCGGACCTGAATCCAATAGAACACCTTTTGGATGGTAGAACGGGAGATTTGCAGCATGAAAGTGCACCTGAAAAATCTGTAGGAATTGCGTGATGCAATCATGTCAACATGGACCAGAATCTCAAAGGAATGTTTCCAACATCTTGTGTAATCCATGCCTCGAAGAATTGAGGCTGTTTTGAGAGCAAAGGGAGGCTCTACCCGGTATTAGTATAGTGTTCCTAATAAAGTCATCTGTGAATGTAGATGATCCCTTAATTAGTCACAAAGGCAGATCACTAAGGTTTTTTAAGCAAGCATTTGTAAGATTTTAGGGGAGAACTTTTTGAAATATGTTTGATTGCACTTGGCT
Organism: Pangasianodon gigas; assembly: GCA_022758105.1. Taxonomy (NCBI): domain Eukaryota; kingdom Metazoa; phylum Chordata; class Actinopteri; order Siluriformes; family Pangasiidae; genus Pangasianodon; species Pangasianodon gigas. Next base: position 23,982,065 of record CM040459.1, on the reverse strand, counting down.
CATTTTACTCATTTTATTTATAAAAAAAAAATACATGAGAAATACATAGCAAGTATCCAGTATAAAACCAACTTTACCACGCTACTTCCATCAGTGAATTTCCATCAGAGAGATAGTGTTCCATCACCTTTGAGCCATCCACTGGAAACAATACTTCTGTTGTGTTGTGGTTTGCTTCCCTTGGGCTGTTTGTTACTAGTGCAGTTTTTTAACCATTAAAAGCCTGACATGATAAAATGCACTATTATCAAAATATTGAATGTTTATGTTTGATTTTCTTAGTGAATTTGATTAGCATAATTAATTATAATGATTTTAATTCATGAAAAGTATCTGGTCTTTATGTCTTTATGTAGATAAGAATAATCTTTATTCTTATCTACCCCCACCTGACAATCACTTCAGTCACCAGCTCCAACACTATACTTTTTTGACATCTAAAAATACAGATTAATTAAAAAATATTTTAAGACTATTATTTTATTTGCAACAGACATTTTTTTGTTTAGCGTATCTTTATTTTTTTTTGTTTATGAAATACAATAAATGGCAATATATCCTGCAGTTTACAGATAAAGCCTACAGTGTCAAATTTGATGCACACAATTTTGCAACAGGTTCTTGTGGATCTTGTTTGAAAATACAAGGAAATGAGTGCAACTAAAAAGTGCATATCAAATTTGCTACAGCATTTTATGGTTTTTTCTCTCTCTCTCTCTCTCTCTCTCTCTCTCTCTGTGTGTGTGCATTATGTGAGAAAGGCAGCAGAGGCTGAGTCATCTCAGTGGAAACAGGCTCTGATGGAGGCTCAGGCACGTAACCAGGCTCTCCAGGAGCAGCTGGGGGTCCAGCGGCAGCTCCTCCGAGAGCTCGAGCAGAAGCTGCATGACAGCCAGAGAACCAGCAGCGAGCTTCGCCAGCAGGTACACGCGCACACACATAGACTCACTCCATGTCACATCTTATGCTGATGTATCCATTAAATAACTTAATGTGAATACCAGAACACTCTGAAACAAAGATTACGTGCTGTGTTGTGTATTTTTGTCCTCTGGCTGTTGCTCCTGATTATGATGGTGTATGAGAGTGGTATGGTTCGCTCCCATGATCTTTTCTGGAGTCTCTCTGAATTTCTTTGTTTGAAAAATGGTGCAGGTTTGTTTCCCTGGTCTCTTCTTATATTGAAGTAAGGTTTTGTATGCTGGGTTATGTATGTATTACGGCTCAATTGATGCACTATGTGGCCAAAAGTTTGTGGACACCTGACCAATCACACCCATATGTGCTTTTTGAACATCCCATTGAGTCCCCCTTTGCTGATATATTCTCCACTCTTCTTTTGGATTGCAGCCATGGGCATTTGTGCTCATTCAGCCACAAGAGCATTAGTGAGGTCAGGCACTGATGTTGGGAAAAGAGACTTGGTGTGCAGTCAGCGTTCCAAGATTTCACTCTGGTTGAAATCAGGGCTCTGTACAGGCCACTTGAGTTCTTCCACTCCACCTTGGCGCACCATGTCTTCATGGGGCTCACACTGTGCACAGGGGCATTGTCATGCCAGAATATTTTTGGGCCCTTTAAATGCAGTGAAGGAAAATTGTACTGCTACAGCATACAAAGACAGTTTAGACAATTGTGTGCTTCAGACATTGTGGCAACAGTTTGGGGAAGGCCCACATATGGGTGTGATGGTCAGGTGTCCACATACCTTTGGCCATATAGTGTATATCCATTGGCTGATATTAACATTCTACAGGTTGGTAAAAACAATGCAAAAAAAGGAAAGAAAAAGGCATTATCAAACACCCACTCAAATTTTTTGTGAACGTAAGTTTATTTGTGAGGTTCATTTACTCTCATGGATGACTAACATCTGGGATTCAAACTCTTGATGATGGCAGACAGCTGCACCTCAAGACCTGTTGAAGGATTCAGTTGTGAGCATTTATTCTCTTTTTTAAGTGACATTATAAGAACTTATATTGGCTTGACTAACTAAACTGATATCAGAATTTCAGCTAGGCCATAGTAATATATGGGTTTTCTTTGAACGAGCTCTTGCACGTTCTCTCTCACTTTACCTTTTCATCCGACTTTCTCAGTCTGTCATTCTATCTCACTCTCTGTCTTTCTCTTTTTCTGTCTGTGCTGAAGCTGAATTCAGTAAGGGCTCAGCTCTGTAGTCTGTTCTCTGATGCTCTGGGCAACATGAAAGTCACACCCAGGCTGTCTAAGGTCAGCTAGATTTCCCTGACCTGGGTCAGCAGTGAAAAATGTGACCAGTGTCAATATCCAATGCAGTGACAATCCTTTCTACGCAAGTAATAATGGATTACTTAGAATGACAGTTTACAGATGTTAATGAACTGTTCTTATTGGATACAATGCATCACGGTCAGTCCAGTATTGGTTTAAAACACAGAATTGGTATTTGACACGTTCCAGTCTAATTTATTGTTTTACAGTGCTTGGACAAGTGTGATGTCACCTAATGATTTTCTGCTTAAGGTAAAATGGGATCCTTGTTGGCGGATTTTGTCCATTGTGCACTCTTGACCTTATAAATTGTAGAGGATTATGTACACAGTTTCTCAGACAGTGGGATTAAGAGACATGGTCCCACACAACATCCTCATGTGTATCCTGGTTGACCCCCAAAGCCTTCAGCTGTCTCCCACTGGCCCACATTAGACATTAAATTACATTAATTTAATGTATTCAACACACATTTGTTCATCCATCTGTTCATTACTTCTTTTATTCACACCGTGTTTGTGTGTGCATGTTTGTGTCAGATCCTGGCATATGAGGGTGAGATGGAGCGAACACGAAGCCAGCTAGAGGCTGAGATTCAGAATCTTGAGGAGGAGAAGAACAGGGTCATCGAGGAGGCGTTCATCAGAGCTGAGAGCGAAATGAAAGCTGTACACGAAAACCTTGCAGGTGTGTGTGCATTCCACCAATTTGTTTGGATGTGAGCGTGTGTGTGCAGTGTTCATGTAAGTGTGTATCTAATCCTTTTATTTTCCCATATAGGTGTAAGGATGAATTTGCTGACTCTGCAGCCTGCTCTGAGGACACTTACATGTGACTACAACTGTCTGAAGAGGCAGGTCCTGGACTTCCCCTACATGCTGCAGAATGCTATTGCTGAGGCTAAGCAGGAGGTAAAAATCCCATATAAACACTCTGTAATGTGCGGTATAAATACATACATTCGTGGTCATGTGACCTACTAATGATCAAACACAACTTGCATGGCCACAAAACATAAAAGAAGTGCTTATAATAAAGGTCAAGCAATTAGTTTGTATTAAAATGAGGTGTATGTAGTACACATGGATTTTTTTTTTTTGTATTTTGACCATGCGTACTTTCTGAAGACACTCCCATCTCTGTGACTTGTACAGAGGTATCGTTTGTCCCATGCAAATTGATCATAATTGCTAAATATGTCCTCCGGCAACCTTACTTAACAGACACATCCGGAAATCTTATCCCATCCAAATAGTACTTAAGTCTACCTCACCTAATTTCTTTTCTGTAAATACATGTCCTTTACATACTTTGAGCAAATGACATTGTTAAGCTACTTAATCTTACTTTGAATAATTTATTTAGTTAAACAGCAGGGATAGTCTATATTCTCAACTTTTAGCTCAAAGTGGAACTAAATAACACTCTGCATTACTTTTGGCTTTCATCTTGGGGTGGGACTCTGAAGAAACCCTTTTTATCCCCTATTTGCACTCTTGAATGTAATGAATCTTTGTTTGTGTAGATATGCCACATGATTGCAGAGGTGAGCAACACCAACCAGGAGCTGCTACGCAAATACAAGAGGGAGATGAACCTGAGGAAGAAGTGCCACAACGAACTGGTTCGCCTCAAAGGTACAAACTGTACTGTGTAGGACGTACATTTTTCAATATGAATTGTACAGTAGGGGTTCTGCGTATTTCTACAGAATTACAATTAATTATATTACTGAAGCATACATGTAAACCTAGTTTATACTGTTATTTATACTAGTACTAAAATAATTAAAAAGAGAGTTTTATTTTATTGCTGCCTTACTGGTTGCTATGGCTACCCTGTCTAACTGTTTAACCACCTGTATCTTTTTAATAATGGCCTAAAACTAGCTGGCTTTGCTAAAGAAAAATGACTTGATTCTTAGCAGCTGATTTGATAAATTGATGCTAATCCATTTTGTCCTTTCGACAGGAAACATCCGTGTGTTCTGTCGCGTGCGTCCCATCTGCCAGGAGGAAGCAGAGGCTGACAGCAAGTGTGTGGTGTCCTTTGACTCTGACGACGATGCAGTGCTCTACCTTTCCAGCAAGGGCAAGCTTATGACCTTTGACATGGACAAGGTCTTCCCACCTCAGGCCACGCAGGCAGAGGTCAGGAGATCATGGCAGCTCCTGTTACTTGTGTTGCTTGTTTAGTGGCCTGTGAAGTGACCTTGTAGTCTCTCTTCTGATTGAACAGGTGTTTCAGGAAGTGCAGTCTCTGGTCACATCCTGCATAGACGGCTATAACGTGTGCATCTTCGCTTATGGGCAGACAGGTTCAGGAAAAACCTACACCATGGAGGTAAATGTGAGGGAGCTGGGGAAATGCTAAGACAATATAATAGTTTGACCAGAAACAAATAACCAGGTACCAGTGATGGATGTCACGCACAACTATTCTGACTTGTAAGTCTATAATATTTTGTGTGTGTGTGTGCACGTGCACAGGGTATTCCTCAGGACCCCGGCATTAACCAGCGAGCTCTGCGTCTGCTCTTCTCTGAGGTGTCTGAGAAAATGCCTGACTGGCACTACACCATCACTGTCAGCATGGTGGAGATCTACAACGAGACACTGAGGTAAGAACGCACACGCATACACGTGCACGCACACTCGGAACCCACGCAAGTACTGATAAAAAGCAGTAAGCCACATAAGGGCGTGCATTACAGTGATTTTTATCAGGGCTAAGCGTGTTCTTAGATGTGACACAAACCCTCTTACCCGTGATAAATTCTCTGTAAAGCACACTTTCTAATGGATTATTGCTTTTATAAACCTGACAAGAACAATATGGTAAAATCTAATTTTCAGTTAAAAAAGGTTCATTATTATTAATAATATTTGCTATAAACAATTCTTCCACCATGTAATGTAGTCTGTTAAGAGTAAGCTTTGGATGCTAAGCAATATAACAGGGATAGATTAGGGTATTCAGTGGCGAAACAATGGCTGTGGTGTAACAGTTTATTGGTTTAAAACCGGGTACACCTTAAAACGTAGCTCAGCCAATCGGATAGTTTCGGTCTAAAATCTATTTTATAATATGCGATATTACATATTATATAGCAGAAATATTGCATTTATTCCCTTTGAGTAGTCAGAAAGTGCTGGCTTTTCAGTTATCTGATTGGCAGACTGCTTACGAGTAAGAACTTCTAATCTGAATGCAGGAGTATAGTTGTAGCACAGGAGGCAGAATGTAGTGAGGGGAAAATACAGCATATCAGAGTTAATTGCAATTTCTTGTTTACAGTTTTACTGATGGATTGCTGGTGCGATGCCACCTAGTGTATGAGCGTGTATGGAGAGACTGCTGCACATGTCTGTTTAAACAATAGAGTGTTAATCAATCATTGATCATAAATTTAATTACATATTCCAAGGTATTGATAGATTGTTACTCTCTGTAATTTTGCTTTGGGAAGAAACCTTTATATAACCTTTATTTCTCAGGAACCTGTTAGGAGACAACCCAAGTGAGAAGCTGGACATTAAGTTGTGTCCGGATGGCAGCGGTCAACTGTATGTGCCTGGTCTCACCGAGTTCACAGTGGAGAGTGTGGAGGATATTAATAAGGTGAGAGCTCTTTTAAAAAAAAATTTATATTTTATATTATCTACTGGATGTTTTTATTTATTTCTTTTGCTTTGAGTTTTGAGTCTCCTGTCACTTGCAACTTGCACAGACGTAATGTGTCTCTTGAGATTTAAGGGCATTAAATGTAGGAGTGGAGCTAAGGGGTGGTCTCTGAAATATCATTGGCCACCCCAGAGCTTTTGAATTTAAGATTTTTCTTTTGTATACCTAATGTTAAAAACATGATGTTTCCCTTATCTTTTTTACCTTATCTAACAAGAGAAGAGATGTAGGCTTTATGTAAATTATTGATTGAACATACAAATTAAAACAGAAATAGAAAATTCTAATACTGTATACTGTGATTTTAAAAAAAAAATCTACAAACATGACAGTTTGTTTTAATCCAACTATTGGAATCATTTAATTGAGCATAGGCTAAAACATTGCATTTACAGCATTTGCTTGATTAGATTGTTTTGCATTAAGTCCTGCTTTGCTATGACTGCACTGTGTCCCACGCTGGCCACCCCACACCAGCTCTGTGTCCCACGCTGGCCACCCCACACCAGCTCTGTGTCCCACACTGGCCACCCCACACCAGCTCTGTGTCCTCCTTTGGTTACCCCACACTAGCTCTGTGTACCACCAAAAAAAAAAAAAAAAAAAAAAAAAAAAAAAAAA
>CM040459.1:23940104-23975404 GCA_022758105.1 Pangasianodon gigas | reverse complement strand
ACCTTGTAGGTTTTTGAGCTGGGTCACATGAACAGGGCGACAGCATGTACCAACCTGAATGAGCACAGCTCTCGCTCTCATGCTCTCCTCATCGTTAATGTGGCCGGCTTCAACTCCTCCACAGGACACCGCACCTCAGGTGATGATACACATGTACACACATACACACACACACACACACACACACACACACACACACACAAAACAACACTTTTTTTCCCTCCAGAATTTTCCATTAAAGCCTCATTTAGTTGATTTGTCAGAACATGTTTCAGTTCTGAAGGTTCTTTAGTCTTGCTGTTTCACATGCTGTTCCAAACAATCCCATAAATTGCATGCTAGTCAAAGTGTCCCAGTGTTCCACCATGCTCATTAAACTAGTCCCACACACATTTGGCCATATGCACCATACAGTCATCATCCCTCAATGTAATGTTCTGCTTGGACATGAAGCACAAAAGGCCAACAACTGGCAGTCCTCTTTTATGCTAAATTACATTGATCCAGGTGTACAACCTATTGATATTGTACAATAAGGCACTGCTACTAGTGAATGCGACTAATTATTTGTCCAGGAGCTTATATGTACCTGTTACAGCAGCTTCACTTTTTACAAACTCTTTAGTAATGGATTTAATAATGTCTTCTCGTATGCATGTTTATGCAGGTAAGCTGAATCTGGTGGATCTGGCTGGTTCAGAGAGAATCTCTAAATCTGGCGCTGAGGGAAGCCGCCTGCGTGAGGCTCAGTGCATCAATAAGTCGCTCTCGGCGCTGGGTGACGTCATCAACGCGCTGCGTTCACGCCACTCACACGTTCCCTTCAGAAACTCACGCCTCACGTACCTGCTGCAGGACTCGCTCAGCGGAGACAGCAAGACACTCATGCTGGTCCAGGTGTGTGTGAACTGCTTCAGTTATTGCTTCTAATCACACACTAATAATTAACTAGGCTTGTGATGACTGAAAATGATGGCCTCTGCCTTAACTCTTCATGCAGCACCATCTATTATCAAAAACTGTCTGTTTTATAAGTTATAAAACAGTAATACATAATCAGTTAATACTTATTATAGAAGAATGTCATGACACAATCAAGGAACAAACCAGCTTATCAGCAATAGCATTTATTTACTTTCTTTTCAGGATGTAACATTGAAGAGGAAAGAATACTAAAAGAAAATTGAAATATTATTTTTAAAAAAAAAAGTAGAAAATAATATTCTCAGTTCAAAAGAAAATGAAACTCTCAAAAGACATGAAAGGACTTACCTAACTACCCAGGAGAAACAAGACCCATCAAAAAATCTTTCTTCTAGTTCCAGTAATATCATTTACAAGGTTTATTATTCTGTTTACTGATTGTTCCACATGCTCCATTTTTACAAAATTCTGTGAATATTATTGTGAATATAAAATTCTATGAATATAAACATGAGCAATCTCCATCAGAACATCAAGCTGCAAGATTAAATGTGAGATTAATTAGACTATATGTTTACAGTATTATTTAGGCATGCTAATGAGGCAGCACGTGACCATTTAATGGTAACAAAATGGTAAAAAGAGAATAAACTATACACAAACATTAGCGCAGACTTGGGCCTCGCCTGAGCTGGTCTGACCTGACCTATTTTTCATTCGGAGCTCCCCCTGCTGGTCTCCATTCTCTGTATTTGACAGAAGAGACACAGACTGCATAAAAAATCTCCTTAAAAAATAGCCCAGTTCTAAAATTACAAACCCCTAGGGTTGTGAGAAGAATGCAGTTAGCCAGGTTTGGTAACATTAATGCTCTACTGCAGGATTAACATTTTGAAGAGGGGAAAGAGGAATAGATTGGGAGTGTGATATGGACATAGTGTTCAAACTATATTTTTTTATTTTCAGACTTTCTTTATAGCAGGGCAGGCCTTGTTTTAGTCTGGAAATGGCTCTGGGCTATAGTTTAAAGCCCCCTGATTTAAACTGTATAACAACTAATGATACACTAAATAAGCAGAGAGTGAAACTGGCTCATAATGCCATTGTTCAGGGGAAAAAACCTCATTACAGAATTTACAGCTACAAGAAACTAGGACTGTTTTGAGGCTGAATTGAGGTGCTTTACTGTCTTTACTGTACCCTGTAATCCTCTGCAAATATATGTAAAAATGCTTTTGTAAAATAAGTAAGCTGATTCTCATATACGAGACTGTGCAATAAACATCTTTTTTTAATTCTTTCTCAGGTGTCTCCTCTAGAGAGCAATATCATTGAGTCTGTATGCTCTCTGAAGTTTGCCCAACGTGTTCGCACAGTTGAGCTTGGACCGGCCTCGTCCTCACGAAGACTTGCTGAGAACTCTTCAACATCCTCCTCACCTACCCACGACAGCGTGGAGGTACACACACAGTTTTATTAGTATGATATAGATAATCATAAGAAAGGCTTCATAATATGTGACTGATAATGTGACTGCCAGTGTCTCAAAAAAAACATATGTATAGTATATAATGTGTATTGCTGTTTTCCACCAACGTTGAGCACACAACTTGCTAAGCCAACAAGGTACTTTTGGAAATTATATTCCAAATCTGTCTTTATCTGTCTCTCAAACACAGTTGGACTCTCCACCCGTAACTCCCGTGCCCTTACCCATCTCCCGGGCGAGCAGTGTGGGCTCTTCTCTCTCCTCTATCTCCAGAGTCTCCAGCACACGGAGAAGATCCCAGAGCCAGCAAGCTCCAGGTGAGGAGACACACACATGCACACACCCCATCTGTTTCAGAACAGCTTTAAGGATTAGGGACAGAACAGATCTAGAATGTCTAGAAGTCTGTGTATACTGTGAAGTTTTTCAAAGCCTTCAAAGTTCCATTTCTCAAACAAGATTTCATAATTTTTAACTAAGTTTAAAAAAATAAATAAATAAAATAAGCTTAAAGTATAAATTCCCAAGGAACAGAGTGTACAGTATGAAAGCATCTCTAAACATGTCATCTTAAAACCATAAAAAAGATATGTGGAATAGAAACTGTTTACCCAAGGAAATAAAAAAATGACAGGGAGTGATTTTATAGGAACGTAATGAACTTTGGGGTAACATTAACAATTGTTTGCTTCAGGTAAACACTATCTTTTATTATTTTCCAATAACAACACATCCTGGGCTATTTTATTCCTCTTATACCATAACAGTTTGCCAGCAATTGCAAAATGTTATTTATTAAAAAAGATGTCATTCTTTTTATTTATAATTGTAGTTATGTTTAATGTTACTCTGAGAAAGTTAGCTCATCTCTTCACTTGCATTATAGCAGCGATAAAAAATCATTCCATCAGCAGCCTCTCTTTTTTTCCTCTAGAATTTAATAAGACAGAATATGCAGATTGTCATTTTATCAAGAAACTACAAAGCAAACAGTCCTCAGTCTTGAAAACTTGAACCAGTTCCATTTTTTCCTGTCATCCCTTCCTCCCACTACACTCCTATTTTTCTTACTCATGGTGTATTCTACTATGTAAGATTTACTATTCAACAAAGGATTTCTGTAATGGTTTAAAATTATACATTCAGATATACTAATATTACTGTATATGCTATGTTTCCTGGGCCTTTAAATGTTTGGATTCTAGTGTGTTTTTATGTTCTTCAGTAGATCAGATGCAGATCAGACACCTGATGTTAATGTTAGAAATACTTGTAATGCTTTTGTACTTAATGGATATAAATAATCATTTGTCTTGCATGTGACTTTCTTAATATACTTTCTAAATATATTTTCGACATATTTCTATTTACTCACAATGTAACCGTACTGTCTCCAAATCGTCCCCATGATGGGGTCTACGTCTTTCCTATTTGCTGTCCCTTGTCACCTCGTCTGCATTGTGATTGGTTGGTCTCCTCTGATTGGTTGGTTTGCAGACAGACAGGTAGACAGAGGCAGTCCATTGCTTGGGGACAGTGGGCAGGTAGGTTTTATCCGATTGGTCTCTCGGCATGGAAAAGCTCAGCATGGCATCCGTGTCACCTGATCGCTCTCGGCCCATCTAACACAATGTGCACTAACCCAGGGAAGGTGTGTGTGAGTGTGTGAGTGTGTGAGAGAGGAAAAGTGTGTCGGTGGTTTGTTTTTATTTTTTTTTAACACCTTGTCCTTGTGCGTGGTTTAATTTCCATGTGTGTCAAAGTACCTGTTGTTTTCTGTGGCTTTCTGTGTTTGTGTGTGTAAGAGTGTGTGGGAGTGTATGTACTCACACCTGCTTTCGTATGGCTGCGCTGTCCAGTGGTGAAGTGCAGATAACTTTGTTTTGCTGACCTGTATGGGCTCATGAACACAGAACCCACATACACACGTCTCCTACCAGTGTTGAGCTCTTGCTTTAGTCTAATCTATGAATAAAGCAAGCTGTCATTTTAATGTAACTTTCATGGGTGGTGACTAATAAAAAGTACCATATTTTCCATACTATAAGTCACATCAGAGGGTAAAGTCTGCTTAGAGACAAAATAGGTTTATTAGGTACACCTACTTTGTAACCTAATTTTATCACTTAACTAGGAGTAGAATTATTGGCTGTAGCTCATAGGCTGATGTACACTTTACCCCATCGGACCTTTTACCTACATACCCTATATGGCCAAAGGTTTGGGGACACCTGACTATTGCACCCATATGTGGGTCTTCCTCAAACTGTTGCCACAAAGAAGCACACAACTGTCTAGAATGTCTTTGTCTGCTGTTATCATGAAGATTTCCCTTCAATGACCCAAACCTGTTCCAGCATGACAGTTTCCCTATGTACAATGTGAGGTCCATGAAGACATGGTTTGCCAAGGTTGGAGTGGAATAATTTGAGTGATCTGCACAGATCCCTGACCTCAACCACACTGAGCTCCTTCGGGATGAATGGATGAATTGGAACGCCGACTGCACCCCAGGCCTCACTAATGCTCTTGTGGCTTAATGAGCACAATTCCCCACAGCCACGCTCCAAAATCTAGTGGAAAGCCTTTTCCCAGAAGAGTGGAGGCTGTTGTAACCGCAAAAGGGGAACAACTCCATGTTAATGCCCATGGTTTCAGAATGGGCACATAAGGGTGTGATGGTCAGGTGTCCACATATTTTTGGCATATAGTGTAGCTGTGTGTATCCCTGATCTGCTGAGAATGTAGGTTATCACTTGGCTACAGTTTGGATGCTAGAATTACACACATATTGGCCTGAAACACTGGATCAGTGTACAGTATTTGTTTATACATGCTAAGTATTTTAAGTCTTCCCTTTCTTTATGCACACACAGATGATTAAGCTAACAGTCTAAGTCTTGGTGGTTAATTCGCAGAATTCGTAAGTGAGACCGAATACACCCACTGATCAACATTTAGTAGCACTTTGTAATTAAAGTTTATTCTCCTTTACGTAATTTGCATGAAACGTAAGTGTGTGCTTTAGGGGGCAGTGTCATATATACCAAAACAGAATGTACAGAAATTGAAAAATGAAATTAAAAAATGAATGAAAAACAAAGAGAAAAGGTATCACATTTTACTGTAGTAAAGATAATTGAGAAAAATGGAATTTGGAATGGTACACTGAATTTTTTTTTTGTTTGTTTGTTTTTTCTTTGGTCACTTCTTGTTTTTGTAATGCTATGAAGTTGGGTTCTACAAGTGCTTTTATCATTTGCCCTTTTGCCAGAAGTTCCTCGCACTTCTCCGTTTTGCTTTTGGGCCAGTTCTGTTTTAGGTCTTGTCCAAACCCCGGTGTTTCTGTACACTTCCCTGCTCTCAGCAAATCAGTGTTTTCTAGGTACATATTACAAAAGCTTGCATGACACACAATTTTGGAGTCACACAGTGTGACAAGCTTGTAAGCAAGACAAGCTATGTTTATTCCTAAACCCATTTTTGTTCATCTAAACAGATGTGAAAAATACATGTGAGCTATGAATCCCTATTACCTGTGTTCTAGATATAAACAAACAGCATCATGCAGTAATTTTAACATATATGTTGTTTCACTCTGTAAATTGCAAAACCTGTTAGATAGGGGGAAAAAAACAAAAATGCATCTTATAGTATGGAAAATACAATAAATTAGAGACTATGGCTCTTTTTTTAAAACTGACAATCAGTTGGATTATAAGGTTGAAGTGAGGAACATGGGTTTGAGTGGTGGACTGTGTTTATATTACATTTCTCTTGCACATTTTCTTAATCTGATCTCTCTGTTCTTCTTTGCTCAGGACGAATGAAGCTTGCCACATGATGATATGATGAAGCGAGTGTGCTGAGAAACTGCCTTTCAGCATGCTCCACCCAGAGTTTATTTTACACACCGGGGACAGGGAAGAACCAAACTGGCAAATCAGGGATATGTATAGCATTTCTGTGAGAGACTTGAATGTTCTGTTGGTGACTGAAGAATCTGGCGTTCCCTCCGAGCTCTTTCCTGCCTCGGGGACACGAAGACTTCCTCCCTCACGTCAGTGTTTGTGGACGTCTATGCACTTTAGAACACGCTGATCTGATTATTCATGGTGTTAAAAACCCAGTCAAGCTTAGGACTATCACATGACTGGCATTGATCTTGAAGTATGTGTGTTCTTTCTCTTTTTTCAGAGAAAAATGCTGGTGTATTCTTTTTTTGCTTCCACAATGCACCGTCCTTTTTATTCAAAGCCTAAGAACAAAGTCGTACTTACGAAAACTTGTGTAGCAGTCGCAGTAAGCAATAACGAAGGCCGAATCTAGCCTGTCTCTGTTAGTGGTCACGTTCTTGTTGTGTATGTTTGGTATCCTGAAGGCAGCATATTGAAGTCTTCCTGATCTACGCATGTATACTTTCAATTTTGTCATCAGCAGTGGACTTACTCATTCCACATTGCTGTGAATAGGAATGCTTTGAATTTTCACCGACATTCAGAAATGCATTTCCACTGTATGAAATTTTTCATCTGAAATGGACCACTGAGAGAGAACGGATGTTGGTGACTCTGGGGTTTTGCTAGCTTAAGTTCATTTTACCATAGCTTTGTATGCATCCTTGTTTTTGTACACTTTTTAATAAATATCTTAAACATGATCAGTCTACTTTCCTGCTTCACTTTCCCAACAGTGTTTAAGCATCTTTATAAGTTGGCTATACAATGCCACTGACTTCAAATATAGGTGATCAGACAAAACATGTTTGATCCCAGAATGTTGTTTGTCTCTTTAGTTGTGCATTGGAGCTTGGAGGCTAATGTTGCAAACAAGTAATGGAGGTCTATCTCACCCAAATTCTTTTCCATAAATGGAACATCCAGTTCTTAAGTATCACATTCTAAATTCCAAAAAGGACCAAAAATTGGATGAGAGTCAGGATGGGATTAAATTTTTCCCTTACAATAAACCTTTTTTTTTTTTTTACTGTGGCACTGAGATCATTTGCCTAATAATGCTTGATTCACAATATTTCTGTTATATGTAATATAATAAAGTAAACATGATTGGCTATTTGGTCTATAACAGGGGTAAACCTCTCTTCTCCTGTATATCCGAAGCCAAGCACAGTCTAGTAATTTTACTTTTAAGAAAGAGAAAAGATGCTGGTGAGGGAACAGCTGTAGCGTAAATGATAGGAATTAACTCGTACATCTGCACTGCTTCCACACTAGGAAGCTAAATAAGCCAATGGTTCAGGAATTGTAGCTACACGAGAAGCTTCTCACCTCTGGCATTACATTTATATTTGTGTCACGGAACTGGGAGGAGGCAAATTTAGCCCTCTACTGAATGAATTATTATATTTACATCAGAAAAATGTTTTTTTTTGGATTTTCATTAATTGAATTAGTTCAAGTAATAAAAATATATAAAAAAGTTTGGAAAAAAATTTTAGTGGGGAGTAGTTGGTAAATTGTTGCCGTATGGCAAAAATGTGCAATGGTGGAAAGTATCATATAGTCAAAAATAACACAAAATTCCCCCACGTTGTGCCCCAAGCTCCCTGGGACAGGCTCCAGCTTCCCCCGTGACCCTGTGTAGGATAAGCGGTACGGAAAATGGATGGGTGTTTTGGGTGAAGTATCTTTTTAATTCTTTCTCTTGAACAACACCATGCAGTAAAGGGCTAGGATGAATACCTGCATTGGAATATGGAGCACACAAAATGGCATCATGTCCTATTACAAGATGCCTCATACTATACACTTAATATAGTATTTATTAATAAACTTCTTCAAAACTCATTTGAACCAAATCCAGCAAATGTGTCTTCACCATCTTTCCAGTCAAATCTGCTGACATTATTAGTATCATGGTCACGTGACCCAATCTGTGAAGCATCAGCAACATAAACATGCAAAAAGGATTTTCAATGTTTGTATAAGAAGCTTTTTAATACAAAATATGGATAATAAAAGTCTGTCAAAGATTAACATACAGTATGTACAAAGAACTAGAACAGTGCATTTTCCTTTTATAAAAATGAAAGCATGTTTGTAAAGAAACAGAAACAATCATGATTTTAAGTGAACCAGCCCATCCATTTTAGAGATTGTGTCTAAGCAATCATGAGTTATTTACAACATGAGATGATCTAAAATATTCCTTATAAGACTTTACTCAGGCCTTTAAAGCCTTTTGTTTATCGTTATAGTTTTGTTTTTTTTTTTACTTTATTTCTGGACTTGTATATTCCAAAGCAGTTTAATGAGGTTAATAATTGGGTGTTCAGTCTTGAGCACTGCCGTCATCATGCTGTACAGCATGTCTGTTTTAATCATCACCATGAGTTAGTTAATGATTGTATGTGTAAGGTTTTTGGAAGCTCAGAGAGCCGACTGCAGTTTGGTGACGTTCCTCTCATGCATGCTATGATGTCTGACAAGCTCGTCTGAACGAGCAAACTTCTTCTGACAGCTTGGCCAGCGACAGATAAACGGCTTCTCACCTGAGAAAGAGAAAAGGACAGTGAGAATAATTAAAAATAGTTTATAAATTAGTACTAAGCTACGTAAGACTTGTTGCTAATGAATCTGAATTCAAACTGGAAAAGTATGAGGACAAAAAGGGGATTACGCACTTGTTTTACCTGTATGAGTCCGAGTGTGGGTCTTGAGGTGGTCCGAGCGTGAGAACTTTCTCTGACACGTCTGACACTGAAAGGGTTTTACTCCTAAAGAGGGGGAAATGAAAACATGGAGAGCTTGAGAGAGAAAAAGACAGTTCCGATCACTATTCAGAGTGTGCTTGCCCGCTATGTTGATAATGACTTGATGTATTATATTGTTATTTTATTAATTGTCCTTGACTTTATAGGTCTAATAAATTTCCAAATATCTTGACAGTAAAGGGAATCAAAACTGTGACTGCTTACATGGTTTGTGTCATTGTGTTCATTTGGTTTTCGTTTTCAAGATGAAAATACGGAAAGCACGGAAACAGCTTTTTATTTCTGGCATGCAACTAAAATTTTTCATAAATAATAATAATAAAAATAGTAATAATAATAATAATAATATGTTGATTCATTTTTAATTATTTGTACTTGTTTCACCACACAATGTCTACAAATAGAATCCAAATATTATATTAAAATATATAAATGTAAATATTCATGAATCCAAATATGACAAAAAATGCCCACTGCTGTACATTTCAGCATGAACATAGTCAACCTAGAAGTCGGCTATTTGACAGACTATTCTCTGGTTAAGATTCGTCAGCAGAAATACATTTTGGCTGATAAAATATTCTTAAATTGCAGCACCTGGAAAATCCTGCTGATTTGTTTCACTCGCCATTTTACTGTCACCTTCCTTTCTGTTTTTAAAAAGCACATAGTGATCCATAGCATTATATCAGGCACTAATGGCAATCTTTAATCTACCCTTCTTGCTAATAGCTACCTAGTAATTGCTAATAAACTTTCAGGTCAGTCAAGATCAGTCATTAATTTTAGCCCCAAATTGAAGCAGCAATGGGAAAAAAGTGAAGGGGAAATATGAGAACTTTTTGTAATATTTATTTTTTTGTGAAATTGTGATAGGATCAGGGAACAGTAAATGCATGTATATGTACCCTGGGAAGGCTGGGTTAGCATTGGACATTGTATAATAAAGCACTGAAGATATGGAGGAAAAGGGTGAAGAGTATATAGCATTAAAGGAAAGATTTATACAGGGTGAGTAGAGAGAGGGCCGGCGTCTGACCTGTGTGTCTGCGCTGGTGTCTCTTTAACTGGTCTGATCTGGAGAATCTGCGGCCACAGTCTGTGAAGTCGCACTGGTAAGGTTTCTCTCCTGAACACACAATAAAGTATAGGAATCATTACTAGTCAAAATATTCAGAATGCCTCTGGATTTGGCACATAGCTTCCACATGGGGGCAGCACTGAAGCTGAACTTGTAGGATTTTTTTTAACCATGTAGTATTCAATTAAATGGACACCACAAACATCCCACACCAGGCTTAGCTAGCTAGCTGTAAATTTTTATTCCTGAAAATATAGAGGAAATTTTTAATGAAAAGTGAGCTGGCATTTGCACACCCAAGAAAGTTAGCTAAAACAAAGCTCGTCAGCTGCTATGAGCTAAAAAAAAAAAAAGGTGTCCAAGAAATGTATCTAGTTAACATTGGACAATGTAGCTAAACAAAACTAAACTAGCTGGCATTAGTTAACTAACCTTAGGCAATATACTCAAACAAAGCTAGCTAGCTGGCATTAGCTAGAGAACGTGTTCAAGGAAGTTAGCTAGCTAACATTTGACAATATACTCAAACAATGCTAGCTAGCTGACATTAGGAAATGTCAAAAATCTAGCTAGATAGTGAAAAGATCATGTCATGCATGGACGTGGTGTGTATATCCAGCTAGCCGTGATTAATTGAAGATGGGAGTCAACCAGTTATTAAGCCATCAGTATTTTACTGAGAAAATTACACATTCAAAAGCAGGGCTTTAATGCACTTTCCCCATAAGTAGGAGTTACCATCTTGTGAATAATGCTTAGTGCTTCTATTTAGTGCACACACATACACACACACACATATGTACTGGGAGTGGCTCTAAATAATTGGGTAAGAGACAGCTCACTAATGTCACCATGGTTACAACAGCAGTTCTGGTTCCTGAGTGTGTGTGTGTGTGTGTGTGTATACACATCTGCTGTATTCACACTGCATGATTAGGAAACTCTGCTGTCTGATTCATAGTGTTATGAGCAGTTCTGAGAAACCAGATTCTGAATTGAGGACTATATTTTTAGTTTTGCCAGCTTCCTTTATGGATTTGTGTTGGAACGAGGAATTGTTTGGATAAACATGTCAAAACATGAATTACCACTCACTCGAGAATGTCCATGTTATTTCTCTTAAGGGTTGAGAAATCATTTTTGAAAAATGATCACAGTATATTACTGGAATTATGTAATCCTTTCAGTTAGGAACTTTAGTCACAGTCAGTGACTTAGTCTGCTACATCCTATATACTTCCTATTTACAATAATATCATTTAAATGGATTTGATTTGCTATATAAAAAAAGCATCTGGATGCATTTTTTTTTACATAATAGACAGCTACTGGAATCAGTGCTGTGCATTTATTGAGTGTGATTTGCACTCATTTAAGACAGTGTTGTTTAATTTTTTTAATCTGATGAGTCAGAAGGTGTTGATTAACCTTCTGTAACAGCAACTCTGACAATAGTTCCGGCTGTAATTCAAATCACCGGTTTATGCACTTTTCGTTTTTGATACATTATCGTTTCTATAGTAAAAACCCATTTACAGGGACTTGTATGGTAGACGAGCTACATAATCTCACTGTTGATTATTTTCCTATAACAGCATGCCCCATTGTGTTTTATTCCTTGTGACACCATGCACTGTATTGCCAGAGTTGTGATGATAAATTATACATGGATATGGTCATGATTTACTTTTTCTCAATGCTACAATGGAGCATTATGGTATTATTATCCATGCATAGAATATTAATACACTTCATATGGTTGTTGTAGTTAATAAACTGTTTTAGAACATCAGCAGTCCATCTTGTTATGTTGTGGTTATGCATCATGGCACCCCCATAGCATCAGGTAAAAGCACATCAGAGTGTGTACACCACTCGAACAGTGGATGTGACTGTCTCTTACCTGTGTGTTTCCTTCCATGCATCTGCAGGTGTGAGAGTTTGAAGTATCTCTTGCTGCAGCCAGGGTACGAGCACATGAATGGGCGTTTCTCACTGGGCTCGGCCGACCTCACGATGGAGGGGGTGATGCTCGGTACTCGCCTCACGTCCTGGAAGAGGGAGAGACAGGCGTCGGGTTAAAAACAGTATCTAATGTAAACACACAAATGTAGACACACATCTAACTGACAAACTCAGTGTGTGACAAATATCCTTCATCAGCAGTCAAAGCTTCTGTAGATGGACAAGTTGATTTTCAAAAGCAGTAATATCTGTATGAGGACTGTGTGAGTCCATTGTCCATACCTTTCCTCATTTTATTCTCTATGTTGTAACAACTACCAATGTTAACAGAGATTAAATCAATGCTAAGTCTTGCTACTAGACATAAGAAATTACTAAAGTGCTCCTCAAAGTGATCAGAGTTCACAAGTGACATTTGGGTGTAATGTCTGATCCGCACCATATCTGACTCAGCTCTGTTCTTTTAGTACTTCTGAAGGGAACAACTTTGTGCTTCACATTTATGAGGAAAACTAACACTCATACATACAACATGGGAGGTGAGGACAGTGGAATTTGGCCAGCTACAAGAACAAAAGATACAACACAGTCCACTGAAAGGTGCATTAGGTAAGATTTGTAGAAGCCTAGATCTCTAACGATTAAATGGGTGGAGTTGAGTGCATTTGAAGATTTGAATGATTTTTTTTTTACTCACTGGCCCTGGATCGGAAGCCAGGTTTCCAAACTGGGGTTTTTCAGCTAGGTAATACATTTGTTCTGAGTGAATGGATTAAACCTTTTTTTAATCATTTCTAAATAATTTTCCACAGTATTTGTACTAGTAAGAAATGAAAAATATTGACTATTGCACCTTCAAAAAGTGTCTGTGATCTGAATGAATTTCGATGGGTTTCTGGTTTAGTCAAGGCAAAAAAAAAAGGCAACAAGTGTTAAAAAAGTGAAAGTACACTGTGGATGAGGTGACATTTTGCCTGAAACAAATCTTGAAAACGTATTGGATGGTACCTGTTACGTGAGACAGGAGACTAAAAATGCATCAGAGACAATTTAGGTGTGAACAGGCTCAAGCAAGTCAGCTTTAAAAAGAGACACAAAGTGAGAAGAAGGTTTAGAAAGCTGAAAACATCAATTCTTTTAGGAATCTTTGAGACATTTGTTTTCTCAGAAAAATGTTTCAGCACAGAAATGGAACCAGAGAAAGCTGATCTATAGTATCCACTGTACTGACAAGTCTGTGTTTGGATCCAGTTAATGCTTTCTTTCCTGCAGCACACAGCCATTGATCCAGACAGCGACACAGCACGGGTCAGGCCTGACTAATCAAACATGCACGTTGACCTGGCCTTGGCCTCACAATCTCTGCCTGGAATGGGGTGGGTGGGGGTGGTGACCTTTAGTTGAACCTGTTTAATTGTGGCTGTATGTATGTATGTGCACCCACCTGAATTCCTCGGAACACGCCATGTGTGTGTATGTGGTACTGAGCGCTGTACATCACAGGAGCAACAGCTGCCGTGGGCTCACTCTCAAACCCCGTACTTGGACTGCAACACATCAGCAGAGAAGACACAGAAGGGTGCAGGTTTACTCATCATGACTAAACTCCTTTCTCAAAACTACAAGACAGTGTGTTATTAAAGTCACAGCCCACCCAGAAGGGCAAATGTACTCTATGGTTTAAAAGTCTACTTATCCCAGGCCGCCACACATACAGAATAACCATATAGTGGATATGGTATATATTTACGATTTCCATTTTGTAGTCATGTCCAAAGGTATAACGCAGAACATTCAGCTCACTGAGGCAATTCCACAGTAGATTATGTACCCTAATAGGTACTGTTTGTAGGGAACAAGGCACTTAATTCACTTCAGTTCAGTAAGAATATTATGTTTTTCAATTTTACTTTGCTTTTTTTTATTTTTGAGAAAGTGATTAAACAAACAGCTTGCTTTGAGCCTCAAATGGTATTAGATTAGTCATAATACATTCGCCATCCACTTTATAAAGAACACCTGTACACCTGCACATTTATGCAGATATCCAATCAGCCAATCATGTGGCAGCAGTACAATGCCTAAAATCATGCAGATACAGGTCAAGAACTTCAGTTAATGTTCACATCAAACATCAGAATGGGAAAAAAAAGTGATCTCTGTGACTTTAACCATGGCATGGTTGTTGGTGCCAGATGGGCTGGTTTGAGTGTTTCCTAAACTGCTGATCTCCTGGGATTTTCACACACAACAGTCTCTAAAGTTTACATGGAATGGTGCGAAAAACAAAAAACATCCTGTGAGCGGAGGGTCTGCAAGCTGAAAGACCTTGTTGATGAGAGAGATCAGAGGAGAATGACCAGACTTGTCTGAGCTGACAGGAAGTCTATAGTAACTCAAATAAGCACTCTTTTTAACCGTTATCTGAATCTGAGGCTATCATGGGCACAGACTCACCGAAACTGGACAGTTGAAGATTAGAAAAAAATCACCTGGTCTTTTTCCAGTCTTCAACTGTCCAGCCTCAGACTCCTGTTCTTGGCTAACAGGACTGGAACCCAATGTGGTCTTCTGCTGTTGTAGCCCATACACCGCAAGGTTTGATGTTTTGTGTATGCTGAGATGCTTTTCTGCTCACCACAGTTGTAAAGGGTTATTGTATGAGTTACTGTATCCTTCCTGGCAGCTCGAACCAGTCTGGCCATTCTCCTCTGACCTCTCTTATCAACAAGGCGTTTCCACTCACAGAACTGTTGCTCACTCAATGTTTTTTTTGTTTTTCGCACCATTATGTGTAAACTCTAGAGACTGTTGTGTGTGAAAATCACAGGAGATCAACAGTTTCAGAAATAATCAAATAAGCCCATCTGGTACCAACATCCATGCATCCATGCCACAGTCAAAGTCACAGAGATCACACTTTCCTCATTCTGTTGTTTGATGTGAACATTAACTGAAGCTCTCGACCTGTATCTGCATGATTTTATGCATTGTGCTGCTGCCACATGATTGGATGATTACATAACTGCAGGGGTTATCTAATCAGCCAGGGGTGCAGGGGTGCAGGTGTTCCTAATAAAGTGGAAGGTGATTGTATATTCTAAGTATTTTATTTTAAATATACTTCTAGTTTTTTCAATCAAATATAGTTTTAGTTGTACAGTTATTGAAAAAAAAAAAAGCATAGCGCTTGAAATAAGTACATATCTATAAGTACATATCTATATTATATGTTAAATATCCCTATTAGCATGTTTCAGCTATTGACATGGAGATTATGAAAAGCAAAGAAAGAATTCTTTCTGAATAATTACTGAAGTGATATACTAAATAATCTTATTTCCTCCAGAAAACACTGGTTGGTATGTGTGGTATGAAGATTGCCGTCTGAGTGTATGAATGTTCACAGCACTGATAAAGTTCAGGGTCAGGATGTGTGGGTAGCACCCGATGAACTGCTAAGGCTCCATAAAGCTTTCTTTGTCCTGTTAGCTTAACATCTCAGGCTACGCTATCAGCTAACACTAAGCCAGTCATCCCTTAGACTATCTATCCATCTTTCTGCACAGACAAACACCTCACTGCTCATGGCAAGGAGAGGGAGTGGGGACATGGTGAGGATCTGGATGAGCATAAATATTCTGCTTTGCATCACACTCTAATATACACACACGCTGCTGTAGTCACACCCCGAACCCACCCTCGCCCATCACACTGCATTCCACCACACCCGCGTCAAGATACTTTATCTTCTCTGAACTGGTTGACTGAGCAAAAGCATGACCCCCTTCTGTCTCCACCTCCCTTTCACCAGTGCAAGTTAAGCATTGATTTCATTCTGTGAAGTTTTTCTAGATGTTAAGCAGGATGGCGGTGCCTCTAAAACACACTCTAAATCACACACCCTTTTAATCTGGGACACTGGACAGTGAAAAACAAAGTCCGGCCAGACTTTCTTCACTCTCTGTGCTCTGACCCACATCTTATTGCCTCCCCCTTACACACACACATACTTAACCAGACCCACTATCTATGTGTTCCCCCTGTCTGTCTTTCTTTTGTGTCTTTTCCGAGTCCATGGTCAAGGTCAGTGTTCTCTAACTGAAACCTCTCACAGGAAGTGTCTCCCACTACACCAGGCTAAAAAGAGAGCAAACAGAATGGCCCTGTGCTCTCAGGAAGGGAGGGAGCACACCTCCAGACTTCCTAGTGCTGTTCATTGAATTTGCATTTCTTTTAGGAGTTAGGCAGAAGTGTTGCTAATCTACTTTTGCTACCACAAAATGACTATGACTACATTTGATGGATTTTTAAATTATTTAAATTACTTTTGTTACTACTGCTAACATAAAAAAGGCTTATCAGATGTCACTGTGGCTCAATTCTGACAACCAAAAAAGACAAAAAGTTTAGTTTTTGGCCTGAAAACATACTTCCTCTAATATACTGTACTTTCATAATTTAATTTCTTTAATTTCAGCAAAATGCAAAATGGCTCGTACAGTATCAATGCACTCATTCTGTTATGTTATTGTGCACAGGAGCC
Source organism: Pangasianodon gigas (assembly GCA_022758105.1). Classification (NCBI taxonomy): domain Eukaryota; kingdom Metazoa; phylum Chordata; class Actinopteri; order Siluriformes; family Pangasiidae; genus Pangasianodon; species Pangasianodon gigas. Next base: position 23,958,666 of record CM040459.1, on the reverse strand, counting down.
TCGCACAAACATTTAAAAAAACAGTGTAACTAATGATATGGAAGTTTTCTCTGAGGAGACGTTTTTGGATTCTCCAGTATCAGCTCTTTGTAACAGTTTTTCACCACAGGAAAGTCTTCAGGACGGATGACTTGGTGCTTTGGGGTTTCTAACATTGCAGGTTGCATTTTTTGTGTTGTTAACTTTAACAGAGAGAGAAAAAAGAGCGGCTGGTGAAGGAACGACTGTTTGTAGAAGCTATAAGTGACTTGTTTTGTGGATGTTCCACAACAACACATGTAACTATAAAGGGATAAAAAGTATCACATGCTTTTTACTTAGGGTTGGCAAATTGCTGTGGTATAAGAGGAATAAAATAAGTTTCAATACTTTTAATGAAAAATAATCAACTTTGGGATAGTTGTTGCTTTTTTTCCTATAAGAGTATGCCCTGTTTTGTTTTCTTCCTTACTAAATGATGTCCATCTACAATTTTCTTTCTCTACATAAATCTACAAAAGACATACCATTGAGGTTCCCACCCACTGAGGTTCGCAAGTGTTTGTGTTTCTTAAAACCTGAGTTCAGTAACTTTTCTTGACAGTGTACCATTCCATCCCTAGCACAAGCTAACTAATATGAAACGTTATGAATGACTAAGGCTGAGCCAGTAGGTCATAACTGTATTCGTAATAAACTCAACTGAATCATTTCGGCTTACTAAACTTCCTTCTACTTTGGCCTGTTGATTTTGTCAGCTCTCTTTTCAGCACTACGTGAAATCCCTGCAGCTGTGTGCTGATATGAAACTGAGTCCAGGTCTTTGATGATAACCCAGAGTAGAGGCTATCTGTTGGCAGAATAACTCATCTCAGGCCAGGTCAGAGGGATTGAAGATCCCCCTTTTATACTCACTGCACCACTTCTTGTATAAACAATGCCTCTGAATTATAGTTCAAACGAAAAGAAAAAAAAAAACACTATGAACAATAGTGCAAAGTGATCTGAGAAATGTCGTACCTCTTGATGGTGGAGGCCAGACTGTTGACCGGGTTCCAGGTCACACATTCCGTCATTTGGTACAGATTATCACTGCCAGAGAACAAAATAAACCGCAGTGTAAAAACAAAGAGAAAGATTGGAAGGTGATTGGAAGGTTGGGAGTCCAAATCCCAGGACTGTCAAGTCATGAACCTGACCCTTAAAATTCAATTCCTGAGCCAGATCAGATCAGAATCTGACTCACTTTGAAGCAAGGAATAAACTATTACATGTCATGCTGTTATATTATAGTTATCAACAACCCCGAAGGTTATATTTTCCTATAACAACATAACCCGAAGTGTCTTATTCCCACTATGCCACAGCAATTTGCCTGTGATTACAATTTTTAATTACTTACTGAATATTATGAACATGTCATACTTTTTATCCATTTATAGTTACATTTAATGCTCTCGAATGTCCACAAGACAAGTTAGTTCTTATTATCACTTACATTATAGCAGTTATAAGCAGTCGTTCCTTCTCTAGACAAAAAAAAAAACGTGATGTTGCTGAGAAGCCAGAAAATGCAGAGTCTTCTGTCTTGAAAACAGAGGTGAAAACGTACTAACCATTACAGTCTGACAACTGAGACTCCATTAATGTAAAAAAAAAAAAAAAAGTCTCTTTACAGAAAGCTTCAGCATATCAATGATTATACTTTCTTTTTTAAGATAATGGTTTTTTTTACATCCACTTATTATTAGCCTTAGATTATGTAAAGTGTCCACTATACTAGTTGCTGTGAATGTGTTGTTACTATAGAAACAATAATGTGCTAGAATGAGCACATTAATATAAACGTGTGATTTGAATTACAGAGCTGCTATTCTAGAAAATTAATCAACACTTTCTGACCAATCAGATTCAAGAATTCAACAGCGCTGTGGTATAAGTCAATTAATTATTAAATAAACATTTTTAAAAATTATCTTTCTTTCTCAGAAGAGTGTCATTGCGCACCTCCTGTACTGTATTAAGGCTTCATGTAGTAACACTGCCTGGGATTTGTGTGTGTGTGTGTGTGTGTGTGTTGTTAGGGGCAGGAAAACTAGCAGGAAAAAAGTGGGCAAATGAATGAGTGTGTCTGCTACTGGTAATGTTTAATATTTACATCCATTAACTGGACAGTTACTTTAATCCAGCAACTTTAAGTGAAGTTAATCCAATCCAATCTTGAGTAGTATTAAAAGATTCAGTCAGGAGTAAAGCTACACAGGAGACCTGGCAGGAAATCTGTTAGCCTCTAGTTAGCTACTGAACAACCTGCTAGTTTAAATAGATCACCATATAACTGGCTGTTGAAACTTAAATATAAATTATAGCCAACTTGCTACTGAAAACCGGATGCTCTGACTGATAACAAGCTAGATTCTTGTTACATGTTGCACTTAAACCATCAGTCAAGGACAACAGCTAATACATTCAATACTTAGCTAGCAAAGTTATCTAGCAAGAAAAGCTGCTGAAGTGAAGTGAAGCACTTTATATAATATAATATAATATAATATAATATAATATAATATAATATAATATACAGTGCAATGTGCCATTACTTTAAACAAACATTACAGTATGAGTGCTGTAAATATTAATTAGAGTAACAAGGCTTAGCTTAATGGCAACAGTAACAATTATATCTACTTTCTCATTTCTTTTTGAACACTGCATGCTAGCAAAAGTCACCCAAAGAATTAGCATTTTGTTTTATAGTCACATTTTTTAGGTATCTACTATGCTGTTTGTGCTACATGTTGTTGCATATGCATTAAATTTTCTCCTGTGTACATGCAGTGAATGAACAGTTTCTGATTCTACAAGAAAAGCACAGGAGCTGCTGTGTGGTTTCTAGTCTGCTACGTGCTTACACACCAGATTAGCGTCCTCAGGAGCAGTGAGGCGCTCTCACTCTCATATCTGATCAATGACAGCAGAACTGCAGAGGTCTGGAGAGTCAGCGTGCCTGGTACAGTGTTGTAATCGTGTAACGTCATGAAAGTGCTGACAGCAGGGAGGCGTTGAGAGGGAAAGAGGCTGAATTAACCGGCATGAAGCGCTTAGTCTGTGGTCAAGTAGCTAATGAATTTGTGAGTGTAGCTAGAGTTATAGAGTGTGAGGGAACAGCTGTAATGTTTCACTTTAACAATAAAAACCAAGACAAAATCCAACAACTCAAAGTTTGGAAGATGCTTTTTTTTCCAAAGTGGCAGGCTCTAATCCAAGCATGGATCTGAGCAGCATAACAGAGCCACTGTTTTTTTCTTAAATTTCTCACCCGTCTGTATACTCTACAGTTACACTTTGCAGGTGCTTTTAATGCGAGTGGACTTATAAGCAAAGGAGGATACAATCCAAGCTTACAGCTGAGTAGTTGAGGGTTCAGGGCTTTGTTCAAGTTCACTCTAAATAGCCATCACAGTCTCATCAATCAGCTTAGGTTTGACTTTCATTGTTTTGTAACTGTAGCCCCTGCCCACAAACAAAAAATGAAAAGCAAACCACAAACACTGAGTGTTATCGAAATTTTTACACCCTTATCTGTGGAGCTGTTTGTTTAAGAAACTCATGACTTGCTATTTTTAAACTGCTGTATTATTAACCACTGGCCTTGATGTTACATACTAGAAATGCACTTCCCAGCAGTAACAGTCATATTAGTGATGTTTTTGATTTTAGTGATAATTGTATGTCTACAATGCTGAGTTAATATCTTTTGCATACTTGTGGGGATGAGTAAGAGTTGTACTCTCTGTTTTAGCTCCTTTGGATCATGGGTTTATCATAGCAAAGTGCTTTGGGGGAATTGGCTCAACACGCAGCAGGACTACAGGAAGGCGAGGCGGCATCATCGAGTCTTATCTACTCTAGTTCTGATATTTTGGGTTCTCCACTATCTCCCTTTTCTCCAAACATCATGAGAACATTATTCCAAGAATGCACTCTCATCTCTGAGCTTCTAGTGGTAAATTATTGCGACTACATATACAATGTTTTGCATACGTATTCACCACTTCAACTGTTCCACAGTTTGTAGTGTTACAACCTGGAACTGAAATGAAATTAATTGGGATTATATTATATTTTTTAATATTGAATAAAATGGTGGATGTTCAAAATTTGTGATATTTTTATAACCAAACCCTGAGTGATACTTTTCCCCTGAATTTTGTCCCAAACTCTTTGGTTTTGCATGATGCTGTTTGTTGACATATAATCCCAATTAATTCCATTTCAGTTCTAGATTGTAACACTACAAAATATTGAAAAGTTCAAGGGGGGTAAATACTTATTCAAGACACTGTACTTTATTGCACTTTTCCAGTCTCTCCTCTAATTTGTTGTCCTGCCATTCCAATTAGTTCTCCCCTGTTCTTGTGCCATGTCCCCTACACTCATCATATCCCCATAATTTCCTTTTCTAGGCCTCAACTTCTGTCCTCGACCTCTGATTTACCCCAGTTCTTTTCTCTCTGGGGATGGCCAGGCAGGGAAGAGGAATTCAGAGGAAACAGACTGTAGATCACATTGAGTGTATTTTGGCCTGCTGAGGGCTGCTGTGCAGCTCTTAACCTTTACACAGACAGCATGGCTCCCTGCAGGCTTACATTGGATTTCTGAGTCACACAGTGGAAGAATCAGCCATCAGCACAGAAAATGCTGTCAGATTAGTTAAAGGAATAAAATAACTTTAAATGCGAGTCCAAGTAAGCAGGAGGAAAAAGGACAGCTGCTGTACCTGTTGTAGCTGTTTCGTAAAAGTAGAGTCTGGCTGTCGTTGGGGGTGTGGCAACCATAGACAGGGGGCGGGGCCAGGTACTGCTGCTCATCTACGAAAAAGAAAGGAATGAAATTTTTAAAAAAATCAATTATTCCATATGTACCATTCCTCTTTGTAGTATAAAGGATATCAGTGCTATTTATTATTGTCATTGCATTGTCTTCATTACTGTTTGAATATGCTTTAATTAGTCACAGTTTGTGAATCAACTTCCATTCCCACCAAATGCTAAACATATGAGCTGTTAAGGGAAAAGTTTTACACAAATTTTCCCCAAATTAACCAAAAACCTCTTCAGGTTGCTTTATTTATTTTTGCACTGGTGATACAAGATTAAAGTAGCTAACAGTAATGCAAGTGTACCCATTTTTTTTTTTTTTGCACTACACCACGCTAATGTGATTTAGGACACACTATGACTTACTGTTATCTACAAACTTAACTGTCTAGCTGAAAATTGCAAGGGGCAGCCATCTTAGACAACCAGAATAACTTCTTTTAGAGCAATTAGTATTCTTCAGACCCTCATCGATACAGTATATTTGTTCCTTTGTTCCTATATTTGTTACACGTTTTGAAGCCGGGATTCTACTGGAGAGATGGAAGTTATGCAGATCATAATGTAGTTCCACTTTGAACTTAAATGGTTTGGTATGGTTCTTAACAACATTGTCTGAAGCATCCAAATTACTAACCACGATTTTGAGTGAGACTGACCTCCATTGCATGGTAGCTACTCAGATGAATGCGGAAAGTTGTGTCAATTTAATTTTCTGACTATGACTATGTTCAGATTAAAAAAAGCTCTCATACAATCCTCTACTCCTATTTTCCTGTTTACGCTGTACAGGAGGACTAACAGATTGTTCTTCAGGGAGTAGATATTGAAGTGTGGCCTTTTCCTCACTCCACTTATCCAAACAGGCCCCGTGCTCTCCAAGCCCATAAAGCACTCACATGGATTTCTGTATCAAGCAGTAAGAGCTAAAAGAGGATTAGGTCCTTTAAATTTACCAGCACTAAGGGGGTAAAAATGGGTCCCCTGGCAAGATTGCACATTCTTCTAGCCTTTACCACAGTCTGCTCCAGTTTCTCCACTGAGGAGGAGGATTGATCACCTATTTACACTGAAAGGTGATACTTATCGGACAGAATTAGTTTTGATACCTTGTTGTTAAGATTCTGTGCTAATGATTAGCACTGTCTGACTCTTAACCTTCGACTGCTTGGCTCTATAATTGGAATGTATTCACCCTCATTTGTAAGGTAGTTTGAATGAATTCAACTGCCATATGAAAAAAAATATATCAGAACACTTGTAGGATTTTAAGCCTACCAGACCAGACTTATTATACCACAGCCCACTTTTTATTATACCTCAGCTGATTCTGATTGGTCAGAAGGTTTTGATTCATTTCTATAACTGCAGCTCTGACAATGGTTCCAATTTTAATTCAAATTACAGGTTAATATTAATGCATTTGTTCTGATACTTTATTGTTTTTATAGTAACAGCTCCGTCACAGGGACTTGCATAATCTAGACTATAGTTAATGGATTAATAGACTGGATTTAAATAAACCCCCCAAATAAACATGATTTAATAAATGGATTTAAGAAAAGTGTTGGTATTTAATAACGAAAAGTGAATAGGAGATGTTTAATTAACATTCATGGAAGGAGTCGCCAGTGTCAGTGCATTATAAAAAGTAGATTTAAAACTGTTCCTTGAAGTTTCGACCATGGCAATGCCTAAAACCACAGTGGAGGCAGATAACGAAAAGAAAAACAGGGAACACTTACTGCATTTACCGCAATGGCATTAAAAGTCCTTTTGCATTTTAACCTCACAATGATTTGGAGTTCATTTTTTCCCCAAAGATTCTTTAGTTCCTGTATGTTTCTTGTCATATATAGTGTAGTAAAATATATAATAATGGTGGTTTTAAAATGTATGCAATGTCTCATTCTGTTGCAAGGCTGTTTCTGTGTGTGTGTGTGGATGGGTGTGTTTATGTGTAAGGTGTCCTTACCCACTGTTGACTGTGACAAAGCATCCTCGTGTTTGAAAGGGTGAGAACAAGGAAAGGGTGGCGAGTGGTGAACAGGAGTGTGGGGAAAACTTAGCGCTCCATCCACATCTGCTGTATTAGAACAAGTGAGAGAGAAAGAGTTAGCCCTATAATCTCAGTGCTGTTGTGTTATATTTCTAAAGCCTTATAGGAACAGGTGAGCCAAGTCAGGAATAAAACACAATGAGCCGTGCTGTTATAGGAAAAGAATCAACTATGGGGTGGAGTGATTTAGCAGTAAAAGTTTTCAGCATGTCCCAAAGTGTTTTGCTCTTATACCACAGGAATTTGCCAATGATTCCTTTTTTTATTAATCAAAAATGTCATAGTTTTTATTCGTTCATGCAGATTGTCTGAACTCCTGACTCCTTTAAAAAATGTTTAAACGTCTCATCACAGAAAGCATATATCATAAATGGGGCAGTGGTGGCTGAACAGTTAAGGCTCTGGGTTACTGATCGGAAGGTCAGGGGTCCAAGCCCCAGCATTGTCAAGCTGCTGCTGTTGGGCACTTGAGCAAGGCCCTTGACCACATCTGCTCCAGGGGTGCCATATCATGGCTGACTCTGTGCTCTGACCCCAGCTTCCTAGCGAGCTGGGATATATGAAAAACTGCATTTCATTGGCTCTGTACTTGTACTCTGCACAATAACAATAAAGTTGAGTCTTGCCTTTTCAAACTCCCTATGACCTATAATGCATTTGTTCAAATATGATCATGTATTAGAATGAGAGCATTAAGATAAACCTTGCAGCAGGAACTACTGTCACAGTTGCTGTTATCAAAAATGAATCAACACCTTCTGACCAATGAGACTCGAGCATTCAACAGCGCTGTGGTATTGTGGTATATAATAAAATTTACCAGTGTCAAATGTAGTTGATCTGCTAAATCTTGTTTGAAGTTTGAAGCTTCTTTCATTTTGAACTGGAGCTACAGGGCTAACGTTAGCAGCAAGTAGGGCATGTTTAAAACTGTATGTCTAATTCATTATACACTTTGGTCAAAAGACATCAGCTGACTCCGTAATGTCATTTTGTACAATTCAGAAAATAGAAAAATGAGTCTGTATTAAAAAATAAAAATACATGTCCATGTGGGCCAATATACTCATCTAAATCACTTCTAATGTACAATTTGGTTTTACTTCCTGCTTGAGTCTGATGCTTGCCCAGAGTCTCACCAAATTATGTGCTGAGTACCAAAGTGACTCTGGCTTCAAGATGGCTGCTACTGCTTTATATAGATAACAGTTTATCATACAGTGTCAGAAACCTGTGGACGCTCTTTTCCACCATGCATGAGAATATTATGTAGATTTTCTTGTAGTTGTGACGTTTTGTCTCACAATCACACAATATTGCATCTCAATATTGTATATTAATTGTATATTATTGTATAGATACAATATTGTATCTCAATATTAATTGTATTAATATTGTGCAGTTGCAACTTTTAAGAGATAATTAGTTTACAACATAAGTTTTCAAGTTTTCAACCCTCCACTGCAATCTATTGTATCAATTTTCTATAGTAGCAGTTCTGATCTTAGTTTCAGCTGCAAGGCAAATCACAAGTTAATGTTTAATTAACACACAAATTAATGTTCTTGTCTAATACATTATCCTTTCTATTTTAACAGCTTACACAGAGGCTTGTATGGCAGACGCTCCATATATATGGATTAAAAAAAAAGCATGTAATTCATTATATGATGAAGTTTTCTGTGAGGAAATGTTTATTTAGCATTTTTGGAAGGAGTCTCCAGTGTCAGCACTTTGTAACAATTTCCTTTAAGCTGTTCCTTAAGTTTTCAGACACAGGACAGAGGGTTCAAGAGAGAGAGAAAAGAGAGGCTGGTGAGGGAACAAATGTTTATAGCTACTATAACATAAGTGAGAACAGGAACTAATTTGTTTCACAGAACAATGTAACTATAAATGGATAAAACAAGCAAAGTGTCGTTCTTTAATAAATAAAACAATGCAATCTTTGAGAAATTGTTGTGTTATAAGAGGAATAAAACATGTCGGGCTGCATCACATGACCCCACAGTTGATTATTTTCCTATAACATCACAACCCAGTCGTTATTCCTTATATATACACCATATTTACTCATCAGTTCTTTCTTCAATACTCTATATGAAATAGATTACATGCAATTAAAATGACTAGTTTCACTTTCACTGGTACAGCATCACAAAATGCACAACTTGTCATTTTCAGCTACATACAAATACACATACACACTAACACTAATCAAAATAACACTCTACGTTGATTAGATATGGACTTGCTCTTCTGTTGTTTATCCCTGCTTTTGTCACTTGGTGCATGCCCAAGCTACATGGAAGAGGATTCTTCCTTTAACTGTTTCTCCCAAGGTTTCTTTTGGAAGTATTTTCCTTGTCTTTATGAAGGATCTGAAGCTGCACAGGTGGCGATAGTTAAGGGCCTCTAAATCCCTGCTTTGGGGCTTCATAAATAAACTTGACATTTCAGAACTATGTATATATATTATATATTTCATGTGCCTCTGTGCATTATCTCTATGCATTATGCAAATTTATATTTCCAAACCCTAAGGCTTATTATCCCATATGTACCTGGAAAGCAATGCAAATGATTAAGCAAATATTGTGTTCTAAAGGTGTGGGAATGTGGAACCATCCATAAGTCCTTTGAATTAACAAAGTTAAACTAATTTATACCACAGTGCTGCTGAATTATTGAATCTGATTAGTCAGAAACACGTTTTTTTATGTTGTTATTTAACAAAAAAAAAAAAACATATAAACAGTGCTTGGGTGACGTTTTCTGTAAGTTTATTTGACATGGATGAAGTAAGACGCTTGGAGGTAAAGCTGTACCTCCAACGTTTTCTACTGGGGAGAAAGTCTTCAGGACAGAAGGTGTTGTAGTTTGTAGTTTCTTAGTTAAGCTGTATTTTTTTTTTTCTTATTGTCAGCTTAAAGAGAAAGGGAACAAAGAGACTGATGTGGAAACGATCGTTTATAGCTGTTATATTGAAAGTGATAATGGTAACATGTTCCAGACATTCCACAACATTAAGTGGATTATAAAAAAAATAAAAATAAAAATAAAAAAAAAAGTATGCCATTTAAAAAAAAAAAAAAGAAATTGTGAATTGCTATGGTATTTGGGGTTTGCGGTTATAGTAAAATCAACTTTGCTTCACGTTGGGCCACTTATTATTTTCCTATAAAAGCAAGCCCTACTGTTTTTATTCCTTACTAATTAAACCCATATTTGCATTGTATTGCAGTGTGTGTCCTGTAGTAGCTCCTATCCCACAAGTAGCCTGTACTACTTCTGACTCCAGTACACATCCACAGAGTAGCTTTTAACTACATTTATAAATCACAAATGAAATATTTGGGACCTAGAAATCATTAACAGTCCCTGCACAGGGGTTTGATCCTGATATCTCAGTCATCTCAGTCTGCATATTAATGATTAATGCTCAGTGATACAGTATATACTATATGTGTGACATAAAGTAACAATATAGTAAGATATAGAGAGGTGAGAGAGTGTGAACATTTGTTTTGTAGTCCATGGCCCTTGTCATGAGATTTATTCGTAGCCTCTGATTAAAGGTCAGTGGAAGTTCACAGTGAATCATAGAGAGATTGACTCGTTTAAACAGACACTCTCTTAGGCAACAAGTTTCTAACACTGCAATGCTTTCGGGAAAGTGGGGATCATCTATCATTGCCGTTATTCTTAAGGAAACCTGATATCACCATTTCAGCGATGTTTTATTTTTGTTTTAATTGTGTAAAAATATTGCACTTATAAATTGCTTTTCAGAATCAGAATTAAAATTTTCTCAACCAAAAAGCAGTAAATATCAACATTCCATGTTACTTAACACTCCATCTGTATTAGCATAAATTAAAGTAATATTACTGATGGCGGAATCAGTATTCAATCCTTCAGTGTATTTGAAAATAATACAGGTTTAAAAGTAGACAGAGTGATTATAGAATTATAACATCCAGACATCTGGACAGTGAAATAAACTGATATTTCCTCTTCCTTGAAATTGTGTAAGAGTTAAATACTAGAGTAAGGGTTACTTTTACTAGAGTAAGAGTTAAAGTGCTAATTTCAAGGATTTTATCATACATGCCATTTTTGAATACCATGATTAGTTCCTTTACATTTATCTAGTTTACCTGTAGGATTTACAATATCAACTCCCCAACAACTTGCTCGGTATTTACTACTGACTCAGTAGTAAATGCTGATACTACTATTTACTACTGACTCGCGAGCGAGATACGAAAATGGTGCCCTGTATCCTGTTGGAGATCTGCACAAGTTTTTTGAAGGAGCTGGCATACGCTTCCTCTAAGGCAAAAATCACACAAGTAGATCATTGAAGCTCACTTACTCTGACTCCTTGGGATTGGAGGATTTTCAGCACAGCCGCTCAGATACGGGGTGCTGCTGAACCCCCTGTTCTGTCCGGACGATGGCTCAGTGAAGGCTCCGTACCTGCAGCCTCCAGTCAACTGCCCTGAAAAGTGCACAGTGAAGGCACCCAGGGTACAGTGAGGGTCATCATGGGTGTCCACTGACCCCCAGCCAGGCTCCTGCTTGATGAACGAGTGTGAGGGCAGAGCTCCGTATGGAGAGCCAGGGTGGAAGTCTACAATCGGACCCCACTGAGGAGCTCCGCTGTTGGGCCCTGGAAGAGGTGGTAGCGTGGGTACGGCAGGCATGAGGGGAGTCAGATCTCGCACATCCGATCCCATCAGCCCACACGACTCGGTCAGCATTTAGAACAATTGACTCAAGAGCAAAACACGAATGGGCAGAAATTTCCCTCGATAACCTTTCAGAAATCTCTATGAAAGAAAAAAAATCACAGAAATGTTTTCCTACAAGCAAGTTTGAAGACCTGCACAAGTCCACAGAGATGCACTATAAATCAAAGTCCAACATAGTGAGCACTTCAGAGTGCTGGTTCTTCCTGATCTGGTTCTTCAGTAGTGAGGTTCGTGCTATAGAAAAGGGTTTGAGGAGGCACAAGGAGTCAGAGTGGGTGAGATAGGAGTCACCCCGATCCTTTCTAACAGTGTCTGGAGCTTGTCCGTGTGAGTCGGATGTAAAACAACCCTGGAGGAGGAGTTAAAGGAGAAATGATGAGCACTTCATTAGCTTTAGTCATTCCTCTGGACAGCACTTTCTGTGACCTGAATAATGTCATGATTAATGTGTCTGTGGGGGTGTGTGGTTAATTGCCACTAAAATAAAATAAAATAAAATAAAAAAGTGTTTATTAGGATTGTAAGCCTTGTATGACAGGTAATTACTAATATTAATAGTGAAACCTTCGCCTACGATGATCCCTACAGGCTTCACTGCTGTGTTGAAACCTTGAAACATTTCTAACAGGAATACAAGCTAATACTGAAAGTTATAGCAACATTGGGAAAAAAGAACAATTGAACTGTATACACTAAATCTGTGAAAAACATAAAATATATTATGATGAAAATCTACTACAATAGCTGTAACTTTCACAGTTTCCTCTTTTTCACTTCCCATTTCTTTTGAAGGCCATCTGGTTTTCATTAATAATTAGATTTTTTTTTTTACAACCATCAAAGTCAGCAAGTTTGATACAAATGTTTTACAATATATAATATTACAAATATTTCTGGTATAATTCTATGTAAGAATAAAGAGAGTACACACCAGAACTGTCAAAGCTTTGAAAGAAAAAAAGAAAAAGTATATTATTTACACTTTGGGCTAAATCACTGCCATTTACAGTAATGGTAATTGGTATTTCTGGTTAATTATTGACCATGACAAGACATATGAACTCACAGAAGGGCTCTTCCTTAAGAACTGTACTGTTGTTTTAAATTACATCTTAGTAATCATTTTCTGTTTATAATGTATTTCTTTGCAACTTCTGCAACTTTGTCCAGGTGTCATTTGTCAGTGACGTGATTCAGCTTCATGGGAAAACGAGAAATAAGCTATTAAAACTGTCTCTGGCACTGAAGGGGGAAAAAATGCCTTGAACACACTACAAGCATGTTCACACTCACAGAGACAAGACCACTGTGAAACATCCCATCTGTGAGACTGTGAAATTCTCTGCAGCAGTAATGGCTAAACTCATCCTCACCTGCTGAGTCTGGAAAGTATCTGGACATAACCACAAGCATCCTTTTTAATCAGCCACACCCACAGCAACAATGGTGAGAAAGTGACTTACAATGCAATTAAATAACAGTAATAAATATTTATTACACTGATATACAATATACACTCTTTAATAGGAATATCTGTACACTGCCTTAGTAATGTTCAAACCAGCCTGTCTGGCATCAATCAGCAAATCATGTGGCAGAAGCGCAATGCATAAAATCATACAGATACAGGTCAAAAGCTTCAGTGAAGGTTCATATCAAACATCAGAATGGAGGGAATATGTTCATACAGTGAGCATGGGGCATCGTGATTCCTCCCCCATTGGACCCCTATTAGCTCTCGTTGCACTTCTCATTCTTGAATACTACGTGCAATAATCGCTGTAAGGCGCTAAATGGGGCAGTGGGCATGCAGGGTTACAATTGCACAACATATGGAAAGGTGACAGAATCAGTGGAACATCGGCATACATCTGTCCAATAGCAACAGTCACTCAATCACTGGTCACTCAAAAGAGGTAGTTCATATTTCAATGGAATTTAAAATGTATGGAGGTGTGAATGAGGAATTTATGAAGATTGGATCTGGATATCTAAAAGGTTTCCATGGGATCATGAAGGCAGAGTGCTACTGACCCTGCACTCAACTCTCCATGGGCTGAAGAAGAGGGGGATGGTGGTGTCAGAGAGAGTGCAGAAATGCTGAGTCCCCACTTGTTGCATCATCTGGCTTCTAACAGCAGGACAGTGGGGGAATTCTTTACTCCGGAAAAGCTATGATTCACTGCATGTCTTTCGGGGATGCAGACTGACAGGCTTTTAGCGTCAATTTCCAAATCCAGTGTTTCATCATTACGATTTGATTAAATGTAATGCAATGGAGCAAGAGCTATGTTACAGTAATTGCAAGACCTCCTTTCTCTACAAAATTTGTCTGGAAATTTGTCAAATTTATATCATTTAAACTCATAGTACATTAAGGCAGATTTGCAAAGCAGCTGAGTATAACAAAAACCAGAGAAAATGAAGGGACTGAAATTAAGCTACAAATAATCTTGTTAAATAAAGACAATAGAAAAAAATAGGAGCAGTAAAACTAAATCAGCTGAAACAGTTATAACATTTAAAAAGTGTAAGTAAATTATAGATTTAATGGAACAATAGACTTAATGATACAAGACAATCATATAAATCCAAATAACAAAAACTGAGTTAATCACTGTAAAATTTAAGAATTGTATTTAAGAATGTAATGTTATTTGTCATTTATGTTTTCATCATTTTTCAACAACTGTTCAACATAACAATTTAACATAACGATAATTCCAGTCTCAATAATAAATGGGCATTTTAATGTCTGAATTAATTTTCTTTATTTAGGTTCATAATATGAAATGTGGCAATTTACGTTTATCTTACATTAGACTGAAATCTGACCCCAGTTGGTCTTAATGTATATAAAAATATGTTGGTCAATTGAGGGTTAATCGTTCACTCATCTTCTCAGCATGGGTCATACAGAGGTCATCTTAAAGGAGTCAGTTGCCTGGTAACTCTATCACCAATCTAAGAAGTGCTCAAATCCCTGAAGAAAATTAAGAAACCAGGAGAATGTCCATGTCACTCCTATAAATAACACTGAAATAATGATTCCCAAGACTAGCATCAAACACAATAAGCTGGACAAGAGAGATTCATCAACAAAAAATACAACAGTTTAATTAAATCCTGAGCATGATGTGACCCAGTGAATACTGCAAGTTGTGCTACATTTACATTTATTCATTTAGCAGATGTTTTTATGCAAAGCAATGTAAAAGTAACCAATTCCACCAGTTAAAACCAAGAGGCTGAATGTGTTAGAATGGGCTGTTCACAGCCCAGACCTCAGTCCAATTGAGAATCTTTTTTTTTTTTTTTTTTTTTTTTTTGCTGTTCACCAACGGTCATCCAATCTGACAGAGCTTTAGCAATTTTGCCAAAAAGAATGTACAAAAATATCAGGATCCAGAAGTGCAACACTGACAGAGACATACTGTATCCCAGAAGGCTTCAAGCCTAACAGATGTTTAAGTAACCTTGTGTCACAAAGAAAAAAATATTTTGCACTTTAAAATGTTAGACATGTGCAAAACATATGGTAAAAATCCCAATTAAGTCCATATAAATTCCAATACTACAAAAAGTGGAAATGCTCAAGGGGGCAAATACTTATGCAAAGCCATATGTGCCATTTAGATACAGGAGGCATCTTTTGCACTCAAAAAATATAGGGACAATTAAATTGTGTCAACATGAAACACAACACCACACGGTTCCTAGGGTTGATTTCCATATGATACTACACATCACGCTTTAAAAAAAATCACCAATTTAATTTCCCACAGCAATATACTTTCATTCACACTCCATCACCCCCACCCTCCACCCCCAACACACACACAAACACACACACAAGAATAGCAAGGTCAGGTCACAAGACTGATAAAAGTGTCTTCTTTTTACACTTCAGAAAGAGCAGAGCATCAAAGCAAAGATAAAGAAAGTACGAACAAAACATACACTTGTATCGGTTGACATTCTGCAGATGTCTTGGCTTGTGTTCAGGCAAAAATGACTACTCTTCCTTCCTCTTCATCTTTTCACACGGTACATTTAATACATTTACCGTTATATGACGAAATGTCATAGAAAGGAACTGTCTATGGCTGTGTCTCAAATGAGTAGGGTGTTAGAATGTGGGGAAATAAATCAGCAGCATAGTGCTCAAGTTTAATCAGTTGTAGACAAATAACGTCAGCATTCAACAGGCTTTTCAAGAAAATGAGAGTAAGTCTGGTGTTTTTAAAGACAGGGATTGCTCATATTCAGAGTACAACAAATTACGTATTTGAAAAAGAATGTCCAACGGCACAAACAGCACTTAATGTTTTGAGAACATTTTAAGCTGACAGTATCAAGCAAGGTGACGGTGTCAAGGAAAAACTCTCTTAGATGACATGAGGAAGAATCTGGAGAGGAACCAGAATCCATCTTCTTCTGGGTGACTCTGGATAGTGAGAATATAAATCATTACTCTTCTACAGTTGTACATATAGTGTCAAGCAGTGCTAAGTGTGTTGGAAAGATATTCAGTATAATAATCAGGGTCACTCTTGATTTCAGTAGAGTTTAAGTCTATAATATCCAGATGAAGTTATCCACTGTATAGTGAATGAGACTTGAGCATATTTTTTAGCAAGTGCAATCATTTGGCTGTGCAAGTGAGAACATTCACAATTATCTTTAGGATATTCATGTGTTACCGTCCACAGCAACCTCCCGGCAAAGTTTAGGGCTATCCATGCAGGGCCATCCTCAGCAGCAACAAGTGATTCTCAGGTCAAGAAGGCTCCAAGCAGACATAGAGTATCAGAATGAGCCAGGCAGGGCCATCTCATCAGGCAGCAGGGGTAATGTGTAGCTCGAGAGAGAGAGAGAGAGAGAGAGAGAGAGAGAGAGAGAGAGAGAGAGAACTCAGAGTATTAGGTATGCTCTTATCCTGTAGTGCTTTAAGAGGTTATACAGTACATTGTGTGCAGAGTGCAAGCAGGGACAAGGGACTCCGGCAAGACAAGCTATGAAATCATAACTAAAAGGGAGAGCTGGAAGGTAACACAGGCATGAGGGCACCCTGGGACATAAAGCGGCCAGCCACTCCACCATCCAAATATCCCAGTTTACCAAAACAGTCTATGCCCATGAATCCTCCATATCTGCACCTCTACCTTAGAGGAAAACTATTAACAAAACAAATGGGTTTCAGCCTAGGCTTAAAGACTGAGACTGTGTCTAATTGGAAGGTTGTTAGATAACTGTGGGGCTTTGTAAGAAAAAGCTCTGGCCTCTGCTATAGTCTTCATTATTCTAGGTACCAACAAAAAGCCTGTACCTTTTGATCAAAGCAAGTGTGGTGAATCATAATAGACAAAAAGTTCACTTCAGTACTGCGGTGCAAGACCATTTAGTTCTTTATATATTATTAGTAGTACTTTATGATCAATGTGACATTTTACTGGGAGCTAATGCAGTGTAGATAGCTTCAAGATCAAATGTGCTGGCTGTTCATTCAGTATGATCTAATTTTATATTAATTAGGTCACTAAAACAAACTTTCTGAGTGTTTCTACATTTTTTAGCTTGGGAAACAGACACAGTCTCAATATGGTGGAACCTGAGTGACGACTCAAATCAGCTACCAGACGGTCAGTTTAGCCTGCTTGTCTGCTCCATGGCCTCAGCTCTGAATTGTGATAGATTAACTAGACCTGTTCTCAGACCTGTTCTCTACTGTAAATAAACCAATGGAAAAACCAGTGGTGAAAACAGCATAATAGAGGATAAACAGAGGATTTGTGACACTTTTATTAATGTATTTATGTTACAGATATGATATTCAAGTCATTTTGATTATTTGTAGATGAAAAAGTGATTAAAAAAATGTATTCTATCAATGTCTGTTTCCACTGATATAATTTTTATCACTGAGATTACAATATCTAAACAAATGGCCTGGACCAATGGGACATACACTATATGGCCAAAAGTATGTGGACGCCTGACCATCACAACCATATGTGCCCATTCCAAAACCATGGGCATTAACACGGAGTTGGTCCCCCCTTTATAAGTGTTAAATAATGTCTATTAAGGCTACCTGAATATAAAGAGTTACAGACTTGTTCTTAATTAACAGATGTCTACTGTCCAAGTGTGTTTTTGAGTCCACAACAGTGTTTTCATTGCCCTGCTGTAATCCATGTAGTGTTAAATTTTGAGAATGGCTGAGACTAACCAGCAGACATCTGACAAAAAGATACTGAATCTTCTTACAGATAATGGCATGCAAGGACTCAAATAACAGTCACAAATCATGAGCCCTTTTCCTCTGACACACTTGAGAACTTTTCGTGGTCTATGACGGGGTGAAAAACCTGCCAGCATTCACGAATTCACTGGTTTAACTCAAAAACTTTTTTAAGATCAAATACCAAAGTCTACCAGATCCAAAGCCTTAAAACTGTTGTTGTGTCCTTGTGGTTTCTCTTCCATGCAAAATGAATGGCTTGTCTCTGGGCAGTAATTTGTCTGTAAGAGCAGGTGAACATGATTCAGTCAACTGAGTGGGTGCAAGGTTAAAAGTCCGATGAGTTATGGTAGGATATTTTCAGACTGTCCACCAAATGGTGTTTGAGGCATGGTAAATGTCATGATTTTCCCAAACCTTTCACCCAGTTGATCGTTCCATTGTGCTGAGTACTAAAGACAATCAAAGACAATTGGTTTTAATGACTCAGTATATGCAGTCTATACTAGGGGAAGTGGTAGCTCAGTGGGTAAGATTCAATTCAAGATTCAAGATTCAAAGAACTTTATTAACCCCAGGGGGAAATTGCTTTGCCATGTTACAATTGCTCTCAAAAAGAAAGAAAGAAAGAAAGAAAGAAAGA
>CM040459.1:23899883-23940004 GCA_022758105.1 Pangasianodon gigas | reverse complement strand
AAGCGCTCAGTGGAACACTTGGCAGTGATCAGTCTCTGGCTGAAAGTGCTCCTCTGGTCGACCAGAACACTGTGTAGTGGGTGAGAAGGGTTGTCCAGGATTGAGTGGAGTTTTGACAACATCCTTCTCTCAGCCACAATGTGAACAGGGTCCAGCTCCATGCCAAGTACAGAGTCAGCCCTCCTGATTAGTTTGTCCAGTTTGTTTCTGTCTGCCACCTTCATGCTACTTCCCCAACAGACCACTGCATAGAAAATGACACTAGATACCACAGACTCATAGAACATCTGCAGCATGGTGTTGCAGACATTGAAAGACCTGAGCCTCCTCAGAAAATACAGCCTGCTCTGGCCTTTCTTGAAGAGTGCTGTTGAGTTTAATGTAAGTAAGACCTTGGCCTTCTGATCAGAAGGTTGAGAGCTCAAATCCCAGCCCTGCCACCACTGGGCCCCTGAGCAAGGCCCCTAAGCCTCAACTGGTCAGTTGTGTAAATGAGATAATTGCAAGTTGCTCTAGATAAGGGTGACTGCCAAATGTTGTAAAAATGTAAATATACAGTCTGAAAATATTCTACCATAACTATATTCTAACATAATTATATACATAAAACAGATGTCAGTGTGTGGAGTGTCAATTTTTTTCCCCCATAAACTAAAGTGTCCATCAGGAAGTTATTTTAAGTCCTATCATATTTTCTGTTTATGTAAATTACATTTAATATGTTGTAATATTTGTAGGTATACTAAGAGAAATGTATTACGGATGCAACCAAATACGAATACATTATTCGGAATAAACAGATAATGTTATCTAAACTAATACAGATACAGATACAAATAGGAGTTAGACTAGATCTCATGTGCAATAAAAAAATACCACGCGCAATTAAAATACCACGCACATCTTGTACATTCATTGTGCATGTCTTGTTTTTTTATCATTCTTAAGTTAACATTCTCCATTATAATAATAAAATCTTCCCAAAAAATCATACAGGCATTATAATGAAAAGGCATTATAATTATCTGGAATGTAACCAGCACAAAAACAAAAGTAAATCTAATCAAATATTATGTACCACTTTGTGAACAACAGTTCCTTGATTTGGGAAAGACTTCAGTGATTTGAAATATAGCTCCCTAGCTTACTCAGTGACGTTAGATAGAAAGCTTGCTAGAAAGTTCTACAGGGCATGTGGCTGAAACCTAATATGAACTCGGGTGAGGTAGCTGAGGTTGAGGAACTGTACGAATTTAGATTAGATAGAGTTACATAAATTGCTATTTGTTGTTATAATTTGTAAATTTTTTCCTGCAGCTCTGGGTTGTTTCTGGGGGCATAGGGATAGTGCTTAAAAAACCCTCCAGTCTAGACCATGTCCACCTCCAGTTAAATCCAAATACAGATAGAGATCTGAATATTTGGAGACTAAACAGATACAGTTACAGATAGTGGCATTGCATTACACCCCTACACTGTATATACTATATTTCGATTTGCTTGCCTGTTGAGACACAAGTGTTTTTTGTTTGTTTGTTTGTTTGTTTGAAAGGTTCTCTTAATGTTCTAACTTTATATAACAAAGAAACGTGGATATTTATAAGAAACAAAACCATGAAATAAGTGTTGTGGAGGTGTTGTTCTTGCAGTTTTTGATTATAGAAATGTAATTTACAATCATGTTGCTTTCTCTGCACTTGCAACTTTTCTTTATCATTCAGCTTTCATGTTCTTTTCACACAGAAATGAGAAACTAATCAATGTTACTTGTGATTGTGTTTAACAAAATGTGGTTTGGCCTTCTTGGTGTACAAAGAAACCTTTTTGGAACCTGTTTTGTTTATAAACCCATCATTTATAAATCACCTTCATGAAAAGTTAGTACATTATAGTAAATTGCTGTAAATTTTACAGTAATTTACTGGCAATTTGAGTCGCCAGTAAAGTACTGTAAAATTTACAGTAAACAACTGTAAAATATATTTATAGTGAAGTACTGTAATATCTTAATATTGTATAAAATGACACATAACCCAGCACACTTGCTCATTTGACTGATACAGGATACAACTGCGTTGAAGGTTACAGGTCTTTCACAACCATGACAGCTTAGCAGTACTAGGATTTGAACACACAACCTTCTGAGCTATGATGCAAAGTCTTAACCACTGAGCCACCACAACTCCACCATAACTAGCTTGCATTGATTCAACTACTTCTAGCACTGAATTAACACCACTAAAGGATTGCAATGAATCAGTTATGAATAGTTATGCTAGCTGTGGTAGCTCAGTGCTTACAGTGTTGAATTGCAGATAAGAAGGTCATGTGCTCAAATCCCAGGACCACCAAACTGCCTTGACTGGATCCTTGACCTTTCAGCTCACCTGTATCCTGCATCAATGTACTGGGTTATGTGTTATTTTATACTATGTATGATTTTACTGTAAATATGTTTTACAGTTGTTTACTGTAAATTTTAAAACAATTTATTGGCAACCCAGGTTGCCAGTAAATTACTGTAAAATCTACAGTAAATTTTTTACAATGTACCTACAAATAGATATTTAATGGAGTCACAAGATGTATTGTACATTAACTGATGCAGTTTTGGGGACATTTTTTTGTTGTTGGAAAAATTTCTCAATAATACTTGATTCTCAGTAACCACAAACACACTCCACATCAAGCAATGTGAGAAATATTTAGAGAAAACAGAGGGAACACAGTTGTCTGTAATGGACTGGGCTGCCCAGTTACCTGACTTTTACACAATTGAGCGGTCTTGGGAGGTGTGTGTTTCAGCAACGTTTCTCATGCCCTTTCCATGTTTGTGTGGGTTTCTTTTAGGTTCTCCAGTTTCCTCCCACTGTCCAAAAAAATGCAGATCTGCTTTGCTGCCTATAGGTGTGTCTGTGTGTGTGTGTGTGTGTGTGTGTGTGTGTGTGTGTGTGCATGGTGCCCTATGATGGACTGGCATCCCATCTGGGGTGAATTCTCCCACCTTGTGCCCAGTTTTGCCAGGATTGGCTTCATATCCACTGAGACCCTGACCAGGATAAAGAATTTACTGAAGATTAATGAATGAATATTGTCTTTCTCAAGTATATCAGGTTAGTTTTAATATGTTAATATAAATTGCTGCAAACTGACAAATGCAATTATTTATTATTTTGAAAAGTTAGGTGTTCTCAGATATTCGAAGGGCAGGTAAGGAGCTTAGAGCTTATTACAAATTATTACTATTACTATACTATTATTATTCAAAGCTATTTACAGGAAAAAAAATCACTTCTGTTGCCTTAGTAACTTTTAATGTTTCCATTATATTTTGGTCTTCTGTTTTTAACCAGGCACTACTGCAAATGACGGTCTGTTTTAACATTTTCTATAAGATTTAAATAAATGAAAAATGAAATAACATTTTTAAAAGTTTTTAAAAGAAGAAAAAGACAATATCATAACATTTTGAAACATTTCTAAAGTTTCAGCTGTTAGGCTACAAGTTCTCTAAGTCATGCTTAAATCTCACAGTATCTCTAGAATTTTTTTTTTGTTCTAAATATTATACATACATAAATATTAGCTACTGCTTATAAAACTATATCACATAAACATCCATTTGTAACTATGCGTAAAAGAGAAGCTTGTGTCAAAAACATTGTGTCATGTCTCTTCTCTATGAAGCAAGAGTGGTCACTTTAGTCACTATGAGAATTTATTTTTAGGAAGACTGGGGAACATTCCAGGAAAGTTTTAACACTTCAGCTGAACAACAACACCCATAACAGCTTTACAGTAACTTTCACACCCCCACTCATGTGACTATCCCTCTCGCATATTCAATTGAAATCCCACAGGTTTCAAGTTCACTTTACTGGAAGCGTACGATATGCTACACTAATGTAGAAAAAATTCATGGATTGAACAATTGAACCTCATACAATGTCCAGTATAGTGTTTGAAAACCACAGCAGCATTCCTGTACGTGATATATGCGTATCAGCTCCACACACCAGGTCACTACTATGTCTGTGTTGAGCGGTGTAGCAAGAAGCAACGCTACTAGCTTAACTACATTTTTAGTAGCGTGTCTGTTTAGTAGCTGAGCTATTTTCTAAATAATGCAGCTTTTCCAGGAACAACCTAATTTTTTAACCTAATAGCTGTGTTATGTTTTGTCACACTACACCACTACTTTTTTCCCTTTTCACAAAACCTCCACAGTTTTTTTAACCAAACAAATTGCAATGTGCAAGCTATTGTATCCATCACGAACCAAGTCCAATATTTCTAATTAGTGTAGAACCTTGATTAGTGTGCATGCATTTGTCTGGATGCAAACCTGGCTGGAGAATACCGGGGTTGCACTATAGCTGAAAAGGATGCATTCTACTAGTGATGAATATATGATTATCAGAAATCCATTCACATGGATTCACATCACATCACATGAAAAAAAAACATTTAAAGATTTCATTCAGACCGTGGCGCAGGAGCATCGCAGTCATTTTGATAGTCGGTATCTGATTACAAACTGAATTGATTAGGCTTATTTCCATTTTGTTATGGCTTACAGCTAAGCAACAACTTCATTAAAGTGTGACATTCACTGTGCGAGAAAAACACACTTAGCTATCAAGGTTTTAGACATTTAGACTAAAGTGTTTATTGAACTAGCTCCTTAGCCAATGTGATCTTTGCAGGAATATAAAGGGTTTTTTTGTGAAATATATTTATGGTTTCTTAAAGTTGAGGTGTTAAACTATG
Source organism: Pangasianodon gigas (assembly GCA_022758105.1). Lineage (NCBI taxonomy): Eukaryota > Metazoa > Chordata > Actinopteri > Siluriformes > Pangasiidae > Pangasianodon > Pangasianodon gigas. The sequence goes on along the minus strand of CM040459.1, from coordinate 23,935,234 downwards.
TAATAGTTAGAAAAACCCAACTTTGGCCACAACCTGATTTTTAAAAAAAAAAGTTTTCTAGAATTCAGCCACAACAGCACATGATGGGTTTTCCCAGACCGCCACACATACTGTATATCAGATTAGTACTGCTCACCTGGACAGAATAATAGAGTTAAAAATATATCTGCTATTTGGACACTCAGAAAGGATATTTACATGTATTTATTTAGGCCACAATCCAATCCATACACAAAACTGATTACACATTAAGGTTCACACAGCCAATCCTCAGTGCATGAAGTGTTGGTTTAGTATCCAGCCACCCTGGGCATGAAGAGCTCACTGAAGTGAGGCACTTAGTGATGAGGTCACTGACCTGACTGATGGATGAGGACAGGAGATCGGGTGGGTGGGTGAGAAGGTTTTGAGGATGGTGGGTAAGTGTGTGGAGTTAACATTGACTCCATCTGAGCCAAAGGAAATGTTTTAAATGTAAAATAAGTATCTTCATCAACTTAATTTATTTCTTGTTTCTTGTATTTTCTATGCTAAGATACAAAATAAAACCACAAGACTTGGTTAACAATGTTATCAAAGATCTGTAAGAGCCAGAATCTGTTTTTTTTTTTTTTTTTTAACTGGAAGAGATTCTACCATGATTTCTGAATTTGATACATAGGAGCATTTGGTACCAGGCACATCCTTGCTGCTAGGAGAATGATGTAGTGTAGCTGGCCTGCATGCTTCATGGATGAAATATAGCTGTTCGACTTCAAGATTAAACTAATCCTTATCATCCCAGCCACTAAAACAATGTTTTCAATTCATGCTCTTAATGCTAGTTAAAGGTCTTTAAAATGTTATGCATTTTTATCATAATTAAAACACTTGATGTGGCATTTTCTAATCTCCAGCCAACAAAAGATGAGTGATTCATGCTAGGATATTAGGACAAGGTTTATATATATATATATATATATATATATATATATATATATATATATATATATATATATATATATATATATACATGCTCCTCTTGGTTACTCTTGACAAATGGTACAACAAAGTGTCTTCTCCAGTTGATGATAGTCTGTATCGTTACCTCACTGTATACAGGATGTTAGTTTTTCATACAAATCTCTGATTCACATGATTTTGCAACACTTCCTAGCGGGTAAATGATCATGGCTTTGTATCCAGAGCTTGAGTCATCTTTTTGAAATCTGTGTAGTTAAACACTTTAGGGTGTCATCTGGCTTTCTGCCTATTACAGTCCTATTTAATCAGACATTTGTTTTTAATAAAATCAGTAATTTTAGTGATTAAAGGAAAATAGAAAATGGATAAATATCATATTTAAAAATATAATCTGATGGTGGAATTTAAACATTTGATTTAACCTGTTGGATAAGAATCTGTGGAGCAGAATATTACACACATGATCTGATTTAAGCCTGAGGCTGTGTTATGTTCTGTGTGGAGTTTTGAATGTTATTAATATTTTTTCTCTGGTTCCTCCATTTTCCTCCCCCCTCTCAAACACATGCTGGTAGGTTGATTGGCTAATCTAAGTTGCTCTGTGATGGACTGACAGTTAATGCAGGGGATATTCCTGCCTTATGTCTAGTGTTCCTGGAATAAGCTCTGAACACACCATGGCCCTCACCAAGATAAAGCAGTTACTACTGTATATGAATCAGTGAATATTATAATCATAGCAATGCAGTATGTCAATCACTCACTTCTTGTATTTACACTCACCATCCACATTAACACCTGTATACCTGCTCATTCATGCAATTACACAGTTAATTGTCCGTGGTGTGGTTATTGGTGCCACACAGGCTGGTTTGAGTATTTCAGTGTCTAGAGTTTGCATAGAATGGCGTGAAAAAGAGAACAAAAAAAACATCTAACAAGCAGCGGTTCTGGGGGTAGAAATGCCTTGTTGATGAGAGAGGTCTGAGGAGTACAGCCAGACCGGTTTGAGCTGATTGGAAGGCTACAGTAACTCAAATAACCACTCTTTACAACTGTGGTGAGCAGAAAAGCATCTCAGAAAGCACAACACATTGAACCATGAGGTGAATGGGCTACAACAGCAGAAGATCACACTGGGTTCCACTCCTGTCAGCGCCAAGAACAGGAATCTGAGGCTATAGCTGAAGATTGTGGAAAAAAAAAAAAAAAAAAAAAAAAAGTCTGATCTTTTTCCAACCTGTATCTGCATGCTTTTGTGCACTGCACTGCTGCCACATGGTCACTGCATGAATGAGAAAGCGTGTACTCCCGCGTAAAACTGCACTGCATGCTGCTTTAAGACAGTCAACCGGAAGTACATGAGCGACGCCGGCGTTTTGCTAAGTTCTTTTTCCGGTCGCTGGAGCCCCGCAGCGAGCGTGTGGATTTTATCTGCGCTTCACAAACATGAGTGTTCCGGCTTTTATCGACATTACTGAGGAGGATCAGGTATCACTTATACTATTTAATATAATCTACATGTTTGTATTATCATCTTATATTGTATTGAGCTTTATTTTGTTTGGACAAAGCATTAGCAACAAAGTCTTGACGAGCTCTGGGCTTAGCAATGGACCAATCCCAAATCGCTTCCTACATCCTGTATGTGTGCACTACACGGGGTGTGAAATAGTGGTTTCTACCCGGTGCGTAGTGCACTATTTATCCTTTAGGGCTGAATTTGGGATTCAGCCGTAGTTGGTGGGCTCGATAGCTGTTACAGCCCACCATCCTGCTAGCTGTTTCATTAGCTAGCTAGCTGTATGCTTTGGCCTGATATTACTTTGTTATATTATATTTTATGTTTAAGTTAAACTGAAACAAACAGTTATGTTGTCAGTCACTTATTCATTTTATTAAAGTTTTATATTAATTTGCAAACCAAAGAAAAATTCTGCTGTTGTTTAAGACAAAGTTAACATTTTTGTTGTATTTTTTGTTTATCATTTTAATAAGATAGAAATGTCAGAAATATACTAATCCATTCTTTTAATATGTTTCTGGTCATATAATTTCTGTTCATTTTGTTTTGTTAGTTTTATCTCTTTATTTACTTACCAAAGTTAGTTTTATTGCTTGTCATCACCAGCTGTGGTAAACAAATGAATGTACAGTGTTGCTGTAAATGTGCTGTGAAACAACACTTTTATTTAGATGAAAATTATGCATACAAGTATATGTATTTATAAATCTATGGCGATAAAGCATTTACTATATTTTAGCAGTAGAAACACACAAGCGTATTGAGAATTAAAGGAAAAATTTATTACAAAAGTGTTGAACATCCATTTATATACAACTAAAAGTCCCTTATTTTATTTTTATTTTTTCCTAGAAAGATATTTTTGAGAACAGCTTTTTGTATAAAATCTGTTAAATTGTCAGTATTTATCACGTTGTTTTGAGAAGCTGAAAGAGAGTTTGGAAATTTTATGGAGTCACACCAAGACACCAAAGTGCTGAGAACCACTGGAGTAAACAACTGGATCAAGTTAAACAATATACAGGTGGATGGCAGTAGACAGAAATGCGTCAGTAATTTTAATGACATTAGGGAACACCGTTGCCATGAAGGGGTGTACTTGGTCTGCAACAATGTTTAGGTAGGTGATACGTGTCAAACTAACATCCACATGAATGCCAGGATTCAAGGTTTCCCAGCAGAACATTGACCAGAGCATCACACTGCCTCTGCACAATCTGCACACTGCCTTTCTTCCCATAGTGCATCCTGGTGCTGTCTCTTCCCCAGGGAAGTGACACACATGCCCCCGGCTGTCCACATGATGTAAAAGAAAACGTGATTCATCGGACTAGACCACCTTCTTCCATTGCTCCATGATCCAGTTTTGATGCTCACGTGTCTATTGTAGGCACTTTCGGCGATGGACAGGGGTCAGCATGAGCACTCTGACCGATCTGCGGCTACGCATCCCCATACGCAGTCAACATCCAGTCATACACCATAACACCGTAACACCATAACGGCGCTCCTCAGCAGTGTCATCCTTCTAATATAGGAGACTGATATTTTCTTCGTTCTTGTGTTTTTTCGCTATAGGCCTCCGAGCTGCGGGCCTACATCAAATCTAAAGGAGCGGAGATCTCAGAGGAGAACTCAGAGGGAGGCCTTCATGTCGATCTGGCTCAGATTATCGAGGCCTGTGATGTCTGTCTGAAGGATGATGACAAAGGTAAGCGGCCATGTCCATGTCCTACATGTGGCGCGCTTGTATTTTTAAGCTCGCTTTTACATATGCAGTATTTACTCAATTTGAATCAAGCACTATTGTGTTTACCTCATTGATGAGGTTTGGGAAGGTGTGGACGCAGTTATTTGCACTGCACTTGTCCAAGAACACATGTGAGATGTCACAAGTGGACCCTAGTGCTGTTTGACTGCAGTGAGAGCATGATTCGAGCCATATTCAACCCACCTGGGGGAAAAACAGGACTGGATGCAGTCCCCAATGATAGATTTAGAAACAGTAGATATTTATATTGTGTGATTAGTTACATTATACTGCTATATTAATGTGTATATACTTTACACTAATGTATACGTTATATTACATTAGGTTATATAATGTAATTATAATGTGTTTAGTTGTTATTAAGCACTGGCTCCATGTTCTCTGCTCTGTTGATTTTTGGGATTTCTAAGGTTTACTGACATTTTCTGCCAGTGTATTTCTACCCTAATAATACATTTAAGACTTTGAGTATTTAATTCACTTGTACCACAGCGTTTTTTTGTTTCGTTTCTCTGGTCTTCTAACATTTTTCGCTCTGATTTTTTTTTTTCTACTTGGACTAGACAAACAGTCTAATATTTTATCATTCTAAAATATTGAGTGCTGTTTCTAATTTTTGTTGTTGTTGTGTGTGTAGATGTGGAGAGTGTGATGAACAGCATCGTGTCTTTGCTGCTGATCCTGGAGACAGAGAAACAGGAAGCGCTCATCGAGAGTCTGTGTGAGAAACTGGTGAAGTTCCGTGAGGGAGATCGGCCCACTCTCAGAATGCAGCTGTATGTACACAATACACTCGTTCGTTTATCCTTCTGTTTACTCTCTCACCGTTTATTCGTTTATTTATTCACTTCCTCATTTATCCGCTTGTTCATCCATCCATTCGCTCCCTTACTCTCCCACTTGTTCGTCTGTTCTTCTCTCACTCATCTGCTTGTCCACTCTCTCTCTCTCTCTTTCTCTCACGCACTTGTTCATCCATCTCTTTGCTCACTCACTTGTTCATCGTCTTGCTCAGCCATTCATTCATCCATTTGTTCCCTCATTCATCCATTCACTCTTGCTCACCCACACATTCATCATTTCGCTCCTTCATTCACCCAGTCATTCATCCTTTTGCTCTTGCTTACCCACTCGTTCATGCGTTCGCTCCCCCAGCTCACCCACTCGTTCATGCATTCGATCCCCCGCTCACCCACTCGTTCATGCATTCGATCCCCCGCTCACCCACTCGTTCATGCGTTCACTCACCCATCTGTTCACTTACACACCCCCCCCCCCCCCCCCCCCCCCCCCCCCCCCCCCCCCCCCCCCCCCCCCCCCCCCCCCCCCCCCCCCCCCCCATCTAATCTCTCCCTCGCTCACTTACTTATCCACGTTTGTGTTCCCATTTGTTCATCCATCCTTTCACTCACCTACTCATTTCTTTATCCATTTCCCACCCAGTTGTCCATCCATCCTTCTGCACACCCACTCATTCATGTAATACTTATATGTATAATTATTTACATAATACTCATACTTGTATGAATGAATATCATGAGATTTTATGTGGTCTTGGTTTGGGTATGGACTTTGACACTCCTGTTTGTAGACACTGTGCCAGTCAGTAAAAAGTGTCGGTCCATAGCAGCAATAAAACAGGTTTGAATGAGTAAATAAATAAATAAATACAGTGCAGATGTGAAAGTGTGGCATGGTTTGTACACTGTGGATGAATTGAAAAGTTTAATATCATGGGTCTGATGGACTGTCGCACATTTAGATTCGCTTTATACTACTGTCAATGATAATGTTTTGTGTTTAACATTTCAGCCTGAGTAACCTGTTCCACGGTATGGACGAGAACGCACCGGTGCGGTACACAGTGTACTGCAGTCTCATTAAAGTGGCAGCTGCCTGCAGCGCCATCGCCTTCATCCCAACTGATCTGGATCAGGTATGGCCCGAGCAGCAGGGATAATGCAGCGAGGAAAAAAACAGCTCGCATCGGCTAATTCCAATAATTATAATTCACCATTTGTCTGTAGGTGCGCAAGTGGATCGTTGACTGGAACCTAACCACAGAGAAGAAGCACACTCTGCTGAGGCTGGTCTATGAGGCACTGGTCGACTGTAAGAAGAGGTACACATACAGATATTTCTGGAAAAGATTGATTTGCTCTTGTTTTTAGTTTGTTCCTCATCATATGGTTTGTGTACATACAGTGAGGCTGCAGCGAAAGTGATGGTTGAGCTGTTGGGCAGTTACACAGAAGACAATGCTTCCCAAGCCCGGGTAGATGCCCACAGGTACGCTTTTTGTCCATCTAACCCCTTTTAGATATTATCTGTCTGGAGAAATATACTACATACCCCAGTCTCCCTCTTGCAGGTGCATTGTCCGTGCTTTGAAAGATCCAAACACGTTTCTGTTTGACCATCTCCTGGCTCTGAAACCTGTGCGCTTCCTGGAGGGAGAGCTCATCCACGATGTGAGTAGAGATTAGGCATATATTATATTTTACTTCTGCAGAGGTAGACAGATCATAAATACATTATCTAGCTCACTGGGCAACTAAAAGCTCTAATGTGTGTGCCCAGTCCCATTTATATGGTTGCTCAGAAACCTGGGATAAAAATGGTAGCTAATGTAATAACATATTTCAATCTAGTTAGGTAGTTCAGTGCATTATGTACACTAAGGGAAACAAATGACTATGATCATGTAGCACATCATGTTTGCAATCTCGACAAAAAAAAATAATCAGCCAATGTCTCAGTGTGTCTTATGAGGTAACATATTAAACAGACATCATCTTTCTTTTTAGCTGCTGACCATCTTCGTGAGTGCAAAACTAGCAGCCTATGTCAAGTTCTACCAAAGCAACAAAGACTTCATCGATTCTCTTGGTAAGTACTTCAGGGATTCAGTGATGACATTTGGCCAACAATGAAATTTTGGTTAATTTTTGTTTTAACAAGCGATCATCACACACTTGCATCAATCAGTTGGCTCTGTAATACCATCTGTACAAAATGTAGCTCTATACACACTACATCTGAACCAGTTCCAACATATAATTCAGCTAATGCTAGGCTGAGCAATGCCAGACTACATGCTGAGGTAGAAAGTGATTCTGATTATAAGATATCTGCAACTGTTTTAGTCATATGGCTTCCTTTTGTCCCTTTTATGTGTCAGAAACCACTTAAGCAAGTCTGTTTAAGCTACTTAAAAACTGGATGCAGTTTGAGGTGAAGAATGATTTAGGCATGCAGTTAGCCTTCTGCTCAGCCATAGTCATTATACTTTTCTTTAAAAAAAAAAAATGTCTGAGGTAGAACATTGTGTTTGCATGCTTGACAAAAAGTCAGCAAGTCACTGGCCAACATTTACATTTAAACATACATACAAAATTAAAACTTTTTTTGGCAATAGTGAGTAGGTTTCTTTCCCTCTGGTTGTTGAACGGGAGAAGAAAAAATGCTGAGCCAAAAAAGGGGGGAAAAAAAAAACTAATAACAGTAGCACAAATAGACAGTCTGGTATAAACCTCAGCTGATGACCATTATTATTTTACCATCATGTTCACTGGATCATTAAACACAAGCACAGACGAGATGTTCTCTTAGCAGTTGAGCAGTGTTTCTGCTCTGCTGGAATGTAGCACTCAGCAGAGGCTTTGTTTGGTGTCTGCTCAAAGAGGCGAGTTCATTAAAGCCGGGATCCTCCCTGCCTCTGAAATGAATGAGACAATTCAGACACACTTTGTAAAGACTCAGCACCTAATGAAATGGATCATTGGTTCACTGGTTGTGTCACTGGTTTCTTAATTAATGTAAATACATTTTTAATTTGGTTAAATGTTAATTATTTACACTGCATCAACAGCAGCAGTTTCTATTAGTGATTGGAGCACTAACATAAATTTTGGAGGGTGCAAGGGAGAAATGGAGGAAATTGGCAAGTAATATTTAATTGATTACAGCTGTGTTTAGTCATGCAGAGGTGCCATGCTTGTGTAATTAGCTTTTCAGGCCCTACGCTGATTGTGAAGCTACTGCATTTATAGTGGGGAAAATTTAAGGACTGTTCAAGATGCTACACTATATGGCCAGAGGTTTGTGGGCACAGTTTTTCTTCAGATGCTTTTGCCTTTCTAAAGATTTTTTTGCACTCAACCTAAGTTAAATGCTGAGTTTCATTATTATGCTGTTAAGTAACCTTGGCTTACGTGGCGACAGCACTAATGCAGACTTATTTCCTGTCACTGTAGCTGATTATACAACCAATGTGCTTAAAGTCCCTGTTAATTCTGTAGAGGACTAAACCCACAGCTAAACTAAACTAAACTAAACTCCAGGATTTTTAAACACCTTGGTGCACCGTTTAAGTGTACACATAGAGAGACTATAGCAAAATTCTACCGTGCCTGATATGTGTTAATTGTCCTCTACAGATTTTCTGACCACAGCACTGCTGTTAGCTGGATATTTTCGATTGGTAGACTGTTTCTGAATATTGCAATGACTTTGAGGTGGGGAGGGGGAATCAAGGTGCCACAAAAATGACCATGTGCAATGAGCGGTTTGTTTGTTTATTTATTTATTTATTTAAAACTAGATATGGTATCCAATAAACTGACAACTTGATGCAAATGCAGGAGTGGACAAATCTAAATTTATTAGCTCACCCACTGGGCAAGCGCTGTTTATTTGGCATCCACCTACGTGATTCCTCGTTTGCTGAAATATAAATGTTGTTTTTATTTGTGTTCAGGTCTGTCACACGAGCAGAACATGGCAAAGATGAGGCTACTGACCTTCATGGGCATGGCTGTGGAAACGAAGGAGATTTCCTTTGACACAATGCAGCAGGAGCTGCAGATTGGCGCAGATGACGTGGAACCCTTCGTAATTGATGGTACGACTCAGTTTCTGAGACCTCGCGAGATCTCTGGTAGATTGGGCAGAGATCATAAATTATGACTTGATTCATAAGTGCTGAACAAGTTCTCTTTGACTGACTGAACATCACTGCATGTGTCCTGGATCCCAGTCTTTGCTGATGTATTGTTTCTTTCATTTTACTAGCCGTTCGGACCAAGATGGTCTACTGCAAAATTGACCAGACACAGCGTAAGGTTGTCATAAGGTAAGCTTCCTTAGATGAGCTGTATCATTCTGATGTTTGAGTCCTCAATCAAGATACATTCACACCAGTGGTGGTGGTGGTTCTGTATGCATACCTTGGTGCTTCAATATCAGAGCAGGAAATCTGTTTCCTGTGTAGTGATATAAGATGTTTATATTTAGTTGTATTTTAAGGTCTTTTGATGTATATTTCAAGTGTACTTTAGGGGTTGCAATGGTGCTTGGAATACTTAATTGTTGCTTTTTGAAATGTACAGTACCTTGCACAAGTATTCACCCCCTTGACCATTTCCACATTTTGGAACTGAAGTAGACGTAATTGGGATTATATGTCATGGATCTACACAGAATACCCCATAATATTTAAGTTGGAGGAAAACAATATAGTCTGTAAAAATTATTTACAAATAAAAGAAATTAGTAGAAAAAAAAAGTAAGCAGAAAAAAAGTGATTGCATATGTATTGTCCCCCGTTGCTCTGAAACCCCTACATTGGTTGCCATCAAAAGTCAGGTGTCATATGATCTCAATATAAATAGCTAAACAAACAGCATCATCATTAAATCCTTTATTTAAAAACGGAAAGAATATGTTAGACAGACTCCTATGCCTAGAGGAGTACCTCCACCAGATGTAAGTCAGCAGTTACGGAGAGCATTAGTGAGAGAAGCAACCAAATGGAAAAGGGTAATTGATGCTACCACCACCATGGGATGGTGTTCTTAGTGTGATGTGCACTGTTGTTTTTCTGTCAAATATAGAGCTTTGTGTCAAGACCAAAAAGATCAATTTTGGTCTTATCTTTTTCCACGTGTTTGCTGAGTATCCAACTCCAAACAGGATTTCATATGGCTCACCACGCTTCCATAAAGCCCAGTTTTATGGAGTGTTTCTGCTATGGCTGTCATGTGAAAAGCTTCTCCGTTGGAGCTATGGATCTCTCCAGCTCCTTCAGAGTTACCCTTGGCTTCTTGGTTACTTCTCTGACTAATGCCCTTCATGTGTAAAGTGTGTAAGATGTGTCATAGAATTGCATATCAAAGTGAAATAAGTATTTTCAAATTGCCAGTGTTTGTAAATCTGAAAAAAATTGGTGGTTGTTCCATTCTCTACATTTTACTCCCCCTCTCACCTGCCATCACAAGGATCACTGAGGATGTGAAAGAGTTTTATTGCTGTATTATGTAAATGTTCCCACTGTATTATTATAAATTAAAAGGGAGAAACTGGATCAGTAGTTCATCCATCGCTAAGTAGTGAAAATCAGTTTTATTTCTGGTCCCACATACTGATGTGTAATTTTGTGTGTGTTTAGCCATAGCACCCATCGCACGTTTGGGAAGCAGCAGTGGCAGCAGCTTTATGACAGTCTCAGCTCCTGGAAGCAGAATCTGGCCACGGTGAAATCCAGCCTTCAGGCGCTCTCTCCTACTGTCTAATGCACTCATCATAATGCTCAGCAGTTTTTATACACACACACACACACTCACACTCAATAAAAGACAAATGAAGACCGTTTACTTTGTGTCTGTTGAATTTTAACATTTAACCCTCCATGTCCGTGTTGTAGAGTTTTGTTTGAGGCTTGCATCTGACTGATTATGGGGTAGGTGATCAGGGTGGGGGCAGAAGTTCATCAGGGTAATGGCAAATATGATTGCTAATGGTGAGAGATGAGACGCAGGCTTCAGGATAAGGAATGTTTTGTTTGGGATAGGGGTAGATAAGCTTTATTTGACACATTCAAGTACCCTTGTCATTCTATCCAAGTACAAAGTGGACGGAAGTATTGAGCCTTCAGGAGCATGATGTAAAATCTGACAATGCAGAAGCTTCATACACAGCTATAGTAAAATGTCCACTGATAACGCTTAGCATTTCAAATGGGTTTTTTGAAAGGGAAGCTCTCTATTAACAGTTACTTCAGGTACAAACCAAAAAAAAAAAACCTTCAGTGCACTAGATGGAACAGGAGCAGAATGCAATGGGGGTAAAGGCCATGATTAGTTTTATTTTATTTTGCTTTATCTTTTTTTATTTCTCCAAAGTGTTTACACAAATAGCAGTAATATGAACCATAAAAATAAGTAAATTGCTAAAGGTGATACAAAAAAAGTCCTCCAAAAAAGACACATTAGAATAGTAATAAAATTACAAATTACTTTTTTTTTTAACCTTCAGGCTACTTTAACTTGACTGATGAGCAAAGTGTGGTTGGTGAGCGGAAAGGAAGTGTCCATATCTCGGTGCTCACAGAACTGAAGTGCTCTCACATGAAACAGTCGCTTTGCTTGTTACTTCGCTGCTCTATGCTTTCGAATTCCTTTATGTGTGCAACTGACCACACCTTGCACTTGTTTTTAATGAAAAGTTGCAGTTCAACAAAAACCATGATATGGGGGGAAAAGAGCTAATAAATTATTAATAAATGTGGATTCTATGCATATGCAAATTGGAAATGCTCCAAACCAGCGTAAACCTGTGTCACATGGTCTGCATTTGGAGAGTTAATCCCGATAGGCACTTATATTTTATGATGCAATAACACTCACCTGTCACAGTTTAAATACTAACTCGTTTGTTCCAATGAGATTTTAGCCCTTCCATTTCTTAAAACCACTGCTGTGACCATTTTCAGACTTTGACCAATCTGTGCCCTTAAAAGTCTCCTGAAGGTAATGAATGTAATCATAAAAACACATTTTATACATTTTAGGGTGCCTTTAAAATAATAATGTCTTTATCTTGTCTGTAACATCTCTCAAAAGCACCTTGCATTTGTATTTCATGCTATGGACTTTGTTAAATCTGTAGTGTGAAGAGTGGCTTGGGTCCTTGATCACTTTCACTCATAAGCGCTGCATTATGGGGAATCAAGCCACTCTACACTCTACAGCAAATCCACAGAATGAAGTACAAATGCAAGGTGATTTTAAGAGAAAAGTTACAGACAAGATGCAGACATTATTAATCTGTAGTGTGTAGAGTGGCTTGGTTCCCTGTTCACTTTCACTCACAAGCACTGCATTATGGGGAATGTTCAGAAATATTATAAACAATGTCCATGAAAGCATTCCTCAAGCTAGGCACATTCCACTCAGGAAGGGAGGCTGTGAGTGCTCAGCAGAGCAGTAAAATGTTTAATGATTGCATAGCTTGGAATAATATGTGTGGTGGTCTTGGAAAACCCATCAGATGTCACTGTGGCTGAATTCTGGAAAGCAAAAAATATAGATATATTAAAAATCAGGTTGGACCAAAATGGAGTTTTTCTGCCAATAATATTATCTAACATCTTCTTTCAGAAAACACAATCTTACTAAAATGACGTGAAAATATTTTTAATTTAAGCTACTTTGCAACCTTTCCTTGGCTGTCTGTAAAGACCATGTTGAGTAAAGATCCAGTTTAACAAAAACAGTGGTAAAAACAGTTTGTCTAAAGATGTCTAAAACCATGCTAGCTAAGTGTGCTTTTCTCACAAATTGATTGAGTTGGACAGCTACCTGCTATAATGAAACAGACATAATCCTAATTAATTCCGTTTGTGATCAGATATCGCTTGTCAAATCGTCCACGATGCTCCTGCTCCATCATATGATCAGCAAAACAGCAGAATGTAGTTAAATACTCTGGTAGATGGCATGAATCAGTCGTTATTTCCCTAACAATGTTAGAGTGAACAGCATGAAGAGATGACGATGAGGCTTGTGTTTAAATGCCATGAGCGACTTTTACTTCAGGTGAGAGAGATTAATGTGGATGATGCTGATAATCAAAGTGAGAACTCATTTCCCATTGTAAACGTATAATTCTTTAAACTTTAGCAGTAATGTTTTTTCATATGTAGATTAGGTTATAAATATAGAGGAAGGTGGGGCATCTTGGGGGTAACCAAATTCTAAAATGTTAGAAATTTACTTGTGTTTCAGATGTGCGCAAATAAGATACATATTTCAGCTCAGGAAAATCTATAATTTCCAGAACAATACATTGTAGAAAATGTAAAAATTTGACCATGTGTAAGTTTTCCCAGGCTGACACACACACACACACACACACATTCATATTGCACAGACTTTCATCCAAATCATCATATAGGTAAGGACTGACAGTCCTGGGATCGGTGCTCACAACCTTCCAGTCAATAGTACTATCATAAATCATATGATATTGTGTCTTCATTCCATGTTTTGGACATTAGCACATGGAAAATGTAGAAATACTGTATATTAGTTCACTTTAGAGTGCTATATCTGAGCTACTGTATATTTATAATCAGAAGTCATTAAGCAAAGCATTTCCGCCTAATAAATTATTAAAACTATTAATATTACTAATAAACTAATAAACTATTATTACTAATAAAAACTATTAGTCAGCTTGCTGTATTCCTGCAGAATCCTATCTGTGTAAACTGTGAAACATGACAAATCATGTGATAAAAAAAATGTGCCTTCAGTGAATTTCATGGAACACCACAACAACTCCCACTATCTCTCCCTCTGTCGTTCCCTATTCATCTTTCTCCCTCTCTCCATTCCTGATATCTGGTTAGTGGTTAAGATTGCAATGATGTGCTGTTGAGATTTAGCAGTTGTGTCTTATTTCTCCAGTGCACTGTTTCATGACCCCAGTTTATCAGGCTTTTTTTTTTTTTTTTTTTTTTTTTACAGGTAACATATTTCACTGCTGAAGAACATGTTTCCTTATCGATTAGATTAAGACAGTTTCACAACCCATATTACCAAAAAGGATTTAAGGGTGATTTTTGGTTTTACTCAACAACCCATCATTTTCTTTCACATTCTGTTAGACACTGATAAACGTAATGTTTTTAATTCTCAGTCCTGGACACAACCCATGTCGATAATAGATAGAACTGTATTGTGATTTATTAGTTTGCTAAGCTAATTTTAGGTCTAAGGTTCTAAAGAGAATGGGTGAACCATGACCCAAACTTGTACTTGGTCACGTCAAAGTGCAACAACAGTAGTATTATTATGTTTTTGCATTTAACCATTCAAAGTGTTCAGAACTGCAACCAAAAACCATTATAGCCTACCTCAAGTGGAGACAGACGGGGGAAAACTGCTTGAGAGTGGGATGAGAGAATGCAGCTACATGTTTATCTTTCATATAAGCCAATTATATGGTGAAAAAGCAGTTTTTAGAGTGCAAACACACAGTTCTCCCAACCGTCCTCTAGTGAAACAATGTATTCCTGTGTTTTAAGAAAACTGCATAAGGCTGACAGATCTGCCTTGGATAAGGATGGAGCCACTTTCTGAGCCAAAACAAATGTATACTAGCCTAAAACAGGGGAAAAAAACTAGCCAGATCCACTTATGGGAATTATCATATCTAGGTATAGAACATACAATTTAGGTCCATAAATATTTGGACATTGACAGTGTTATTATTTTAGCTCAAAGTGCAGACTTTCCGCTTTAATTTAAGGGTATTTACATCTAAATGGGGTGAAAGGTGTAGGAATTACAGCACTTTTTATATGTGGTTCTCCCTTTTTAAGGGACCAAAAATAATTGGACAGTTGGCTGTTCAGCTATTCCCATGGCCAGGGGTGTGTTATTCCCTCATTATCTCACTTACAAGTAAGCAGATAAAAGGTTTAGACTTGATTTCAAGTGTAGTATTTGGAATTTGTTGCTGTTAACTCTCAATATGAAGTCCAAAGAGCTGTCACTGCCAGTGAAGCAAGCCATCAGAGAGATAGCAAAAACATTAGGTTTGGCCAAGTCAGCTATTTAGTACAGTCTTGAAAAGAAAGAATGCACTGGTGAGCTCAGGAACACCAAAAGGCCCAGAAGACCATGGAAAACAACTGTGGTAGATGACAGAAGAATTCTGTCCCTTGTGAAGAAAAACCCCATCAAAACATTTGGCCAGATCAAGAACACCCTCCAAGATATAGTTGTATCTGTGTCAAAGTCAACAATCAAGAGAAGACTTCACCAGAGTAAATACAGAAGGTCAAATTGTTCCAGAATGATGGAAAGAGAAGAGTGTGGAGTAGGGAAGGATCTGCTCATGATATGAAGCATACCACATCACCTGATGGTGGGGGCATGTATGGCTGCAAATGGAACTGGTTCTCTTGTATTTATTGATGATGTGCCCGCTGACAAAAGTATAGGGCTATATTATCTGCTCAGATTCAGCCAAATGCTTCAAAATTCATTGGACGGTGCTTCGCAGTGCAGATATACAATGACGTGAAGCATACTTCGAAAGCAGCCCAAGACTCTTTAAGGCAAATACGTGGAATGTTCTGCAATGGCCAAGTCAATCACCTGACCAGAATCCAATTGAGCTTTCATTTCACTTGCTGAAAGCTGAACTGAAGGCAAAACGCCCCAAGAACATGCAGAAACTGAAGATATGTGCAGTAAAGGCCTGACGGAGCATCACCAGGGAAGAAACCCAGTGTCTGGGTATGGGTATGGCTTTTGCAGTCAGACATTGACTGCAAAGGATTTGCAACCAAGTATTAAAAAGATAGTTTAATTTATGATTATGTTAGTTTGTCCAATTACTTTTGGTCCCTTAAGGGGGGGACCAAAAAAACATATAAAATGTGCCGTAATTCACCTGATTTGGATGTAAATACCCTTAAATTGTAGCTGAAAGTCTGCACTTTGAGCTTATATTCATTATTTAATTTCAGCTCCATTATACTGTGGCAGACAGCAGCAATAATGATAACTTTGTCAACATCCAAATAGTTTATAGCTCAATCTTCTCATTAGACACAGTTAGCGCAGAGTACGTGCTGTACTGTGCTCCTCCACACAGTGATTCATAAAAGCATTGTTAAACGTGTAAATAAGGCTTCTATACACTAATGCACTTCTGACAATGTCATCTGGTCTTCCTTTTGAGATAAAGGATGGAATTTTACATTTACACCACAGCACAATCCTTAACCACATCGGCATTCGTCAGACCGGTTCAGCCTTGCTCTAACAGTGTCCAGACACACACTGAGGGACGAGGGTGAAAGAGTGCAGCTTATTGCTGTTCAATTAGCAACAGGCTCCAAGAGAGCCAGAAATCTATCATATCACTGAAGAGTGTGCTGGCTCAGGATCTTATGTTTAAAGCTCTAACGGTGGAGCTACACATTGCTACGTGATAATGAAGATTATCCGTACCATGATACTCCATGGCTCGTTCTTGTTATTTGGAAGATTGCTGGTGTGGGTTCCACGAAGCAAGTAAACAACACCTTTGGTAGTGTTATTCCTCAGAAATATGACACACAGCCAGAAATCCTGTTGGACACAGACTCCATAATAAAACAAAACATCCCAGGAGAATACTTTTATAAAGCACAACTTATGAACTTCAGACCAGAAGGGTTAAATTACATTGATCATTAAATGTATTTGAAAAATCTATATTAATAGGCTGTAAGATGCTTTACTAAAATTCTCTACCTTCATACTCTATACACATCTTGTCTGTATTTGAGATAAGGGGAAATTGTTCATATATGTGGTTATTTTTTTTGACCTTTGGTTCAACATTTCATATTAAACCCATTTGAACCCATGTGTTCTTTTTTATCTTAGGTTCAACGTTTGGTATTAAACCCCTGTGAAAGTCATAAAATAAGGCTGTAATGTCTGGAAGGGAAAAGTCAGTTATGTGAACATTCTGGATACTACCTGAAAATGAAAAAAATGTTAATCAATCATTCTTTAGAAATTGAGCCTAGTATACTGCAGGCAAGTTTATTATATAGCACATTTTGTACACAAAGCCAATTCAAAATGCTTTATTGTAATTAATAGCTAAATAAAAGATCTTACAGAGGAAATAAAAGACTTAACTTTGATATAAATAATTAAAAAGAAAAAGTGCAATATGTAGAAAGAAAGTGTCAAAGGCACAGGAAATTAGAGGGTTTTTTTAATTCTGGACTTAAATATGGATAAATTTGTGGCATATCAGAGATCTTCTGGCAGCTGATTTCAGCTTTGGGCAGCATAGAAACTAAATGGTTCCTCACCATGTTTGGCTCTATAGTAAATTTTATTAGGTATAGTCAATTAATTAATTTAATTCACATTTTAATTTAAATGAGATAAAAACACTAAAATTTAGTAATCACTGTGAGTAGATTTTACATTTTTTTCAGTGCGTAAACATAAGATTCGAATGAAAAAGGCACCGAAACCATTTTCATCAGTTTTATATGAATATGGCATGACAGTATCTAACTCTTACCTAATGTATAGTGATATTGATATATTGAGGACAGGAATACCTTCAGTGACATCTAGTGGTTTAATTCTTCATGAACCCCTTCTCTGGTACAAGTGCTGAGGTTTTTAAATTCTTACTGACTACTTTATTAGACACACTGATCACAGGGTTGAGTGTGACAAAATGTGTATAGCAACATACGCTATATGGCCAAATGTTTTTTAACTGTAACACTCATATGTGCTTTTTGAACATCCCATTCATCCCCTTGCTGTTATAAAACCTCCACTCTTCTGGGAAGGCTTTCCACTAGATTTTGGAGCATAGATGTGGAGATTTGCCCATTCAGCCACAAGAGCATTAGTGAGGTTGTGCACTGATGTTGGGTGAGGAGGTCTGGGGTGCAGTCGGCCTTCCAGTTCATCCCAAAGGTGTTCAGTGGGGTTGAGGTCAGGGCTCTGTGCAGGACACTCGAGTTCTTCCACTCCAAACTTGGCAAACCATGTCTTCATGGAGCTCGCTTTGTACATAGGGAAACTGTCATACTGGAACAGGTTTGGGCCCCTTAGTTCCAGTGAAGGGAAATTGTAATGCTACAGCATACAAAGACATCCTATACAACTGTGTGCTTCCAACTTTGTGGCAACAGTTTGGGGAAGACTGACATATGGGTGTGATGGTCAGGTGTCACCCATATTTCCAATCTGGTCTTTTTCCAATCTTCAACTGCCCAGTTTTGGTGAGCCTGTGCCCACTGTAGCCTCAGTTTCCTATTCTTGGCTGACAGGAGTGGAATTTGATGTGATCTTCTGCTGTTTTAGCCTATCTGCTTCAGGGTTTGACATGTTGTGCGTTGATGCTTTTCTGCTCACCACATTTGTAAAGAGAGGTTATTATAGTTACTGTAGTCTTCCTGTCAGCTCTAATTAGTCTGGACTTTCTCCTCTCACCTCTCTCATCGACAGAACTGCAGAGCTGCCACGCTTTGGGCAGCTGAGACAGAAAATGTATTATTTTCTCACCATTCTGTATAAACTCTGTGTGTGGAAATCCCAGGAGATCAGCAGTTTCTGAAATACTCAAACCAGCCACTGAGATCACATTTTTTTCCCATTCTGAAGTTTTGATGTGAATTTTAACTGATGCTCTTGTCCTGCATCCACGTGATTTTATGCATTGCACTGCTGCCAAATGATTGGCTGACTGATAGGCTGGGGCGGGGCATGATGAACATGGACAGCCTGTACAAAAAAAAGAGACAAAGGCAACTATTTTCTGAGGAGGCTGAGGTCTTTTGGAGTGTGTGGTCAGCTGCTACAAACATTCTATGAGTCTGTTGTCTCAAGTGGCATCTTCTGTGCTGCACAATGACATTTTTGCACAAATGTTATAACCTGCATGCAAGTGTATCTGGTTGTATTCAGTCCCATTTTGCACACAATCTATATTCTGTGTATACATTCACCACAGTTTCATGCATTTGTATAGTTGTTTTATTTAACACTGGGATTTCCTACCTGGGATATAATAAAGTGTTATAATTGCATGAATGACCACGTGTACAGGTGTTCCTAATAAAGTGTGTGTGCGTGTGAGTGAGAGAGATAGAGAGGATGAATATATACATTTACACAGACCTAAAATATAGGGTATGATATAAAACTAACACACACAATGATTTTTCTCATGAGCCAATCCACATTGTTGTCTCTGCATCTTGTGCGTTGGTGTTAGTTGCGCTCTGATTTGCTCTGGTTCATGGCGCCAGAAGAGTTGCGCACTTCCTCCTCTCTGTTCTGCTGCTCTTCTGCTCTGCTCTGACCTCGCCCAGGTGAGTAGCTCGACTGATCATGTCTGCATAGGTGCCTCCTCACAGGCCGCATCTCAAACACCTCACTATAGTCTATTTCAAGTAGTCAAAATAGCACGCGGACACCAACAACACCTGCATCACGCGAGAAGGAAGAAGACAACCGGCGCGTGAACTCAATGAAATTAACGTTCATATAGCCGATGCCTTTTATTTAGTCCTGTAGTGTTTCTCTCTCTTTCTCTTTCTCTTTCTCTCTCTCTCTCTCTCTCTCTCTTTGTGTGTGTGTGTGTCCGCGCGTGCGATTTAGGACGAATCGCAGTGTTGCGTAGGTTCCAGCAAGAAACTCGTGCGCTTCGCACGCGCTGATATCCCGGTTCTGCTCGGCGCTCGTGCGGATTTCTGTATGAGTTTTGAACACGGCAGAATGGAGGATTTTGGCGCGTTGCCACGGAACAGGTGGTGGTGGTGGAGCGATCAGGATTTCATGATCTAAAGCGAAACTTCCTGAAACGCGATGACTCCTCTCGTATCGGGAATAGTGACATAGCAAAGCGCTTGAGGAATTTAACGAGACCGAAAACAAACACTTTGGGATCAGGACTTTGTGATTTTAACCCTATCTCGAGGTAGGTTTATTTATTGTACTTTATTTTCGTCTCGTGACCAAACCGTGACCAAACGTTTGCTAATAATAACCTACGAAAACATTGTTTTCTGTCATTAATAATACCCGTATTTGGAGCATATTTTACTTTTTTTAATGTTGTAGTAGACTAAATTTCGTCTTTTGTCGGATTTTTTCTATCATTTTTGTTGTATTTCTGTATTATTCAGGACACAAAAACACCCGAGCTCATTTTGGTTAAATGCTAATGAAACGCCTCAGTTGACAGAGAGGCCAAGCTGAGGCGTGTACAGTGAGAGAGAGTAGGCTAACAACATGTGACCCGGTTCCCCTCCGGCTGTTTTCTCTTTTACAGCTGGACAGAAATGCTGATATTTGTTTTTGTGCTGTGTGGCTTCACTTTTTGTGGACTCTGTGTGTGTGAGAGAGATACAGAAAGCTTCAAGCAGGTAGAGGACAGAAATGCAGGTGAGTTCATTCAATAATATAAACCAAACCAAACTAAGTTTAAAGGGTAGTACAGCTGAACCAGTGAGACCAGTGTGTTTGTTAGCCTGCTTTTTCCAAGGCCATGAAACACTGAATGGGAAAATGACTGGAAACTGACTGTGATTACATTAAACATGTTTACACAACTTAAAACCTGTTTCTGGACACTGTTTCTAATATACACCATCCCAGAGCATTGCAGAGTTCCTTTTTTAAAGCCAGGGACCAGTTTAGTTAAATTTTTGTCACAGAGTTTAGTCAAATATTAGGCTCATTAATTATATTCAAATGTGTACTGTAATATTGTGGCTATTTATTAGAGCATTTTACTCCTGAACTTTCCACTGACTGCTCAGAGTTGATATTATTTATATCCCTGCTTGTTTTCCAGGTATTAAAGGTTTGGATTAAACCCGTTTAATTCAACGGACCGGTCAAATAAGCTAATGACTATAAGAACTATAACAATAATTATAGACTATAAGATATTATAATAATTAATAATAATTATTATAGACTATAAGACTATAATAAAAATTACAACTTTGTTAAAGGTGGTTTGTGATTTCTACTACTACTGTAACAAAACTTAAAAAAAAAAAAAAAAAATCACAGACCCCTCTTTAAGGTTGGCTCACTCCTCTGGGGTTGGGGGTTCAAATCCTGCCTCCGCCCTGTGTGCGCAGAGTTCGCATGCTCTCGCCGTGCTTCGGAGGTTTCCTCCGGATACTCCGGTTTCCTCCCCCAGTCCAAAGACATGCACTGTAGTCTGATTGGCATTTCCAAATTGTCCATAGTGTGTGAAAATGTGTGTGTGTGTGGGTGTGTGATTGTGCCCTGCAGTGGGTTGGCACCCCGTCCAGAGTGTCCCCCGCCTTATGCCCCGAGTCTCCTGGGATAGCCTCCAGGCTCACCCGTGACCCTGTGCAAGATAAGCGATATGGAAGATGGATGGATGGATGTTTTCATTAATATCTTGTCATGTGGTTGTCAAACATTTGCAGTCAGGAACCTCTTTATGTGTTTAAAAAAAATATATAATATAATATAATCAGTAATACTTTGGGGATATAGACCTTTTTAATTTCTGAACTTTCCATTCACAAAATATATTTATGTTTTTAAAATTGTTACTAGATTCAAAGTGACGTTATTTATAGGCCTACATATTTTGTTTTTTGTTTTTTTTAATTATTGAGGTTTGGCTTGAACTCATTTAATACAATGACTGGTCAAATAGGCTAATAACTATAGGAACGCAATAATAAATATAATAATTTGAATCACCCTAGGGGTGAAATCAACATGATAGGTGTAATCCAACAGTGTAAGAACTTAATGAATGCTGTAGTTGTTAATTCAACACAATTAAGCCAACCTCTATGTCAAATAAGTTATTAAAAACCTGAAAAAAGTTGCCACAGTTAAAATATAAATTGCCCACTTGGGTCTATGTCTCACTGCTATGATTGAATTTTGATGAAAATTGATCATTTATTAATCAAATATGGGATTAATTCTCATGCACAGCAGCATGTTTGACCTAACCACGTTATTTGTTTTAATTCCTCACATCCCTAATTCAAGAATGTCATGTCAACGTACTAGATTTTTCTCAATATTGTGTACACTAAAAGCAGTAATAACTTAATTTTTGTGTTTTGTTTAACTCTCTCATGTGACTAGATTTTCTGGAAAGGTCTTTAAGATTCACACCATTTAAAAATGTCTCAGAAACAGTGTCCATCTAATGTCACAAACACAATGAGGATAAACTGTTATATATATTTTATATAATAAGTAAATTATGAATATTTTAAAATAGTATTTTCTGTGTTATCCTGAGGGGTTAAACGAGCAGCTATGCAAACTTTTGTCAATGCTGAGCTTATGCAGGCAGTGAGAAGTGTTACAACTTAATGAGTTTATAGCTCACATTAATAACACTGGAACTGCCTGTAACTTGCACATAAAAGGCATTCCCAAGGCCTTGTGGGTAGGAAGTGTGTTCTTATGACCATCAATATTGATATTATTACTACTATTATTACTACCCTGTGATTGTTTTAAGAGTGTATCTGCAACAGTTGCTTTTGCATGTTACATTTGATTGGAGTTATTCGAGTTATAGTGTATGTGTGATGTCAGCCATTTTTGCTCTGGACAGTGTTTACGGAAGAGCAGGAGGCCAATACCTTTTTAGGACGCCACCTGCTGTACAACCGATTCGACTTTGAAATCTTCACCCCGGGGAATTTGGAGAGAGAGTGTCTCGAGGAGGTGTGCAACTACGAGGAAGCACGCGAGGTTTTTGAAAATATTCCAGACACAGTTGAGTAATTCGGTTCTTTCAAACCAAAACATTCTTTCATCAGGCCTCACCAATCTACTTTGTGACTCATTACAAAAACACACCTACGTAATAGTTGTGTACATGCTATCTTGTTTACCTGCTGAATAGGTAAACTTGTTTGTCATGTGGAGTTACACATCATCATTAGTTATATAATGAGCTGATGTACTGCTGTTGAAAAATAAATTTTCTTTGGGTTCATGACATTTTGTTTGTTCTCAACAGGATGCTTTCTGGAAAAAGTATACAGAGGGTAAGTTGGAGCAGTTTGTTCTTCCTGATTTTATGACCTGTTTATCTCTTATTGTGTTTATTATACTTGGTTTTCCGTGCTGCAAAGGAATCTGTTTTTTTATGATAATTTTACTTCAAGAAAAATCCTTTTTTTTCAAATGTATTTTAAACAAAATGTACAGGAATGTGCAGGAAATACAGATCTAAAACATCATACAGGTTTTTAAGTAAAAAGCCAACATGTTGACAAATGTCTGTTTGGAGTTTCACATTTTCTCCCTGTGTCCATGTGGGCTTCCTCCGTGTTTTCTGGTTTCTTCCCACCTCCCAAAAAGGACTTGGGTCAGCTATGTTAAATTGCCCCCTGGTGTAAATGATTGCGTGCATGGTGTCCCATCCAGGGTATATTCCAACCTTTTGCCCCCGGAATACACTCTGGATCCACCACAACCTTCACCAGGATAAAGCAGTTCCTGAAGATAGAGAGATGAATGAATGAATCAAGATGTGATGTCACACCACAGGGCAGTTTATGTGAGGTATTGACGAAAAAAGTTTGTAAAAATAGCTAAGTGTACTATTTGCGAGCATATGTCTTTTGAGATTTATTTTCTGAAAGTTAGCCTTTTTTAATATTTATTCATTCATCATCAGTAAGTGCTTTATCCTGGTCAGGGCTGTGGTGAATCAGGAGGCTGTTGCAGGAACACTGGAATGAAATGCACACACATTCACACACTCATTCACACCTAGGGGCAATTTAGATAAGCCAATTCACATGTTTTGGGTTGTGTTCGGAAACCCAGACAGACGTGGGGAGAACTTGTGAAACTCCACACAGACAGTAACCTGAGCTCAAGATTGAACTGGGAGCCCTGTAGCTGTCACCATGGTGACCAGTTTTTTTATATACTGGGATATACATTTTATCTGTTGAAAGACATGTTTTTCTCCTTTTTTTAAAATTGCCTATTAATATATTCATGAACAAAGAAGCAGAATAGTAAGAATCATAAAGTATTGTCATCTTATCTGTGTACAGCTCTTGGCTCTGTGTTTATCTATAGTCCCAGACCAGCTCCTCCACTTTTTATAACCTAATAGGACGACATTTGTACGGGGCATTAGTCTACTGATAGCTTTTATCTTGGATTCAAACAGTATAATACTTGGGGCACATAGTATTCTTTTCAGTTATCTGCTTACAACTGTATATTTTCAAAGATGATGACATAAATTGGCATAAAGCACTGCAGTGAAAGAACAGGGTGCAGTTATTCAGTTAGGGAAACTCAACTGACTTATGAGTAAAGATTCATTTTCGGTGGATGTGCCACACCTGGGAATGTTTCCATGACATCATTAACTATAGCTGTAACTAACCACTTTAGTTTTGTTTTACACAGAATACCTTCATGCCATGTATATACCGGTATCGTCAGTGCTTTGTAACACTTACCAACTCTGGTGTTTCTCACAGGAACAGGAAGCTGGGTGGACATAAATTTTTTTTCCCCCTTTTGTTCATTGTAATGTGGCACTACAGTTTTGTTGGCACTCTGTTACCAAACTTCAGTAAAATTAATATCAATTTGTGTAATGATAAAATATCTTGAAGTATCATCAGCTTTTCCACTGTTGTGTTTACAAATGAGCATTCATTTTCTTAACACTATACAGCTTGTGCCAAATTCTCCACTAATGTTATAACAATTAAAATAAGTCAGTCTGGTTATATGTATCATTAATATTAATCCCTTGGTATATAACATTTAACAAGACATTATAAAAGTCTTAAAGGACATGAAATGTTTTTAAGAAAAAGAATTTTTAAGTTAAAAGAACATACTTACCAAGGTGAAGGTTAAGAGTGATGGTTGTAAGTCTATTAAAAACTATCCTAAGCACAAAATGAGGATTTTAGATTTTTTTTTTAACCTTTATAGCTGCTTTAGATATGACAAGAATTTATGGCCAAATATTATACATAGTCAAACTATTATGTTCTCTTTTTTTTTTAAATAATATTTGCAGCTCAGGATCAGGGGCAGAAAATCGATGTGACAGCTCTGTTGGTGGGCCTCATCGCAGGTGGAGTGGCCATCATCATAGTGGGTCTCCTGATCTGGTATTCCTGCCAGAACAAATGCAAAAATAAGTAAGGACACACTGCACAAGTGGGTTACAGTAAAATACGCATGCAGGGTGTTCAGATTAAGGCAACATATTTTTCTCAAAGCCATCACTGTTCGTATGTTGGGGTCATCAGATGCTATTAGATTTTGAAAAACTAGACTAATGTCTAAAGACAAATTTTTAATACATTATTTGCCTCACTGTTGTTGAATGGTATTGTGGTAGTAATTATTTCATGTTCCTCATTAACATGTCTCTATCTCACAGATTATTTTGTCCACTATATCCAATGATTTGCGGACAAACTAGCTATAATCAGTAAATACAATCTACAGTAAATTTATTCAGTACACCTATTTAGTACATAATAAACTGGCATACTGAGTAGAATACTTGAAACTTACTTTATATACCATCATTTCCTGATTATAAGAAATAATCTTTTGCCTTCTAGCAGGTGGTGTTACTTGTACAGTGAAGCAAACACCATCAGTAAACAAGTAAACAAACACAGCTACTGTAGCAAGTAGAAGTCATCAGAGTGTTGCCAGACTGAAACCTACATTCCAATTACGCATGAGAGACACGCAGCTATGAGACATGCTATTTGATAGCATATCTAAGTGCTAAGTACAAACTGAGAGAAGCTCAGACTTCTATGTTTAGTATGGGTATATGTCATTTTAAGCCTGTTTGATCTGAACACTCTGTTAACCTTGAGCCAGTTGAGTTGTGAAAACATTTGTGGTAGTGATATATATATTTTTTTTAGAGACGTTATTCTTCCCTCAGGGTAGGGTAAGTAGCTTGATAGATATGTTTCCTCCAGTAAAGTTTGGCTTTCAATAGAAATCATTACAAGGAGTAACCGAGAGAAGCTCAGACTTCTCTGTTTGTATTGTATTAAAAACTATAAGTCATTTAGATGTCTGATACCGGTGTCATGTCTAATATCTTAAACAATAACTACAGTAAATGTCAGACCAGTGTGGGAGAGTAATGTAGTTAGCTTGGTGCTAACATTGAAAAGCTGCCTGGTACATTCATATGGCTTGCACAGTGAAACAATGTATATGTTGTTTTTCTCTGAGGAAGTAGAATTTACGGCTGTGCCTTGTACTCCAGACAGAAGTGTTGGTGTAACACTACACTTGCTCTCTGGAATATCCATATTTTTTAAACCATGTTGCAGTTTAACAGTTGGACTTTTGGGGTGTGTGTCTGTGTGTCTGTGTGGTCAGGCCCGTCAGGACTCGTTCGAGACGCAGTAATGCCTCTGTGATCATTAGGAGGCTAGAGGAGGTGTCGCTGCACCCCATCCCTGCTCCTCCTTTATCAGATGAAATGGAAACACATGGTCTCCCCTCATATGACCAGGCCATCGCTATATCTGGACCACACGATGCTCCACCACCGCCATATCCTGGGTACACACATACAGATGCACACGCATGTTCACACTAATGCTTTGAGCTAAATGCTTTTTTTAACCGCACCATGAAATGTCATGCACGTGGAATTGCTGCTGTCAGGTTACACTGAACAGACTTTACTCCTGTAGGCTGTGCCACATACACGCTTTCAGTGCACCACATCAATAAGGCATTTTGCGGATTGTAGCGTCACATGCATTTTAAAGATGATTATCATAACAAAAAACACCAAGCTAGAAGTTAGTATGACCCTAGTCTCAGCCTTAGATGCTCCATCCAGAGGCTATGGACCATCTGATATCTTTTCTATATTTTTCTGGCCACAAGTTTCAGGATCTTGAAGGTTGCAATCTGATTGTTTGTCTGCATTTCCATGCACACACACTTTCATTTTCACTGAATGGGATCTCATCTTTAAAAGTTATTTACTTGTTTGTCTGTTATAACATTCTATGTTAATGTGTCTGAGAAGGATAGCAGTTTGTCATGTTGAAAAACATACTGTAATTTTAGTCAAACTAAATTCCTTACAATATTAACAGTAATACCTATACCTAACAATAGCAGTTATAGAGAAATACACATAACCATAAGGAACAGGTCGTCGATCACCTCAATAATACATGAACACTCACTTAGAGGAAGAGTTACAAGTGTTTCTAGATCATTGTTTAAATGCTTTCTGTAGAGCTGAATCTAATGGTTTTTCTGCCGTTAATTGACAATTATTTATATAGTATTGGTAAAAAGCAACTTTCTAAAGAAATCCATTATATCATTGTCCATGTAATGATTTATCCATTCTTACATCCGTCCATCCATCCGTCTATCCGTACATACTACATCTGTCCATATAGTGGATTTGGAAATACCTCTTGCATTTTTGCACCCTTGATTGTGTTATAGGTTTAATTTAAAATGGATTAAATTGACTTTTCGGCCATTAATCTGCACAAAAACCCATAATGATGAAGCAAAAACAAGTTTATAGAATTTTTTGCAAATTTATTAAAAATCAAAAACTGAAATATCTCCTTTAGATAGGTATTCAAACCCTTGGCTTAGGCACTCCAAATAGAGCTCAGATGCATCCTGTTTTCACTTGAAAGGACTCTAGAGCTTGACTTCAATTATTTGGATGTGATTTAAAAAGGCATACACCTGTGTATAACCCACAGTTCAAAGTGCACGTCAGGCCAAAAACCAAGCTATGAAGTCCAAGGAACTCTCTGTAGACCTCCACGATCAAATTGTGTCAAGACATGGACCTGGGCAAGGGTATAAAACCATTTTTAAAGCCTTTAATGTTCCCAGGAGCACAGTGCCATCACTGTGATCATTTGCCAAGAAGGGCATTGGTCAGGGAAGAGACCAAGAACCCAAAGGCCACTCTGACAGAGCTTCAGAAGTCCTCAGCAGAGATGGGAGAACCTGCCGGAAGGAGAACCATCTCAGAAATACTCTATCAGTCAGGCCTTTATGGTAGAGTGGCTAAACAGAAGCCACTCCTGAGTAAAAGGCATATTGTAGGCACTTAAAGGACTTAAAGTCAAAAGATTCTCTGGTCTGATGAGAAAAAAAAATAAATTTACTTTTAAGCAAAACACTAAGCACTACATCTGGCAAAAACCAGGTACTGCTCATCAACTAGTAATACCATCCCTATGCCCAAATCCAGGTGTGCAAAGCTTATAGAGACTTATTCATGAAGACTTGAAAATATAATTGCTGCTAAAGGTGCTTCTGAATAAAGGGTCTGAATACTCATCTAAATGACAGAGTTCAGTTTTTGATTTTTAATAAATTTGCAAACATTTTTTGCAGTCTTTGCTTTGTCATTATGGGTTATTGTTTGTAGATTAATGGGGAGAAAAAGTGAAAACTGAAGGGCTTTGAATACTTTCCATACTCACTATATACATACACTGATCACCCATTCATGCCTCCGTCCATACATACACAACTGCATTAAACTTCATTATATCTTATTTAATATACAGTGATGCTTAGGCCTCTGTGATTAATTACAACACTATCATATCTTTTTCCGCAGGTCGAGACCAGGCACCATTCGACGATAACCCAAACCTGTCATAAAAAAAACCCTGTATTGGGTGTTTCTTAATTTAAACCAGAAGCTGTAATGTGTTGTTATAAACTTATGTTTTATTTCAGAATCACTTATAGAGCTACATAGTTATTAATAATGTACTGGTTTTACACTAATTAGAAAGTTGCCATATACTGCTTAGTTTATCTAATATTTGAATACTTCATTGCGTCTGCATTTTGCAGTGCTGAATAAGTAGCTAGTTAGCCAGGTCATTTCAGTTTATGCTTGTGGAAGAAGCACACTAAGATTATGCTAAATGCAAGGAGCCTATAATGCAGTTGATTCCATGTGTCTGTGAGGGCTTCTGATGAAGGAAAATAGTGAAGAAAGTTTTGAAGAAAATTGTGAATACTGCATATAGACCTCAGTTGTTTGCCATTAACCCTGACCTACCAAACAAAACCAGCTTTACCTCTCATTTTGATAATGGTTGTTGATATGCTTATAATTAATGACTAATTATTTCTTTATATTTTGTTAACTATGTCTCATTCTGTTCATCTTTTGTCCTGTCTGTAATTGTTGAATGAACCCACACAAATCAGAACCCTGTTTTGTCAACTAAGATTATTGCAGCTTTTTTTTTTTTTTTTTTACTGAAAAAGGATGTGGTTTTGGGGAAATAAGATGGTCAACCAAAGGTGGCTGACCATTTCTTTGCTTTTAATGTTTTGATAATTATGTCTGTTTGCCACAGCAGATAGAGCTAATATATGTTTAATACAAAGTAATTAATGAAATAAATTAACATGAAAATAATTTGTGTTTCTTGTATACCAACACATCACACAATATGTATATATGTTAGTAAGATTATTATTAATTGATATAATACTGTTATATATATATATATATATATAAAATGTATGTGTGTGTGTGTGTATATATATATATATATATATATATATATATATATATATATATATATATATATATATATATATATATATATGAAACATCAGTATTATATCAATTAAATAAAAGTAATAGTACATTTTTGAAACCAAGGTGCTTTACATAAATGATTAAAAATTGTACACATAAACAATATGTATAAGGATAAAATTATTATTATTATTATTAACATTTATTTATGTAGTACTGCAGTTTATTGATATGAATTTATAATTATATTAATGTTAGACTGTTCGTTATATTTTTTTTGCTGTAATTATAAATAGTAGTTTTATAAGTATCGATTATAAGATGATATATGTCTGTTTTTAAATATACATGTATTTTATTTAATTTGTTATACACCTATAATTAAGTGCTTTTAATGTATAAATTGTAAAGTAAAACTTGTATTTAAATTATTATACAATGTTATACAATACAATACAATATTATTTTGTGTAATAAATAATTTATACATAATATCATTTATTATATAAAGGATATTTACATATATCATTTTGTTATATACTTGATTGTACTGTTGATATTGTTAGAGTTCAGCTGAAAACAGTGGAGAAGTGCAGAACTTGCAGCTCGAGTCGGAAGTGGTTGTTGGGAAATGAGCCAGAATGGGGAGCACCGCCGCCGTGCACATCTGAGTGTGTTTGTTTTTTTTTATTATTTTGGAGAGTTTATTACACACTCTGATCAGCACACAGCTTTGCCATCTCCCATGCACATCCACCAGCGCGGATCGCCACCGAACCCGGCGCATTTTGTATTAAAATGTGATCGCGGTGCGCTTAATGTGTGAATGTTCCACAAAACTCTGTCGGGAAACAGCGTGAGTCCTGAGCCCGTCGCGGGAGGATGGACGGACGCTACCTGGGTTCGGGCTTCGCGGAGCGGCGGGCCACATCAGGCGAGACCGCGGATTGGGCCTACAGCAACCCGACCAGGTAGGACAGACGCAGGCAGAGGAGAGGAGAGGACAGGGACGGGGAAAGCTCCCTGAGGAAAGGCCGCTGTAGGAAAGGCCTGGGATTACAATATAAACATGACTGTCCATTTTAAAGTTGTGCACTTTTAAATGTGATTTGTGTCCGCAGAAGTAACTAACTTTGAGCGCTCTCAAACTAGTTAGTCGTTTCTTGCGAAATTAGTTTGCCTGCTGATTACCTTTTATGCCAAAATGCAAATGGACTTTTTTAAGTGGAAGATTTTAAAGAGATGATCAGTGTCAGAGTTGTAAACTGTGAACTGTATAAACTATCTCTATATTCCACACTGCAACTCTTTTGGTTATTAATCAGAATAGATATTGCTGCATGCAGTTGTTAGCTATTAGCTGCAATGTAAATAATCAGTGATGAGCCACGTGTCTGGAACTTTGGCATTGTTATTGCGGTTTAGTTCAGTATCGACTCAGCCATGTGCATGGACTGTATCTCTTACTGCACATTTAATACTAACCAGTGTGCGTTAAAGGTGCAATAGTCAATATTTTTCATTTCATATTAGTACAAATAATGTGGAAGATGATGTATAAATGATTTTTAAAAATAGTTTAAGCTGTTGTCTCAGAGCAAGTGCATTTCGTAGCTTAAAAAAAAACCAGTTTGGAAACCTGCCTTCCGGTCCGGAATGTTTGTTTGGCTTTGGATTGGCAAATCTTATCAGTCATTTTATAGACACGCCCCCCCAGCACCCCTTTACATTTTCCTAACTCATTATGAGGAGAAGTTGCAGTGTTTATAGAGTTGTAACTTGGCTTCCAAGCAGCTGAATGTCTGAGTGCACTTAAAACTGATGTCATGACAGTCCTTGCTAATGGTAACCCAATTAGCATGCTAATGCTGCCTTCATGATAACTTGTAAGCTGTAATTCGCAACTTGTAATAATGTCATTTCCCACTAAGGCACGTTTGTACGAAGTGGAAAAAAAAACATGGATGCCTCAACAAAAGCGTGTCTTTTATTTGCTCTGTCAGAGCACATCAAGTTCATAAAAACTGCACTTTTACAGTTACAGGCCTGAGTGGATGCTGGTACTGTTCTACTATAGTGAACTTCAAATGTCCATGCAATATTTTGGACTGAAATTGCAGTACAGCAACAACAGCGGACACTAGCGAGTAGCTTGGCAACAAGCTATCCAGCGGACAATAGCGAATATTGTTCGCAGCAAGCTAGCCGGCTAACATTAGTGATAATTCAAATGTCAGTGATTACCTTTTCAAAACAGCAATTAGTATGGTGTTATAGATTTATGGTGTTATTAGTATGGTGTTATAGATTTAATCAAGTACTGTGTCCTTTTATTAACTGAGCTAAAGCCAGCACTGCTATAATCTAATTTAAGAGTAGAGAAGAGACACTTTACACTGTTCAGAGTATAATGTGGCATGTTGATTTTAGGTCACTCTGTAAATGGGGAACTGATAGTTGAGAAGACTCTCCCAGGTTGTCGAGTTGAAATTTCAAGTTGGGGGTGTTTTGGGTGGTTTTTACCAGTTGTAGGCAGGGAATTACAAGTTGCAACTTCGCCTTGAATGCAGCATAACTTAGTTGAACCACGATAATTTTTGGGGGAGGATCTTTGTGTACATGGGTGGAGATGTACACATGGGGGCGGGCTCAATGAGTCAAAAAACCAAATCTTATTCATCTCCACCCATTTAACTGTTAGAGACCTATTTTTCATAAATCTTACCTAATGCACCTTTAAACAACATAACCAAAGGACAGAATAGTTTGGTGGATTGCACTGTATGTATGCACTGTTTAGGCATCCAAAGGTGGAAGGTCAGGTGTTCACCTGGATCTCAGAATCCAGTTAGTAAAACAATATTTTATATAAGCCCTAAAGGTGGGTTTACACTGTATAATTTTGCTGTCCCTGACAAAAATCCCACATCGTTAAAGAATTCTTTGGTGGCTTTAGAACATGTAGCGTTTGAAGTAGTGTCCAGTGTAGTGCCATTGCAACAAAAGACAGCTGATGATAAAGGTCTGCATTGTCAGAAGTTTTTATTTTATTTTTATCTCAGAGTGTGACTACTGCTATGATGGTCGTCTGTAAGCCACCAATAGAGGGACGGTATAGGATGAGGTGAAACTCACAGGCCAGCTATAAATACAATAGTTGCAATAGTTAAATGTAAACAAAACATACAAATGTACAGGAAAATTCAAGCTCAGAACGTTTCTGTTTATGTGACCCAGTTTTCTGCAAGTCCAGATCACGTTGATCAATGACGTAAGCAGGATGTACTCATTATATTTAATCACAGGTCTATCGCTAGAGGATCTTCATCATACAAACTGGCACGTACAAAATGGTTGCTGTAATTGCACAGTCTAAAACCAGCTTAAGTGTGAAGATCTGATCAGCGGGTACAGATAGGGAGTATTGTAAAACTTTGTTTTTGTACAGTTGACAGCTTCTGTACAGATCCACCGCATGTATTCGGTTTAGAGTTCTGTTTATGACCCATTTTTGCCAAAGGGGGATCATCACTGATCATCACTTCTAACAGCCAGGTAAACAAAGTACAATTCAATCTGCCATTTGTTTAGTGTGGTAATTACAATGTTACAAATGAAATTGACAAGTAATGCCACACCGTGATCAGATCCCTCAGTAGTTCTGAAGTACTTTATACCTTGGACAAGTGGTTTTGGGTCTAAATTTCATACATAAGTTTCAACATACTGATGTGCACTCTGCTCGTTGTTTTTTTGTGTAATATGGAAACTGAAACCTGAGGATACAGTGCAAACCGACCTGTGAACGAAAGCAACGTGACTTATCTCTTGAACACTTTCCGCGGTTTGATGTGTGTGTTTACTGAATCCACGAAGTCCCCTTTTTTGGGTTTGAATATGCCTATTGTGGGTCATGTCTAGACCACACACACGCGCAGCAGGGCTAAATCTGAACTTTTTAAACATTCTTTCTCATGCTGAATTAAATGTACCCTCTTATGACCTACACAGTACTGGGGCTAGTACTCAGTAAACAGTGCACGAGATATAGTTAGCATTTTACCTCATTGACCATTTTTGCCCAAGCATTTTGAGCCGTCTGTTATTACTCTTTATCAGAAAACTGAAACATATTGGGTTTGTTTGTGGTGTGTGTGTGGGGTGGTGTGATGCAGCCTGACGTGAAGCAGAGTAAGCAGAGTTGACTATTTTCCTGTGAGATTACAACCCAAAGTGTTCAATTCCCCTTATACCTGACAATGATTACAATTTTATATTTATTATTTATTGACACATTGCACTTTTATCCATTTATAGTTACATTTAATGTTGTGTAATAACGGCTATAAAAGCTTCTTATTACTGAGACTATTACAAAGTACTGGCACTGGAGGCTTCTTCCATAAATGTTAAGTAAATGCCTCATTACAGAAAACTTCACCACATGAACGATGATAATGAATCAGTTTATTAGGCTTAGATTATGTGGATATAATAATAAACTAATTTTAAAAATAGATGTTTAACAAAGAAAAACATATAATCGTTAATGTGGTGAAAAAGTTAGACATTTATCTAACGTTTATGGAAGGAGTCTCAGGCGTTAGCACTTTGTAACAGTCAGTATGTTTCGCCAGCATAGGAGGGTCTTAAGGACAGAGAAGTTCGCACTTTCCAGTGTTTCGGTCACATGACAAGCTTTTTTTTTTTTTTTTTTTTTGTCTTTTTAACTTTAAGAGAGCAAAAAAGGGAGACTGTTGAGGGAATGACTGTTTATAACTGCTATAAGTGATAACAGGAACTGGTTTGTCTTGCAGATGTTTCATAGCAATAAATGTAACTATAAACAGTTAAAAAGTGCAAAGTGTTGCTCATGAATAAATTAAAAAAAATTTTAATCATTGGGAAATCACTCTAGTATAAGCAGTATAACACACTTCATACCGTACTGTTATAGGAAAATAATCCTCTTCAGA
Source organism: Pangasianodon gigas (assembly GCA_022758105.1). Lineage (NCBI taxonomy): Eukaryota > Metazoa > Chordata > Actinopteri > Siluriformes > Pangasiidae > Pangasianodon > Pangasianodon gigas. The sequence continues at coordinate 23,900,553 of CM040459.1, read as the reverse complement.
GTGGATTATTCAGGGCTTCGTGCCAGGCTGAAGCACACAACCCTGGAATGGATTATATTCATATAACAGCATGGTCTGTCACGTGTTAAGCTACGTTCACGCCATGCTGTAATTACCGTAATTACGAGATTCTGACTTGTAAAAAGCATTCACGTCCCCGTAGAATTCGTAATTACAACTTAAAGAGAGCTTCTGAGAGTTCCGACTTTTACCCCCTGACCGCTGCAACGTCATGCAAAAACACTCAAAACGGTGGCGGCTTCAGAAGTAAAATACAGTTAAGTAGTTATCTTGTAATATTTCTGTGTAATAATTTGTATAATTGACTATTATTAATGTCTTAATAATTCAAGATTAAACTGAAAGTTACTCTTATTATTGTTGTTGTTGTTTGTTTAGGTTTGCAACAACACATCACCAACGCCTGCGGTATTAATAAACATGTTATTGTTACCTGATGTGCGTTCTGCGTTCTTCAATATTTAGCAATAGCATAAAAATGTGATTTAATGTTGTAATCATGTATTTTGCAGTTGTCGACATCATCATCTCACTCGGATCTATTTTGGCATATAGAAACACATAATTCCGAGTCGGAGGACGTGAACAGCTCCGAGTAGATCGTCCGGGTTGTCATCTAGTAATTGCGGTAATTCCGACATAGCGTGAA
>CM040459.1:23822423-23899783 GCA_022758105.1 Pangasianodon gigas | reverse complement strand
TGAACCAGTTTTTATATGTACCTTTCATGGGAAATGCAAACAAATATGCAAAAGTAAGATATTGATTTACATGTTACAGACATGATAATTTAACAGCATAATGGATGTGACATCATATGGCACAGAGTGTTTTTGAGAGATGACTCATTTTCAACAAATTCAAATGTGAATTTCAAATATCTTTAAGTCTTATTATATGAAAGATCCTAAATTAAGAGTGAAATAATATCCTTGAGCCCAACTCTAATCTAAATGTAAATAATGACATAATGTAAGAAATACCTACAGGTCCCTGTCCTGAAATATAGCGTATTAAAGCTGGTTGAAACATGCTGTTTCATGTGGAAGCTCCTCTTATACTCGACTGATAAATGATACAGTTTCCAGATTGGACAGTTTAAGTCATGTTTTTACTCCTTTGCTCACAAATATACATTTTGACATATGCCTAAACGCCAGTTTTTTAATAGATTATAAGAAATATTATAACTGTAATAGATTCCTTTGGTGTTTGTAAACAAAAAGAGTGCATGAACAACCTAGATGTAAAAAGGCTTGAGTAGCTACAACCTGATGCTACTTGTTTATAATCTGAGTGATGAATCTGTCGAGATTTTTGATAGATGGAGATTATGGTGATTTTTCAGAGCAAGGCAGATTTTTTTTTTTTTTTTTCTAAAATGTCACGTTGTGCTGTCGGATGTGTTCATAAACACATTTGTTTTGAATTGGACACCTTTCCAAGCCAACTGATGATGGTTGTGATTACAGGCAATTAGGAAGGATAACTGGTCCAAGGAGCTCCATCTTTGTAGTCACCATTTCATCTCAGGGAAGTAGCTGTCTTTCATATGCTTGAAGGCGGTGTGCTAACTAATAATTTAACAGGCTTAGTTTGCCAGTTAGCTAACATGCCTAATATATATTAATTCAACAACCTACAAATCTCCTCTAAAATATATGTCAGGAAACTAGCTATTTAACACGAGATAGCTAGGGCACGTTCTTACTGAGGAGTTGCCTATAGTGGGCACGTTTAACTAGCTAACTTTGTTCAGTTTACAATTGAGTTTATGGCATATGTCTGGACCTCAGCTTGGTTTTTGGTGCCACGACGTCCTCAATGCTGTAATCATAAAACATTTCTTCTTGAACGTGCTCACAAACAGCAAAGCTTTAAGCATCAATGGACTTGTATGCACAGAGTTTCTATGAAATACATGTCCAGCCATTGAAGGCTAGACCGCTGCTTAGGATTATTTAGCCACTGATGGGCCACCAGGCCATATGGATCTTCTAGAGTTACATTTGAAACTATTAGTTTAACTGAATAGCACTCCCTGTGTTTTCGTGGTAATTCGTAATAATAAGCGGATAAGATTTTAGCTGATGTCAATCCAGTCCCTAAATAAACTTCTTGGTAAATTATAACCAAGTAAAGTCAGGTTGCTAAAGACGCAGGTCTTTTTGCAACCAGGTTAAGTGCGCATCTTGTTCTTTTTGCATATATATATGTATGTGTGTGTGTGTGTGTGTATATATATATATATATTATATATATATATATATATAAAAACCACTGACAGGTGAAGGTCAGATCGGTCAGAGTGCTCATGCTGACCCCTGTCCACCACCGAAAGCGCCTACAATCATCAGCATCAGAACTGGACCATGGAGCAATGGAAGAATGTGACCTGGTCTGATGAATAACGTTTTCTTTTACATCATGTGGATGGCCGGGGGCATGTGTGTCACTTCCCTGGGGAAGAGATGGCACCAGGATGCACTATGTGAAGAAGACAAGCCGGTGGAGGCAGTGTGATGCTCTGGGCAATGTTCTGCTGGGAAACCTTGGGTCCTGGCATTCATGTGGATGTTACTTTGACACGTACCACCTACCTAAACATTGTTGCAGACCAAGTACACCCCTTTTACAGACAGATTAATAGAGATTTCAGGTTTCTAGATATATCATTGCTGCTAGATGTAGAATATGATGATTTTTTGTGGGGGATTATGCAGTCAAAATAATGCGAGTAGTGTTTGTCTATTAGGAAAGAAGGCAGCTGTTGTCCATTGACCAACATCCGGTTTCATGTTTAATCGTTTGAGCAAAGGCTTTTTTTTAATATGTGATAATACTTTCTATCACATTTCTATATTTCTATCTTGGTTTCACTTGAAAAGACAAGCACAATTCTTCTTTCAAAGGTCAAGTAAAAAGCGAAATAGATGAACATCCTAAATAATATTAAGTCTTTAATTCATAATCTTATTCATTTCAAATCTGACAGTCTTTCAGCATCTATCATGGACACATTGAATGATCTTAGACTGGTTGGAAATAAAATAATGATCACAGCTGGAGACTATTTATTATTATCATGGGCAGCTGTTTATCTGCTGGTTAAACCTGCTTCACAGACAGGCTTTTATTTAGTCGAACATGGAGCACTTGTAGAGGGATGGCAGATGTGGCCTACCACTGCAAATGAGGAGTTTCCAGCTGTTGTAGATTGATATAGTGTTTGGTATTTTATGTTGATGAGCTGAAAGGTGTCTTGTTGATCACGGACTGTATTTCATAAGTCTCAGTTCATGTATATCATTTTCAGGTGTTTTTCTTTGAGTTCTGTATAATTTGGTGTTCCAGAACCTGATGCTAACCCAGAAAGTATACTGAGTGATACTAATTTGTCCCTACCATTTTTGTTTTTTAAGGTCATTATATGCATTATAAGGACATAGTACATTGCCATCATTCGTCTGAAGTTTCACCTAACAGAAACTTACAGAAAGTTGGCTTGGCTGCTCTGAGGTTGTCAGTTTGGATCAGTATCGTGTATTAGCCAATAGAGCTCTGTATTATTAGAAAAAAAATTGGAAAAGTGAAATCAGTGCATTCCTAATTACGTTTACAATCTATTGGGTTTTTTTTTCTTTTTTTGTTGAATTTGCAGGTTTTGTAATGCCTTAACTGTATGTTTTGCAACTGTGTTGCCAATAGCTCCAGTTATGGTGCGACTCACATAGAGACAGAGCTTCCCCAACGGCAATCCTACGCCTCAAGTCATACACTCACTACCTACACCACCTCTCATCACCACACAGGTGAGGATGTAAAGGGAACTGCCTCAAACATGAAACAACAATTAACTAGGCACAAGGTCACCTTTCTCTGTGAATAATTATTTTATCCTCATTCTATGGTGTCCTTCTGCCGAGTAGGTGTGTCTGGTGTCTTTGATAACAGTCTGCACACCACCGGAGGCAGCACTACTGAATCATCAGTCATGAATTTCCTCTCTTCCATTGAATCCCGAGGCCTTCAGGCTGGACCTGCAGCCACGTCTCTACTTCCCCAGTTCAGGACTTCACCATGGCAGACTGGTAAAAGTACAGCTTCTGATATCCATTTGACAGTAATTGTATCCACAGTACATGAATCTGCAGGTAACCAGTGATAAATATGTTTTAAAAAAATTACAGGTCTGTTTGTTTATTTGAGGTGGTGAAATCTTTTGTCTGATTCAATCTGTTGAACAGTTAGTATTTACAGTTAATATTATACTATTAGTAAGTTAAACAGCTTTACGTGATAAGGTCCATGTGTAGCTGAACAGCTTGTTCCATTTTGTTTTATGGTTTCGTTTTCTTCTATAGGCACAAATTCTTCAACAGAGCTCTTTCTTACTGGAGCTCTTCCTTCTTCTGGAACGTTTCCTACCCTGTCAGCTCTTTCTTCCTACCAGCACCCCAGCACCTTTCCCACTCGGAGTTTTCCCGCCACATCTGCGTTAACTGTTCAGCACACTACGTTTAGCCCATCAAATGGACTGCTTTCACCTAATGACCCTCTACTTCAGATCAAATCTTCCCAAACCACTGTGCCAACAGCTTTTGCCTTTGACCGCCTGGGTGGTGCTTCCCTGGGTGCTAACCTCCCAATCCAGTCATCCACATATCGTTCAGCCCAGGAGTCTGCACCACATCTCCTGCAGCCACAGTTCAGCCTTTTACCCTCTCCTTTGAGTAACTCTCAGCAGACTATTCCACCTTATGGAGCCCCAATTTTCTCCAGCTCCATCGAACGAGCACTTCAGCGTGAATGTAGTGTCATCAAGCACCACCAGCGGCCTTCCAGCACCCAGCCAGTCCAGCAGCAGCTGTCTGTCAGTGCACAACACTCTTTGCAAGATTACCTACCTGACGATGCTGATGTCTCGTACCAGGATCCTTCTCGACCTGTTGCAAACAGCCCCAATGGAATTCCCAGTCAGGCCATTAATAACACAGCTCAGCAGAAGACCGCCACAGTGCAGCTGCAGCAAACACAGACACATTCCTCGTCTGTGCCCTCTTCAGGGTTTTCCTCCACATCTGGAGTGAAAGCCAAGGATGATTCTAACAAAACAGCAGAGCATCTTGGGGAGGGCTCAGAGTTGCATGATCAGGCAGCCTCATCACCCATGCAGCAGCATAGGTATGCTTCCACAGCCCAGAAACATAGCTCTGTGATTGCTAGCCAGTCACAGCCGTACACATCAGCACAGCTTTCCAGTTTGATGTCCATCGGCCCTTCACAGACATACATTACATCTCAAAGTCTCATGAGCAACCTTAGTGAACCACAGGCCTTCTCTCCCAATCAGCCTGAGAAACTACCTTCTATATACAAAACGTTGCCATCGTTGGCTACTCAGTCAGAAAACGAGACATCTGTTAGCCACTCTCTAATGTACGCTTCTGGCCAAAAGCACATAATGTCTTCAGCATCAAACAGAGAGGAGTATGATGAGCAGACACAAAGACTTTGTATGGGCAATGCCTCTCACAATTATTCTTCCAGTCACTCTCAGAGTCTGTCCACTGTCAGTTATTATGCCCAGGGGGCAGAATCTGTTAGTCCCTCTCAGAGCTATGCATCAGGCCAGTCTCTCACACCAAGTCCTCCATTCTCTTCCTCCTATGGCCACAGCTTACCATCCAGTAATTCCACCCAGGATTACACCCTAATGCAGCCTTCTCCAAATAAGACAGATGGTATACTGTTGCAGCAGACCCAGAAATACTTGCTGTCTGACCAGTCAACATCGTCCACTGCCACTTATACACAAGCCATCCAGAACAACCAGTCCTCAGTGGAACAAAACCCAGCCTATGGCAAAGGGAAGGAAGATGAGAGTCTGTTCCTCACGTCCAAAGAAAACTGTGGAGAGCTTCCTATTCAAGATATGCAGGTATTACAACAGGCTTCAATAAGTAGTTCTACCCAGACTGTCGCAAACAATGATGTTGGGGTGCAGAGCAATGTTGTATATGTTGTTTCAAAAATGGAAGACAGACAAGCACATAGCGTCATCCGAAGCAACTCTCGATCCGAGGATCAGCTAATAGGTCTTGCACCAATGTCATCCATCAAGGATGAGAGAATGAGTACTTTAATTGGGCAGTTGGTAAGCACTGCCCATTCTCATGTAACCTCTGGCACAAAAAATAACTCTACATTAATGCAGTCCTCCCATGTGGCCTTGAGCACTGACCAGTTGAAAGAACACGCTGTGCTTCTCAAAGTTCCCACTGCTCAGCAAGAGGACCAGCAAACTCAGAGTAACAGAGGAGATCAGAGGCAGTTGTCACAGGAACAGGCACAGTTCGTTCAGCTACCCAGTGCCCAAGTCCTTCTGGAGCCCTCACAGATGATCCTTCTTCAACAACCTTTGCTCCACACAGGGCCAAATCAGTCTAAGCCAGTCCAAATGCAGCCAGTTTCGGTTCAGTTCCTGCAAATGAATAATGAAATCCTGAATTCCGCAGTCAGTGCAATTGAGAATCCGCAGATAACCCACCAAGTTGTGGAGTCCACAAAGCAACACCTGGTACAAAAAGACAGTTTCAACAATTCAACAAATCAGCATGATGCCAAACAGCACTTTACCTTAAGCTCCATCTGCTTCCCTGATTCCATGCTGATGGCAGATGAGAGGAACATTCTGTCCAATGTGGATGACATCCTAGCTGCCACAGCAGCTGCCTGTGGAGTCACACCACAGGACTTTAAAACCTCGTCCTCTGAAGGGGACTTAGCATCGATATCCAGCCCTTCAGACTCTAAGTGCCACTATGAGTTAGTTAATAACAAGCATGAACCTAATAGCTACTCTTCACAGCACATGATCTCAAACACACAGACCATTACTTTATCTGTAAATGGTGGTCAGCTGACAACAGACATTCACAAAGAAGTTGATGGACATCAAGCATTTACACCACCAAACTCTCACACACAGCAAAATAACTCTAAACATGAAATATCTGAGAAAGTGACAAATCATCACAAGAAAAATGAGGTATTACCCAAGGAACTTACTAGCAATGATTCTTCTCTGAATTCTAACGGAGGTACTATAAACACGTTTGCCAACAACCACACAGACTTTCACCTATCCTCCCAGGAATATAACCCCACTGGGTTTGAGAAAATAGACACCATATCAAAAAATAAGAATCAACCCAAAGTAGTGAAGAGTGTTAAGATGGAGGAAAAATTTGCAGAATACTCCTCTGATGGTCTTTCTAAGAAGCGCGTCAGGTCAAAAGGTTCTTCCAAGCAAGCTACCGAAGATGAAAATGGTCAACCTAAAACTCAAAAAAGAAGTGGCCAAGTAAAGCGACAGAACTCCAAAGGAAGTGAGACAAGTTCGTCCTCTACCTCTGAGGGCTGTCTTGATAGCTACCAGCAACAGGAAAGAATACGGCAAAAAATAAGAGAGGTAGAAGAAAAACAGCCAGAAGTTAAAACTGGGTTCATTGGATCTTTCCTGGACTTTCTTAAATCTGGACCCAAGCAGCAATTCTCCTCTCCACCCATACGGTCACCCAACCGCACAAGAAAGTCTTCAGTTACCAAAAGACCTTTTAATCAATTGTCAGTGCCCCCTAAACCCATACCCCCATCAACTTCACTGGTTTCACCAGACATCAGTACTGTTAGCTCTACTAAAAGACTGGATGAGGAGCTTCACAAGAACTTGGAGACACTTCCATCTTTCTCCTCGGATGAGGATGAATCAGTTGGTAAAAACCAAGACCTTCAAAAGAGCATTAGTTCTGCACTCTCCTCTCTAGACGAGCCTTCAGACAAGCAACAGTCAGGTGTGTATTCACTCTTAATGCTTTTAAATTTCTCAGTATCTTTTTTTGGAATAGTAAGATCTCTTGTTTGTACACAAACTGTGCCATGATTATATAATATGGTGTGCTGTCTCTAGACAGCAAAAGTTCAGGTGACACCACAAGTCAAGAGCAGTCATCCAGCATCCAGTCTGCAGATACAAAGGTAAAGGAGCAGCAAAAGCCTGGGCTGAATGAAGTGCCAGTAGAGGAACTGGTGAAGAACATACCTGCCAACAAACTTGCGGTATGCCTGACCACCGTAGCTATCGAAGGCCTCACGGATGAGGAGCTGTCGGACAGTGGGGAGGAGGGCATGTACCGAGAACGGGATGAGTTTGTGGTGAAAAATGAGGACATAGAAAGCTTGCAGGTATGCAACTGACTTAGATTTAATGTCTTTGTCTGACAAGCGTGTTGCATGTGCAGGATAATAGATATCCGCACAGTGAATCACACAACAGTAGGCTTAAAATGGTACAATGGTACATGTTCCAGTTTAGATTTCTCATAGTGATGTTCCTGTGATATTCATGTAGGTTATTAGTAAAGGTAAAAGACAAGAAGAAGTCTAGTGTTCTTTTGAAAATCTTAAAGTTTCACAGTTAAGTCAGTTTCTCTTGTAATAGTGCTGTTTTCATGTTGCAATCTATGTTTTCTTTTTCTGATTATTAGAATCTTTTTAAGATTATTCAGATTCTATACAATGATCTTTCATTCTCATATTTACACCATCCTGTTAACAGTCATGGTACATGTTACAGGATTTGGTCTTTATTTTGCTCATTTAAACTGTATTTAGTGTTTACATCTCTATGCTTACATTGTTAGTAATAGTCTTGGTTGCCTTATCTAAATACACTATATGGCAAAATATTTGTGGACACCTGACCATCACACCCATATGTGCTTGTTGAACATCCCATTCCAGATTTAGACCCCCTTTGCGGTTATAATAACCTCCACTCTTCTGGGAAGGCTTTCCACTAGATTTTGGAATGTGGCTGTAGGGTTTTGCATCCATTCAGCCACAAGAGCATTAGTGAGGTTGGGTACTGATGTCAGGCAAGGAGGCCTGGGGTGTAGTCTGCGTTCCAGTTCATCCCAAAGGTGTTCAGTGGGATTGAGGTCAGGGCTCTGTGCATGCCACCTGAGTTCTTCCACTCCAACCTTGGCAGACCATCTCTACATGAACCTCGCTTTGTGCGTACGGGCATTGTCATGCCGGAACAGGTTTGGGCCCCTTCCAGTGAAGGGAAATTATAATGCTACAGCATATAAAGGCATACTATACAATTGTGTGCTTCCAACTTGGCAACAGTTTGGAGAAGGCCCACATATGGGTGTGATGGCCAGGTGTCCACGAACTTTTGGCCACATAGTGTACCCAGGGTATGTAGTTAAGAAAAAACAAATAGAGAGTATGTCAACCTCAGACTACACATAGATACTCTCTATCATACCTAGCACTATTACTGTTTCGCTGGAGACTCAGCGCTCAATCTGTTTATATTTTTTTTGGTCAGATGTCAGAGGTACAGTGGGAATTAGTATGTTACAACATAGCAGGAAGACCTTTTGATTTTCACTAAGTTTGATGTGTAATGTGGCCTGTTTGCATTTTACTGGATGTAGGTCACACTGAAGGCAGGAATAGAACCTCCAGCCATTTGGAAGGTGCAAAAGGCCTTGCTGCAGAAATTCATACCCGAGCTGAGAGATGGAAAACGAGTGTTTTCGGCTACCAACAGTGTGAGTGTATCATTACTGATCTCAAATAGCTCTAGACACGTACCAGTGGTCGGTTATACCAGGCACTGTATTATTTTTTGAAGTTTGGTGCCCTTTCCAGTCTAAAAGAAATTCCTCCAATGATTGCAGCAGAGATTAATTTTATGACTGTTCAAATATCAGGCACATTAGACAGATATATAATATTGTATTTATTTATACCACAGTGCTGTTAAATTCTCAAATCTGATTGGTCAGAAGATGCTCTAACAGGAATGCCGGATCAAGGCATATCACAGTTTTATATAGTAACAGCTCATTCACAGGGACTTATAAGGTGGACAGTCTTCTAACAAATTTTAAAACACGTGTAAATATTGATATGGTGAAGTTTTCTGTGAACAGATGTTTATTTAACATGTTCCTGGTGTCAGTGCTTTGTAAGAATTAGTAAGTTTTCCAACAAGGGAAAGTCTTCAGGGTGTATCAGAGCTATTCCTGGTTTTAGATTTTATGCACTGAAGTCAAGTAGTCAGTCAGTTAGTTTTATATTTGTAGTAATAATAACTATAAACAGTAATTTTTTTGGTTGTGGTTTGGTTGTGATCATAGATAGGTAGGTAGGTAGGTAGGTAGGTAGATAGATAGATACATAGATCAGGGGTACTTGTGCCAGAAATTATTCCCATGGGTTAAATTGAGTATAGGGTTAATTCATAAAGCTAATGTTATATGTAGTTAGTTCTGCTAATCAGTTTGGCCCAATTTAACTGGTCAGTCAGACAGGTACAGGTGAATATACATTGATATTGTGATAATATCCTGGCACATGCCCTAACATGTTAATTCTGGGTTTTATTATTATGTCCCCTGTTGTGCAGTATCTGGGTTACTTTGGAGATGCTAAGACAATGTACCGGAGAGTATACGTCAAGTTTCTCGACACTGTGAACAAGCGGGAGTACGTGCGAGTCTGCAACAGAAAACCAAGGTGCAAGCCCATGCATTCCATGAGGTACTACTGCCTTTCTTTTTTTCTTGCATTCTTCTTGCTTGTTCTTGCCCGCACACACCCAATATGTCATGAGCCAGAGCAGAATCAGAGCAGGGTTTTTTTTCCCCCAAGTCACGTTGCATACATTGGAATCCCCCCACACTCACACACACCAGCAGCAACGTACTCATGGCAGCACATTCCCTTCTCAGTCAGTTGTCAGATTTGAACTCTCCATGAGCAAGTCGAGCCCACTCATCAGGCTTCACAAAGAGCAACTCAGCAGACAGAAACTCTGTGAAGGTTTTCTGCCATGCAGGTCATTTTGAATATTAAGAAGCATTGAGTCAAGGCTGGACTGGACTGGACTTGAAGATTTTGAAAATGTTTTTGAAAATGTTTTTCAAATTCGTTAGTCTGCTTGGCCATATCTTGTATTTTATGATATAATGTTTAAAACTTCACATAAGGGTTCCTCCTTCATTTGCATTTTTTTTGTATTTTGCTTAGAGGCTCTCAGAAGGCTCTGCTGGCCCAGAGAGCTGCCGCACCAGCCGTGTCCGACTCCTCTGCTCTGAAATCCAGCACAAAGCAAAGCTTGTCCAAACCCAGGCCAAAGCAGCCAAAAGCCAAGGCCGAACCTCCACCTAAAAAGAGGAAGAAATGGAAGGAGGAATTCACAGACTCAACAGAGTTGGCTTCTCCCGAAGCTGCAGGTGAAGATGATGGTGAGTAATTTTGCTGGAGAAAGAACGTGAAACCTGTCTTACCCCATTTCCTTCAGTCATTAGACAGTTCTGGTGACAGCTGGTGCTTTAAGAATCCACCAGACCAATATGTAACCAGATGTGGATGTTTCAATTTTATTTCTGGCTTTGAGAACATATTTTATGGTAACGATTTACATTAAGGTTCCCTTAACTGACTAACTGATCATTTAACACATTAGTTAACATCAACAAACCAAGAACTTCAGCATATAAGCATATACCTTATACCACAGCACTGTTGAGTTCTCAAATCTGATTGGTCAGAAGATGTTAATTAATTTTCTATATCAGCAGCTCTGACAGTCAGTTTATATTAATGTACTTGTTCTTATATGTTATTGTTTCTATAGTAACAACTTATTCACAAAGACTTCTATGGCAGATTACATAATCTAAGGTTAATAATAAATGGATTTTTTTTTAAATCAAAGAAAAACCCATAATCATTGATATGGTGAAGCTTTCTGTAAGGAGACATTTAATTAACGTTTACAGAATGAGTCTCCAGTGTCAGCGCTTTGTAACAGTCTAGTTTTCCGCCACAAGTCTTCAGGATAAAGGAGTTTGTGCTTTCCATTTACTTAGTAACAAAAAGCTCTATTTACTAACTAATGCAGTAAATAATGTTAGTTAACAAATCCGTCATGTAAAGGCTTACCTTAAAAAAGCCTTTTCGTATAAGCCTACAGATGGATGCTTTAATTGCTCATTTATTCTAGATGTGTAGCCCTTTAACTGAAGCCCTAGTGTTAGCGGTAGTGTTAGCAGTCTAAATAACCTGAGGTAGTTGATGTAGTGAGTGTGTTCCAGCTTCTTGATTACAGTATGTTGCTTTCCATGTGGAATATTCACAAGTTGCTGGAAACACAATTATTCATATTTCCCTTTTCCAACCTTTTGAAAAATTGCTTAGAATTTGAAAGTATTTTGTATGGAAATAATCTCTTATTTGTTTGGCACACCACACTCCCTGCAAAATCTTGAAAAAGTTCACACAACCATTAGCCAGCTGTAGACTTATGTTGACACTCGTGTCGACTTGACTTGTATTGTTCCCTTTCTGTGTTTAAGCGTCCCTCTCTGTATCCTCTCTAATCTCAGAGTTTATACCTCCGGTCCCATTTGCCTCACGCTTCCTCAACACCAGGACAATGAAAGAGACCTTCAAGAGTTTTGTGGAGCTCCTGATCAGCGTTGCTCTGGACGCAGACGTCATGATCACACTGGAGAGAGAGAACGGTAAGGACATAAAGAGCACACAATTTTGATTTATTGACTGACTGATATTTACGAGGAGCTTGTAAATTACATAAATTCATCAGTATCACAGGCAGTTCTGTTTATTTTTAAAATCCTAAAGTCTTAGACCCTGATATCAATCCAGTTCAGAAGATCATATTGTAAAAAGATCCTTTCTGCAAGGCACATCAGCACAAAGTGGGACAGGAGCAGTGGAATGGTTAAAAATAGAATATTGTGTCATTTTAATGATGTTGCCCTTTTCTCCTGCTTCACCGCCGATGCATTCTCACCTTGAATTTTCATCCCAGTGCCATTATGAATATTCCCTTAGTGCTGGTACTGCATTTTCGTGTCATGCTAATTTTGTAATCTTGTGTGACAACCTCAGTAAGCGTTTCAACCATGAGGGGTGTTGACACGGACTTCAGCAGCGCCATGATTTATTTATTTTATTTTAATTTTTTTTTTTGCATCAGTTGTTTTTCATTGGAATCATTAGAAAATGATTTCAACTTATGCTGCAGTCCAAACAAAATGCAGTGTTAGTAATGACAGTTTGAAAGAATCCATAATAATAATAATAATAATAATAATAATAATATTGTCTGAATATTAGGAAATCCTGAACTCTAACTTCTAACCAGCACAAGCCTAATCATAATATTGTTTAATTTGTAAAGATTGCATTAAAATTTCTTTTGTAATGAAAAAGCAAGAAACCGGTCTCACATAGTTTACATAACAATTTGACATTGAGTGCATGGATGTGTTTACACATAATGAGAGGTTTCATGTGTCTGTATTGTACACCAGGTGTTGTTGTTTGACCTCTGTGATTTGATCCTTTCAGATGAACTTCTGCTGCCTCATATGAAGAGAGTGGATGGCATGATCACAGACAACAGGAGGAGGCTGCTGCCCAAACTGCGAGTGGGTCAGGTGTTCAAAGTGAGCAAGCCCTCAAACATCCAAGCCCTCAACATCCACAGACATCTAACTTACTTTAAGTGCTTGTTAATGTACATAGAGCATAAGTTCCTGTCAGTCTGCTTTCCAGTGTTTTTAATGCATTTTATTTTAGTGAAGGCACTGAGTTCATGCAAACGTCTGTCAGTTGTATTGAGGTGCTGTGCCAAAAATCGGTTCTACAATATATTGCACAATTTAACACACACTTCAGCAGTAGAGGTGTAATGATACAGCATATCGTTCAATATGAGGCTTTCGATTTGATATGTCTGCGTATCGGACAATACATTCAGCAGACTGCATGATAAGGTAGGCTATTCTTCATAAAATACCGATTATATTACGTGAGGTGTAATAAACATTCAACTCGATCAAGCCCACACTCTTTCCTCTGAAAAAGTAGCTTGCTCTTCATCTCAAATTAGGCAATTATGCAAGCTGTTACGCAAGCAGCTAGTGCATTAGTGTATTAGCTGGGGAATACACTAATGGCTATGGTCAGGAGCAGGCAGAAACTGGAAAATTTTCCCAAATATTTAAGGTCTGATGTAAGGGAGCACTTTGGCTCCCCGGTAAGTTAAGACGCCCACCGGATAGTGGATCGAATGATTACAGTGTGCCAAATCCATCAACTAAGAGTTATAAACACTGGCATTAATACCACAACCATGGCCAGGAAAACATGAAGCAGCACACACACACACTCACACGGCAAAGTCTCTCTGCTGCGTTCAGGCAGTCGTCCCTTGCTCATTCATCTGGGTTAAAGAAATCACTGAAGCGATTAGTAAGTTCATACCTGATGATATGAAACCCAGTATAGTGGAGAATGCAGGATGCAAAAACACATCTAGGGCTACAGAGAGCAAACAGCAGATTGGGAAATAAAAAGCCCTGTGTTTCAGACATGCCCCCTTAAGAGTCACACCAGTGAAAGCTTGGCCAGAGAGCTAATGTTTAATTAGCCATGTTTAATTTTGTTACATTATAATGCACAGCGTTTGTTTCATTATATGCTGCTAAGAGTCTGAATGGATGACACAAACACTGTGTCGTTATTAAGTTTCACTTATTGCTTTTCCATAATGTTGAATGTTTTAATCAAAAATGGAAACCTAAGGCTCATATTCAGGCAATGCTGAATGGAAAACGTGTCATATCGAGACATCACTGCATCATATCTTATCGAATTTAAATTTTGTGTTACAAATCATTACACCCCTGTTCACTACATTTGTGCTAAAAGATTAAGTATGTCCCATTTCAAAGGCAGCATAAGGACAGATGCCATCTTAATTCAGACTCATTTGAAAGAGCATTGCATTTCCTTAATGGAGGAAACAATCACATAATAATGTTTACAGGATACAAGTGAACATTAAAGCCGGAAAAACAAACATAACACACTGCTGTGGCTGGCGAATTATTCTTGTGATCAGAGAATTTAATATTAGTGCATGCCTGTTTTCTTGAAATACTAATAAAGACCAGTTTGTGTTCGGGCCATAAGCTGTATTTAAGTTTTCCTGTATTTTTGCATTTGCTTTGTCATTCATTGCTATGCCTGATTGAATCTTTGTCTTTCTCTATCCACTTTAGAACGCTTTAGACAGCTTTCCCGAGTTGTCAGTGGTGACAGAGCTGAAAACAGATGGAGAGACCCCCACTTTTAAAGTCAGACTGAGTGGGAAGGCATACAACAGGAAGACCATGAAACCTGCTAAATCCCCTGTTAAACTTCCCTTGGTGAGTTGCAGGATGAATCAGTCAAGTCATATATAATACAAAAAACATTCAGGTACTGTATGTTCATTGATATTATGGAATGGCTGGTTTGTAGTACTCGCTTTTAGCCACTAGGTGGTCTCATTTTTATTATTATTTATCCTTGTCTTCCTCTCTCTTTCTCTCTCGCTCTCGCTCTCTCAGGAGTACACAGTGGAGCAGCAGAAAACTCATTGGTTTTCTCTCTATCATTCACTGCAGCACTACAAGTATCACACATATCTGATGTGTATGGAAGAGGTGAGATTGTGTGGGGTTTTTTTCTGTGTCTGTTCCTACATTAAATGTCTAAAGGCCAAAGGTCATGTTATTACCTTGTTAAGGTTATTCACTCCAAAATATTTTTTTGGACAAAAAAGTGAGTCTTTACAGCAATCACATTCATTTTTATAAACTCCTGCACATCAAGACCAACGTGACATACTACAGTGACACATCTATTTTTTGGATCTGGAGAAAACGTCATCAAAACTGTTCATGTGATAGAGTGGGAAATGTCAATACATAGGTATATGTAAGAAATAAAACACAACATATGATTTTTTTTCCCTGAGTTGTCATGTATTGGTATTGTTACCTTGTCGCCTTCAATGAACGTTTCCACTTTGTTTCTGTGATGTATGTGTGTTTTTGTGTATCAGATTGCACTGTTGCGCTCACGCGGCGTGGATCTGGGACAGGAGGAGACTGTGCAGACGTGCATGGGGAACCGAGTGTGGGTGGAGGGCCTGTTTGACCGCTTCGGAGAGCTTCTCACCCAGGTGCAGCAGGCCTGCCTTTAACCAGACAGTAGAACAACAAGTGGATGCAGTTCATGGGCCCTTTCTAAAGCACTAACTGATAAGATGGATATGGAGAACCACCAGAAGATGGAAAAGCACCAGAAACATGAGAATCATGTGAAAACTTGATGATTAATCATAAGAAGAGCCACTAGAAGCTGGAGAATCGTCTGAAGATGGAAAACTCTAAACTATGTACAGACATGAGAAGATGAAGAAAATGGCGAATCTCAAGAAACAGAGAACCATGAAGGGAGGGAAAAACCCTGAGGATAGCCATTAGAAGATGGATGAAGGTGGAGAATCACAAGACGATGGACAACCACAAAAAAAGGACATGTTGAAGCATTAGACTGAGAAGCATTAAACGAGCATTTCACACCATTAGAATATGAAAAGAAAAAAATGTGATAAAAACATTGAACCATGAGGAGACTGTAAGATAATGAAGAATTGAAGACAAGAAGATGGAGAACCACAAGAAAAATTGGGAATTATAAATAGATTATGAAACACATGAAGATTTTTATAAGAATTTATACAAAGTACAGCAGCAGAACTTAGATGTCTGTTCTTGGAACCACAGAGACAATGGATTTTAGTCATGGTCTTTTTAAAAATCATGTTTTAAGTTTTTTATTATCATCTAATCGGCCAAACTGGACACAGATGACACAACAGTTGGCCGATTGTCATTCTCTGATGGTTAATGAATGTGTGGTACAGGGTGATTTACCTTGAAATTTTGGAACACTAATTTTAAAAAGAACAACATTTGAGTTTGGAGAAAGAGGGGTGCTAATGATTGTATAAATATATAAATACATAGATATATATGTAAAAAACTTTCTATATGATAGTGTACATTTTGTAAAGAGAGCTCTTTGGATGGATTTGACTCTTTATGTGCTTTTAAACTCCTTTTATATGACAGAGGTTATAAAGATGGAGTTGGTGCAATTCTAATACATCTTTTGTGATAATGTTGTAATAAACAGCATTGGAACTATTTTCTTGCAGGAAACTATATTTTATAGTCACTCAAAACCCTTTATCTTAAACATAAATGTATTTTTCCACAAAGGAAATATTGTTTCCTGATCATTTTGTGGTACACTCTGTTTTACAAAAGAGATGCCCAGTGTGTTTATATGGCAAATTTCTATCCCTGACAGTGTGTCTTAAGATCACTTCTTTACTGTAGAATATTACAAATTTGCCGCAGTTTTGCACAGATTACGATGCTTTTGCTTTTTAACTGTAGCTGTGATACAACCTGCGAGTATTTTTTTGATATGCGAAAAATAAATTTCCTACCATTCAATCCACTGAGTCAGAACTTTATTTAAAGATGCAGTTAAGGCTTCAGCTGCAATAGCATTCATGCCACATCTACATTATACTGAAATACAGTTTACCTTAAAGGAACATTTTAGCAAAACAACTAAAAATCTATTTTACAGATTGTTCCCCATACCCAGTTGGAAGTCTTACCCAAAGTCTTTTCTGTAATTCTTGCCTTGAGCCATATCCAGTTTTAAGTAGTCATACAGACTTGAGTCATCTATTAAGATGAACATTTCACAGTGTAGCTGAATGCTATGGGCCATCTTGCATATTATTATTTGTCTCTTATTGGAATTTGTTATTCTGCTCCTCAGGCCACAGCCTCCCAAAGTATGAAATTATGTAAATTATAATATAGTTCCACTTGGTAATGGTTCCAATAATATAGTTCCATTTCTAAACACTTTTCTGACTATTCCTGCTGTTTTAAAAGTTATTTATTCAAAACTGTGATTATGTAGCTTAAGAGCATTGTTTAAAGAAATCCTATAATGATTTAGGCATATATTACAGAGGATTTTGGCTGAGATAGATTTATAAAACTGTACCTACATTAGCATCATGTATTAAACCAAAGGAGAGATTAGCTTCTTAGACTACATTTGTTTAAAAAATAAAAAGAAAGAAAGAAAGATACTGTGTAATTAAATTTTTTGTTGAACAATCTCTTCAGATACTTAACTGCATTCTTACTATCTTGTTGCTAGACATGCACAAATGATTGAAATAATAATAATAATAATAATAATAATAATAATAATAATAATTTATGTAGTACATTTCATACATATACAAGAAATAAAATCATATATAATATCATTATATATATATATAATCATTGTAATTGTATTTTGGAATTAATTGTATTTGGAATTAAAACCTTCTAAGCATCCTCTTTTTAAAGCCTCTGATTTTCTCAAATTTCTTTGCTTTTCAATAATAGCCATTGTACAAATTTCAACTATTTTCTGATTTATGAAAACAGGTTTCGTACTACACAAATCTACTAAGTTGTAATTTTATTTAAAGAACTAATAGTCCATTAAATGTTCATTTCTCTGCAGCATTTGTAGTTATAGCAAGTCTAGTTCATGACAACACCAAATGTGGACATGGGAATATTTATGTATGAAATATTCTTTTAATGCTAATTATTAAAAATAAAAAAAAAAGTTGCATACTTTAACATTCATGTACTATCAGTTTGTAAAAAAAAAAATACTCCAATATGAATTTTGACAAACTTTATATGTGCAAGAATAATAAAAAAGAAAGAAAAAAAGAAAATGTGCTCTTAAAAATAATTAGAATTGAAATTATAATAGATATTCAATAGAATATAATCATTCATGCAAAAACATTGCTGCAAAATGCATGATATAATGAGTTCAGATCCCAGGGCTGACAGAAAGCCACTATTAAACTCTTGGGCAAACCCCATAATCCTGAACTGCTTATTTGTTTGCTTGGTTTGGACTCTGCTGAATGAATAAATGTGGAAGACTTGTGGTCACTCTATCTAGAATCCCAGTGCTTATATTGAATGTGCATTGGGAGAACCCTGGACAGGAAGTGCAGTTTCAGGTCATCTTTCCACATCATCCACATGTTACAGTGGTGGCTTTCCACATTTCATTCCTCTTCAGTTCCACTTCCTCTCAGGTTCACCTGTGTGCAGCTAGAGTATGGTGATTCTGAGGAATTATGGGTCACCTTGTACTTTCACTCATGCCTCTACAGGGAGCGGCTGGTTAATGCTTAACAACTCGTACACATATTACACACGATGGTAGATTAAATCACAGTAATGTGTGTGTGCCACCAGTGTGTTTATCTTCATGTTTATGCAGATTGCTCAGACATTTACAGTATACCGCCTGCTTTCTTGAACTTTTAAATTCATACTAATTGTTCATACTACATTATTTAGAACTTGGGCAAAACAGTTTTTATGTGATTAAGAAATCCTTACATGAAAATCAATTACATATATTTGAGTATCCTGTTCATTACATCTGCTTTAGAATATAATTTGAAAACTCTTGGTCATGACCTCAGACTTTACAGTATTGTGTCCTACGCTGGTACTTTCCAATCTGTCCCACGACTGTTTCATGGAAAAACTGTTCAGCCTGTGACAATATCCTCTGTTGAACAAAATATGATTGTCAGAACGGCTCTGTAGCGTTAAAACAAAGGCGGCAATGTCCAGCACCAATCCCTGGTGAAGAAGGCCACTGTCCAGCGGGTTTCGATGAGGGGCGTACGGGATTCCACAGAGCACATGGCTGGAAGAAACCGATATTTGTTTCACCACGCACCAAAGTCTGCCCTAGAGCTGAGAAATGTATGAATATTGATAAGAGCATGCTCATCTGTGGGAACGAAGCTGAGAGGGCGCATTGAGGATCGTTAACACTGTGTTCTGGTTTCACGCAGGGAGGAATTTTGTTTGTGCGTTGATACTGTTCAACTTGTCAGAGACTGAGCTGGTGGTTTTGGGTGGAACCGCTTGAACCCACAGAAAGTCAGTTTACTGAAAGATCAATAAAGTGAATGTGGCAAAACGATATTACTTACATATTATCACTTGCATCAGCTAACACTCTGGCACTGTCTAAATCCATTTTTTTGAAGAATACTTAGACCAAAAATCTGATTGCACAAGTTCATCCTTGCAATAAATGTAACTGAGAAGTCAAAACAATTTGTGTCTGAAACAAAAGGCTAATCTTGCTAACAAGTAATATAATCTTATACTTCCCAAGTTAGCACCATGTACACTAAATGTCTAATTCACCACACACTCACCTCAAATTGTTTCAAAATTGTTTTGCATCACACTTGCTTATGTGGTTTCTGCTACTGTATGACACGCGATTTTCTATAAAAATGGGCAAGAGGAAGGTACAAAGCTAAAAACAGCGGCCATCTTGAACCCAGAAACACTTTCCTCCTCCACACATTGTGCATTTGTGATTCAGCTTGTAATATACTGTACAAAGTGTACAGTATACTGTACTGTATGGACAATAGTCTCCATACATAGGGGAAATGAACCCTTTTTAGCAAAATATCTTCCAAAACCTTTCATACCTAATTTATATTATTATTTTTTTCAGATAGCCTTAAAGAATGCCTTTGACAAAAGAAGAAAGTATTGAAATCATTCTCATGGCTGGATCAGGAAGCTGTCACAAGGTTGCGTTGGACATGCAATTACATGCATAGCACCAGATGTGTTAACATGAGTTCATCATGAGTGGGAGAGACGACTTGGTGTGTGTTTGCAAAGAAATTGCAATCATGTAGAGGATGTTTTGTAAATAATGTTACATTTTGTTAAAAAAAAAGTGTTAATTTCCCTCATGTATGGAGACTTTTGGAACACCCTGTATTTCCAATTTGATTTGTATATTTAATTTCTTTAATATGGACTTTTTCTGGTATTATGTAAAAAAAATTTAATGTTATAACTGAGCCAGATAATGTCAATTTTCCCTTTAAAATATTGGATTACTCCCCTACATCCCATGAATTTTTTTAATTATTTTTACTATTTATTTTGTTTATTTATATGGCATTTTTAACAATGGGCATTGTCACAAAACAGCTTTACAAAAATCAGGATATGGATTTAGATTTATTCCTAATGAGCAAGCCAGTGGTGACAGTGGCAAGGAAAAACTCCCTGAGATGACATGAAGAAGAAACCTTGAGAGGAACCAGTCTCAGAAGGGAACCCATCCTCTTCTGGCTGACACCAGATAGTGCGATTGTATAGAATGTTTTTGTATGCTGTAGCATTAAGATTTCCCTTCCCTGGAACTAAGAGGCCCAAAACTGTTCCAGCATGACAATTCCCCTGTGCACAAAGCAAGGTCCATGAAGACATGGTTTGCCAAGGTTGGAGTGGAAGAACGCAAGTGGCCTGCACAGAACCCTGACCTCAACCCCACTGAACACCTTTGGGATGAACTGGAATGCTGACTGTTTTCCAGGCCTCCTCGCCCAACATCACTGCCTGACCTCACTAATGTCCTTGTGGCTCAATTGTCCTCACAGCCTCATTCCAAAATCTAGTGGAAATCCTTTCCAGAAAATTAGAGGCTGTTATAGCAACAAAGGAAGGACTACAATCCATATTAATGCCCATGTTTTTGGAATAGGTTTTTCAACAAGCATATAGGAGTGCGATGATATGGTGTCCACATACTTTTGCCCATATAGTGTAGGTACACAGTCAGTGCTAAGGGAGAAGTTGATTATTTTTAATACATGATCTATTGCTTCTGGTAGTGTCTGTTTGAGGAAATGTGGAGGTAAGGGATCTAGTACACAAGTTGATCATTTTGAAGAGGGGAATTAGTGAAATTAGTTCAGCCTGTTGGATGGGAGTAAACGATTCTAATCACTCTACTGACGTGGTTGTATTGTTTTATACATAGTCATCAAATTGTCTGACTTTAAGTTAATACTCTTAATTATTTGTCTAAAAATTCATAAAGTCATCACTAATACATACTGTTGGTATTGCTTCTATGTTGGTCTTGTTTCTAGTTAACATTGCTACTGTTTTAAATAAGAATCTAGAATTATTTTTATCATCTATTAAGCACTGATTATCAATTATCTATTTAGCACTGTGAGCCTTTCTATAGGTCAGGGGGCTGTCCTTCCATGCATTTTGGAATGCTACCAATTTAGTTTGATGCCATTTATGTTCTAACTTTCGTGTGGTCTGCTTTAAGGTGCACGTTTGATCATCAGTTTTTGCTCCCTAATTATTTTATTCTTTTAAGTATCTAGAACATAGTGGAACATTGGTTCTAAGCATTCAGTCACCTGATTGAGTTTTGTGGCATCAGACAGTGAACTAATCAAGGTCAACACCTCTGGTAAATTTTTTCAATAAAACTGTGTACAGTAGTTGACATGACTGTACGCTTGATGCACTAGCATGGTGAAGTGCATATACGCTGTACGCTTGATGCACTAGCATGGTGAAGTGCATATACGCTGTACGCTTGATGCACTAGCATGGTGAAGTGCATATACGCTGTACGCTTGATGCACTAGCATGGTGAAGTGCATATATTATGACTAAGACACATTTTAAATGAGATGAGGTAGTGCTCTGAGATAGCTTCAGACTGTGAAAGTGTGACTATGTTTTCTATATTTAATCCAAATGTCAGTATTAAGTCAAGGGTGTGTCCACCATAATGATTAACCCCTACTGGGATTAAAATAGACACAAATGCTTTTCTCAAAGGGTCTTGCAAAATGAATATGAAGTCTCCATCAATTACTGCTTTTTCTACGGAAGCAACCAGGTTTGAAACATAATCTACAAATTCATGTCGAAATTCAGAATACGGCCCTGGGCATCTGCAAATACTAATTAGTGGGAGCAAATGAGTAGACTTATTTTTTGTGGCTATGTATGTTAACGTAGTGAATTTTAAATGAGTTGAATTCATATCCAGATTTTTGTATGACGCCTCTTCCTCTGCCAGCGGTGGATATATCTGTATCCAGGAGGGCTAGCTTCATTTTTATGTTACATACTCATTTGGTCTAATCCAAGCTTCTATTAAACAAAGTACATTAAATTCTTGATCAGTGATAATTTCATTCACAATAAGTGATTTAGATGTAATATTTAGTAGTCCTAGCTTCAGATCAAAGGTGCTATTTTTATGTTAATTAGGTTACTAAAAAAAACCTTTCTGAATATTTCTACATTTTTGTTTAGCTCGCGGAACAGAAACAGTCTCAATATGGTGGATCCTGAGTGATGACTCAAGGCAGCTAGCTGATGGTCAGTTTAGCCTGCTTGTCTGCTCCCTGGCCTCAGCTCTGGATTGTCACCACTTAACTAGGCCTGTTCTGAGACTGTCTATAAAGCCCACATTGTTTTTGGAGTAAAACAATGATAAAGAAATTTTACAAGTTGACATCATTTATTTGGTGAAAATATTGTGCTGAATTCATCAGGTGATGCTCTACATGGCAGATATATTTTATTTGGTGTTTGAATTTGATCAATATTGCACCCAAGTAAATGAGGTTAATTTGACTGTAACGACTAAGAGACCTCCCTTATCCTTTATTCATTATCACCACCCCTGCCGCTGTCCTCTTTTCGATGCCATATCACACCCCACGTAGACCTACTAACCCAGACTTCCTAGTGCTGAGCTGATAAACTTCTCTGGGAGCGTAGAGGTTAAAGGACGTAAGTGTGCTAGCATTTCTGATAAGAAGGCCAGAATAATAAAGCAAACTCAGTTATGATGCTGTTGCCAGGACTGCAGGGGTCAAACTGACAGGTGTTTTAATGATGTTTCAGCTGAAACTGTGATAACTGTGAAACTATGATAACTTAGTAAACTCACTAAACACAGGAAGCTGCTTTACATAACAATGCCATTGCACTCATTCCTTCAGAGAAAGAAGGAGAGCTGTAGAACCAGTTTTCAGTCACGTGGGCAGGTTGTCCAGTAGAAGGACCTTTTTCAGCACCTGTTTTTCTTTTACTGTAAAAAAAAAAGTACGTTTTAGGAAGGATTAATCCTCCACTCACCGAATGCTGGTTTAATCTGGACATAAAGGTAAGTCTAAATGATAAAAATAACACCCGTAGAGCACTGTAGCATTCTAATGTTAGATATACTGGGCAAACCTGTCTTTCCAACTCTTCACGATCCAGCACGTCAAACAAGTGGTCTAGGGACTCACTGAAAAGTAATAAATAATATATTAAAGTTGTGGTAATATGCAGTATAGTGTATATCATTCTACTGATATACTTTCAGTTTTTAACACAATATTTTGTCATTTTTGTTTAACTGACCTCATTTCAAATACTTAAAAATGTGAAAATCTAACCATTTAAGAAACAGGTTGAGAGACGTCTATTATTATATGTTTAATGAAGTGATAAATGTGAGAAATGACAATTTTATTGAAACAATTTAGATCTCATCTAATCTGAAAAAGCCAAAATCTTTATCGCTTCAGTTAGGCACTTGTTAACCACACCACATATTTATATTTTATAGTTAATACTAACACTGTTTATGAGTCTTTTATCTATAAGCTTAACAGGTTTAACTTATTCTGCATACTGTATACATGCATAAGAATACTGTAATACTACAATTTTTTTTATTTTAAAAACACATATAATTCAAGGACTGTAAAATCTTAGGATCTGAAATGATCTATGTTCACATTTGTAATACTGTTCTTATTAAGCACAGTAGTGGTGTATAGTGAAATGCTAAAGCTCTCTCCATGGTGGATGGAGGGAAGAACTTTAAGCTCAGCACTGTGCTGATAAATGGAACCCCCTGATGAGAAACAGCACTGCTGCATTGAAAGGCAAATTTACTGTCTTCTTTCCTTGAAATCCTCAACAAAGCACCTTGTTTAGAAGAAAGACGAGAAAAATCATCCCGTCCCTCCCCCGTCCAACTGGTTTCCCCACAACTTCGTTTTAATATCCAGAACACACACGCTTTCACACTGTTTACAGTGCTGTATGTGATCTTGTTTGACACTTCTGTCTTCATAGACCTTGTGTGTGTTATCTTCAGGGAGCATACTGTAAATAGGAAAATGCTTTTGTGCTTTCAGTGCAATGGTTTCTTAATGTGAGTCTGTTGTCGCTCATGATCACATGCTTCTTAGTCAAACATGAAAAAGTCCTGCTGTATGTTATCACTCTGTTACGTAGGCACAGCCTTTCTGTTGACTAAAAGGAAGAACATCCTCAGAATGAAATTAATTTGGAGGAACAAAAAAAAAAAAAAAGAACAATATTTCACTGTGTAACTGCATGTTGTAATGTTATTGGGCTTCCATCTTGAA
Source organism: Pangasianodon gigas (assembly GCA_022758105.1). Taxonomy (NCBI): domain Eukaryota; kingdom Metazoa; phylum Chordata; class Actinopteri; order Siluriformes; family Pangasiidae; genus Pangasianodon; species Pangasianodon gigas. Next base: position 23,875,112 of record CM040459.1, on the reverse strand, counting down.
CAACCAGCATTTTGCCTTTTAGGTGTCAATTCATCCCCTATTCCCACTTACCAAAGTACTGTACCAATAGCTGGAAGTTGTAGTTAACTTAAATTTGTAAATATACTCTATACTATCCCCGATATTTGATAAATCTGTCTATTTAAACGATTTAAGCAAGTATATTAAGGTTTGCACTTTAAAATTACAGCAACATCTCATGAAACAATGCTGTTATGCTGCTATGGGACGTGTTTTGGTACCAGTCTTGCTGTTATACTTTTCTCCATCTGCTTTTCTTTATCCAAATTGCTTCATGGAGTCTGCAGTTTATAGTCAATTGTTTTACTAGTTTCTTCCATTTCAAACTGTTCTGTTGTTCTGCCTAGTTAGCATGCACCATTCTGTGTATTTGTTGAATATTTCGCTCTCGTCATTGCCCTGTATTTACACTTTATGTAGTCCTGTGTTGCACCATGGTCCTGAAGAAACAACATTCCATTCCAGTATATACAAGTTATACAGAGAAATGACAATAAAACCCACTTGACTTGATTTGGTTGTGTATTTATAGAACAGATTTGGGTAAAAATAGCTCTGCATTGGAAGCAAAATCTGGCTAGATGGATACAACGTGGGTTAAAGGCAAAATTGTGTGTGTGTGTGTGTGTGTGTGTGTGTGTGTGTGTGTGTCACTATTCTTTTAGCCATCAGCTGGAAATTGGTGAAAGGAAAGTGTTAACACTGCTTTAATACACAACCTGAGTATTTTCAAAGGAAACTATGGCAGTGATGTTGAGATGGTGCTTAGAGGCTCTTTTATGCACTTAAGAGGTGTAAATGTCCTCGTGAAACACAAACAACTTCCTGTAGAAGTGGAGGTAGTGCAACAGGTTTGGTACAGCTACCATGTGGTTGACTAGACAAGGCTGAAAGTGAATGTGGACCAGTATAAAGGGGTAATTTTTTAATTGTATTAAGATAAGGTCTGCTGCATCACAGTAAAATGTGCCTCCATTCTGGAGTATGCACCTTCAGGCTGAATATTTTCCTGCTTTAGCACCCATTTTAATGTAATGATGAGTTGTTAATGAGCTGACAGGTCCAGTCATGGGAGTTCAAGAGAAACACACGGAAACATTCAGTATAAAGGAAATAAAAGATTAGGGCTGGAGAAACCTAGCTATAGAGGAGCAAATACATTTCTATTAATTGCCTATAGTTCCAATGTAGGTGTATTATCCCCACTTCTATTTATAATTTCGTAATGCCTGTAGACACCTGCATATCAATAGACATAATCTGAAGTATGCAGATGATACTGTCTTCCTGAGAGACGGATCATAGTCTGAAGATTTATGAATGTATAAATCAGTGGGAATCAACCTAAAGATAAATACAAGTGGGACTAAACATACGATTATTAATTTTAGGAAAACTCCTAAATTATTATTATTATTATTACTTTACCAATATTGATTAAGATTAATGAAGACTGATACAGTACATAGGGATAATTATTGATAACACAACAAAATTTAGAAGTTTTGAAGTCAACACGTAGTTGGGATATAATTTATAATTTTTTATATATTATCACATTATCACAAGTAACAAATATAATAAAAAAAAATCAAATAGTGTATGTCAATAGTGATATTGACATAATAATTGTGAAGATAATAATAAAATGCTATCAGTTGAAAAGTTTGCATCTTGTTTTGAGTGTGATATCAATTTTATCAAATAGTTTTGCATATCTACAATGTCTTTTGCATCATCTGAACTGATTCAGGAGCTTCTGATTTGTAATATTCAGGCAGTGACATTTCTGTTATGACTCCAAACGTCATACAATGCCTTCTTCAAATCAGGTCTGGAGACTGAGAGGGCCAGTGCTTAATTTGTAAAACATGAGGTACAGAAACACCAAGGAGCAAGTGGGCAGGGAGGGAAAAAGGTCCCAGCACATATAGACACAACAATCCTCCAAGTGCTTATGTGATACTGTTGAATGCCATCATGGCCAGTAGCCTTATTATGATGACCACAATACAAAAAGGGATTTCAACGATAACGTATCAGTGATGCCATTGGAGTTCACTGCATATTTCCTATGTGATAAGCGTCATAATATGAGCTCAACCTCAGACATTTTGCACAAAGCACTGGATGTTACATAATGCATAATGCCCTTTAAACAGTATAACACAAATATAACAATATGAATACTAAGATCAATGAAAACAACTCTTTCTTAGCTGACCTAATTATCCAACTTACTCCATAACACAGTCATTTAACTTATAGTCTCCTCCCAATGTTGCAGTTTGCTCTGCTCGTCCTTTTGTAGCCTGTAAAATAAATTTCATGGACCCCCTGAGCATAGAGTTTTTTCATGCACATTATTTTAATGTGTACAATAATACACTGTAAGGCTGAAAGTATGTGGACACCTGCCCAATTACACCCATGTGCTTTTTGAACATCCCATTCCAGATTTTGTCCTATCTTAACTCTTAAAATAACCTCCACTCCTTTGGAAAGCTTTCCACTAGATTTTGGAACATGAATGTAGGGCTTTGTGTCCATTCAGCCCCACGAGCATTAGTGAGGACAGGCACTGATGTTGGACGAGGAGACCTGACACGTAGTCGGCATTCCAGGTCATGCCAAAGGTGTTCAGTGGGGTTGAGGTCAGGGTTCTGTGCAGACCACTCGAGTTCTTCCACTCCACCCTTGGCAAACCATGTCTTCATGGAGCTCTCTTTGTGCACAAGGGACTTGTCATCCTGAAATAGGTTTGGACTAGGCATCTTAGCTCCAGTGAAGGGAGATTGCAATGCTGCAGCATACAAAGACATCCTCTACAATTATGTACTTCCAACTTTGTGGCAACAGTTTGGGGAAGGAAGACATATGAGTGTGATGGTCAAGTGTCTACAAACCTTTGGCCATATAGTGTACTCATTTATTTTTTAAATTAAAAAATAAATGTGCTTGGTGCTTGATGTACACAAATTCCCGAGATCAGACATCTCTCTAACCTGAGAGGTGTGGGATCCTGCTCCGACTTGATCTGGCACAAATGAAATACTGACCATGGCAAAACTTTTTTCTTGCTTTATGTCTTTTTTGGCTCTGTTCAAATATTTTTTGTTAACTGTACCTTATAATCTTTGTGGAATTCTTTTCTTTAGGCTAAACTGTAAAATATAGATTTTTTTGTCACCCAGAAACTATGGACACACAAATCTTTATCTCCTCAAAAAAAAAAAAAATCTTTTTTTTTTTTTTTTTTTTTTTTTTTTTTTTTTTTTTTTTTTTTTTTTTTTTTTTTTTTTTTTTTTTTTTTTTTTTTTTTTTTTTTTTTTTTACTTTTGTTTAAAAGTTACTGAAACTTTTTTTTTTTTCAGACAAGTCATTGAAATCAATTGAAACCTTTTGTATGACAAAAAGTTTCGACAGCTTTGTAGTGGGCTGTACTATTATTATGCAAATTAGCCGACCAATCGTGGCTTGTGGGCGTGTCTAATGTGAGAGTGGGAGGAGTCCGAGTGTGTGTCGCGCGGTGCTTTCTGTCAGTGAATCAGTTCAGATTTCCAGGCGAGTGTGTGTCATGCACCGACCTCCAGGTAATACACCCTCACTCATAATGCTGCTTTTAAAGACTTGAGTATAGCTTCTTGTGCTGTTTTAGTCATTTTTATTAGAGACTTTGCAGGTATGGACGAGTGTGTGTGTGTGTGTGTGTGTGTGTGTGTGTGATGATACAGATATACACATATACACATAAGATATAGTGCTACTTTTTTCTAAATTCACTTTATATTTACATAAGAATTATAGTGTTGGATTAAGTAAGTGTTAAGTGGCTCAGAGAAAGTAAATGTATTTGTGTGTGTGTGTGTGTGTGTGTAAACATCTGTATGTAGATAGGTTACAAAATAATTGCAGAATGATCTGTATAGAAGTGTGTTCTGTATTTAAAAGTCAGTGTGCAGTCTGAGCTGCTGCACTAGTCATTAGTACAGTGTTGTGGTTTGTGGTTTGAAATTGGTTGCTATAACTGATGACAGGTTTTTAAGATTTACAGCATGTACTCAAGCCTGTGTGTGTGTGTATATGTGTGTGTGTGTATATATATGTGTGTGTGTGTGTGTTTGTGTGGGCATGTTTTTATATCTTGGTGGGGACCAAATGTCTCCACAAGGATAGAAATATCTGACAGACCTTGTGGGAAAATTTGGCTGGTCCTCATGAGGAAAATGCTTATTTTATTATTTTTTTAAAAGAAAAACTGCCGCTTTTATTTTTAAATGAAAAGATCTGAAAGGTTTAACTTAGGAGAAGTTAGACTTAGGAGGAGACATAGCATTAATTAGCTGCATTGATGATTATGTAAATGGAAGGTCCTCACAAGGATTGTGTGTATGTGTGGGTGTGTGGGTGTGTGAAGTGTGAATTCAAACAGGACTTAGTAACTCTTCTTTAGCGTCCCCCTAAGGATATATCAGTCAGACTTGTCTCTGCTTGAACTGACGCCAGATATTCTGTATTTCATCTTGGCTCCATCTCTCTCCTTGTCACCACTGCCTGTGTGTTGCTGTTAGGGTTTTGTTGTGGAAAAGCTTTGTTTTCCCGTCACGCTGTCTTGTAAGGGTCATCATGGGAACAAACCCCTCAGTGAGTATTTACTGTCTTGTTGGCCAAACACAGCAGTGTGTGTTGCCTGCGACTGACTGAGGAGTGGCATTCCCACCTGACAGTGACCCGGGGGTAACCCTCCAGACAAGGTGTTGTTAGGAGAGAGGGCATCAATCCCACTGGTATCATTCTGATACCTGCAAAAAATGGTGGATGGGATATTGGAGAAAAGAAGAATTTGATCTGATCCTGTAACAATAGGAAGGATCAGAATTGGGTTTGAAAAGGTTTTTTGGAACTGTTAATGTTGGCGTATAACAAGACTTGATTGTATTTTTTGTTAGGATTGAAATGATTATATTTATACTTTATAATTGGTTGTGTTTGCAATGTGGGTGATTTTTGTATGAAAGCAGTGGTCTTGTGTCGTGTTTTAGCTTTTTCTTGTATTTTTTTAAGTGCTTCAGTTAAAAATCATTTTAAAGCTTATTAGTTCTTGCAGAAAAAAATATCAGATGGATATCGATATTGGTTGATTTGGAAAGTTAAAAAAAAAAGAAAGAAAAAGCAGTATAGAGCCATCTCTAGTTGGGAGACTGTCAATAATATTTTATATTTAGTGCCAATGATGTAGGTTTTTGTTTTTTTTTGTTTTTTTTGGACAGCAGAACTCACTCTGAAAGTTTGTATTTATGCCAAGTACTACATATGAGAGAATACAATACAATAGTATTTCCAGGCTGCTCCTGTTGGGTCATTGAGCAAGATCCATAAACTCATTTGTAAGTTGTTTTAGATGAAAATGTTAGGCAAATGAGTAACTGGAAGTGCATCTATCTATCTATCTATCTATCTATCTATCTATCTATCTATCTATCTATCTATCTATCAAAGGCTGAACTATAATAGAAAATTTAGAAGTCTCCTAATAGGCTCATCAATTGATATACAGTTTTATAGAGGTGTAATCATCTGCCGATTTGGATCGATGCATCGATTTAAAAGGCAGTGATTGAAAAAAATCGAGGCAACAATCATAAATTGATTATTATCGAAAACTTAAAAATAACTGGTGAGTAAAAAGCAATTTTTAAACATGATTGGCAAGGTGATTTGCCCGTAACTCTGATACTTTTAAAATAAGCCTTCTCTACATCATTATGATTTCTGAACCCCTGATTTCTGAAGTTGATCACATATCAATTGGAGGCTAACAAATTGAATCATAATGTATTGTACCTTAGCAGATTCTGTGATGATGTCAAATATCAATTTTTTGCCTTATAAATAGTAATCGTGTCGTTTTGTGGGGAAACGTGAGGTTTACATGTCTACAGGTTGACTCTGCTGCTCTGATATTTCTGTTTATGAAACTCATCAGTGTTGTGCAAGTAAATGTTCAGTGATATGCAAACTGTCTCAGCATGGGACATTACATAGCAGGAAGCAATTTAGAAGGAAGGAAAGAAAGTAATCTCCCAACTATCACTGTCTGCTTAGGCCTCAGTGCTGGACAACTTGATTTTTATCCATCGGTGACCTCTCTTTTCTAAACATTACACGTCATAGTTTATTTCATAATCAATTATCAGATTTCAACTGAAATAAATCAGCTTCTTTATCTAAGTAATTTATTCTTATACATAGGGAGCACGTTCATTCTCTGTGCTTCAGCAACCTCTCAGACACGGTTTCGCTTTTTCCCACACGTGGTACTGATCTGGAGAACCTCCTTTGTCTTGCAGCCCAGTTTTGTCAGAAGCTTCCATTAATGAGTGGGAGTTCGATGGGAGAGGCGCTGAGAGGGAATGAAATCTGCATGTGTAAAGAGATTGTGGGACTCTGGCTTCTCCTCTTAGAGACGAGGGCGGGAGATCTCTGAGGGACTGTACACACCTTCAGGGCTCCGTCTTTGAGTCCAGAGAGGAAATGTAGCTTGTGAGAAATGATTAGCTGGTCTGCTATGATTTGTAGGGCTTTCTCAATATTGACTTTGGCTACAAATGTTCTTTATATTGGAGCCTAAATTCTTATAAAGCTGTCTGTATTTCAGGGCTGCACTACTGGGTATAAATCATGGGAAAAACTCCTCCTGCTTCATCTGTTACAGTCAATTTGTGACAAATTAAGCTCAGGCATTGAAAAAAAGTTTGCTGGCTAATTTCCATTTCTCAAAGAAAACCTCTACAAAACCAGAAGTCTACTAGAGAACTTGGGGATTTATTTAATTATCTGACAAATGCAAAAAAGGCAAAATAGTGTTGGTATGTGGATCATGTTGGTTGTTAGCTAATGCTAGCTTATATCAAAACATATATTTAAATCTCATTTAAATGACCATATCAGACAATACAATAGATTTATTGAATATTAAAATTGGGTAGGTAAATGAGCTACGCTGAAATGATGAACTCCATCTTGGTAATAAGTATAACAGAAAGCTAGCTAGGTTCAATGTTAGCTAAGGTTAGCTAATGTTTATTCATTATTACTGCTACTACTATTATTATTATTTCTTGACTAGTTTTCAGATTAGCTCTAAATATAATAAAATATTTTAATAAAGAAGGGAATAATTCATTTAGTTATTCAAAGGAATAATTAGTTATATTGCTCTTTCTGCTTCTTCCACACCAGATGGCCGGGAAGCCGTTCCGTGCCACCTTTATCTGGAGCAGCATCATTAACAACCTGCAGACGCAGGTGGAGGTCAAGAGACGACGCCACAACCTGAAATCCTACCATGACTGCTTCCTGGGCTCCGAGGCTGTGGATGTCGTGTTGGCTCATATCATCCAGAACAAGTTCTGCGGCGATGATGAGGTGCCACGGTTCAAAGCAGTGCGTCTCTGTCAGGCGCTCATGGACTCACGGGTGTTCGAAGCAGTGGACACCAAGGTGTTCGGGAAAGAGAAGAGGCAAGCCAAGTTTGAGGACAGCAGCTGTAGTTTGTACAGGTTCCTGAATACGAGTGCTAGCAAGGATACAATCGAACACACGTATGAATCAGCCTCCATCAACAGTACTGCACCACCAAAAAGGTATTTGTTTTTTTCTTAGTTTTTTTTCAAAGCAACAATCATACATGCAAAATAAGCCATGCTGCAAACCAAGTGCTGCCAAACTGTCAATAACATTTAATATTCAGTTATATTTTTAAGTGTAGAACTGAATGATTTGATTTATTCTATTCTAGTATATATAACTCATAGAGGAGCGTACTGACTAAATCAGTATGAGTAAATGTTAGCAAGTCAGAGATAACAATTAACATACTTTGTAACTGTATGAAGTAAATATATGACACTGCAACTGTAATATAACTTTATATATAAAAAATATAAAAATGTGTGGTTTCTCCGCACACAGATGTGTGTTGTTCTCCGCATATCTGTGTGGTCCCACCTACCAAAACAGTCCAGTAAGTGGATTGGCTATGATAAATTGCCCCTAGGTGTGAATGTGTGTGTGCATGGTGTCCTGTGATGGACTGGCATCCCATTCAGGGTGTATTATGCCCAGAGTTTCCAGGATATAGGATCCAGAGTGACCTTGACCAGGATAAAGTGGTTAGATGTATCCTATATAGTATTTGCTTTTTGGGATTTTCTGGGATTTGAACTCAATAGCTTCCACTAGCTTTGTACCTTACACACTAAGCTACTATGGCCCAGAATACTGAGCTCATATAGTTACTTAACATTATGATGAAGAACAAAAATGATATTGGTATGTAGAGTGTGTCACTTTATGTAGCTAGCACTAGTGTGTATTGAACCTGATTAAGTTCCTCTTATGCAGCATTCTGACCGGATTCTAATCTAATCAAACTTTTCCACTCAGGGAAGAGGAACAGGAGTATTCAAACACCTCGCCAGTCAAAACAGATAAATCTCTGGAGGACGTTTTAGGGAACCTGAACGCAAACACAACCATCACACCCCAGCTGATGAATCTGGGTCTGTCACAGGAGTGTAAGTCACTTCAAAACAAACTACACATTTATCTTCAGTGTAATAGTTATTATTTCCCAGTGACAAAAAAACCCTGAAGGATATGTAAGGGTTTTATAACCCATGTCCTCCTCCTGGCAGTGGTGGATGAGGTCTGGCAGCAGCAGGCAACACTGAGATTACTGCAGCTGATCGAGTTGCCTTTACTGGAGAGTCTTCTAGAAGGAAAGGAGAGTCCCCGTCCCCCTCTGCATGGTATGGACAGCGACCCAGATCTTCTCTACACCAGCAACTATGTGGACCGTGAAATCCTCAAAGCCTTCAGTGAAGCTCAGTATGTGTCCTCATTCATCTCCTAATCTATTATTTTCTTAACGATTATCATCTTCATCTTTTCCTCTCCCTCTTCTTCTTTTTCATTTGTTCCCTCTTCTCCTTCCATATCTTTTGCTTCTCCTGTTTTTACGCTCTGAACATAAAAGTAGCTTAAAAAAATTAAACCTTAAAGGGAATAATAAATAATTAATAAAGAATAATCGTCAAGACTGGATACATCAAAGATTACTAAATGTTATTTCAGAAGTTGTTTATATAAAAAATAAACTAGCTATTATTATTATTACTACTGAACTACTACTATTAATAATAATTATAATATTATATTACTAGTACATAATTAATTTATACCACAGTAGTGTTGAATTCTAAAATTTGATTGGTCACCAGGTGTTGATTAATTTTCTATAACAGCAGGTCAGACAGTAGTACCGACTATAATTCAAATCAGAGGTTTATATTAATGTGCTTGTTTCTCATACATTATTGTTTCTTGTATGACGGACACTCCACATAAAAGTATTAAAAAATGAGTAATTGTTGATATGGTGAGGTTTTCTGTGAGGAGATGTTTATTTAGCATTTTTGGAAAGAGTCCCAGTGGCAGTGCTTGGTAACAGTCAGAGGTAAAGCTGTTCCTTTAAGTTTTCTGCCATGAGAAAGTCTTCAGGACAGAGGGCTTTCTGGTTTCTCTGTAGCAAGCTGCAATCTTTTTTGTCTTATTAACTTTAAGAGAGAGAAAAAAAGAGAGGCTGGTAAGTGATAACAGATGCTATTTCACGGACGTTCCACAATGTTAAACGTAACAATAAGAGGATGAAAAGTACTACGTCATATTATAATAAGTAAAACAGTTTCAGTGTTGGCAAATTGCTGGCACTGTACACTGCTGGTACTGGTACCTATACAAGGAATAAAATAGTTCAAGATGTATTGTTCGAGGAAATCAACTTTGCAGTAGTAACTATACCTCCACTTCACATAGGGCTGTATCACACCACCCCATCGTTGATTATTTCGCTATAACAGCATGTCCTGTCATGTTTTATTCTTTACATAACAAGTTGTAATATTACTGATATAATTATACTATTACTTATTTAATCTTATCAGGAAGAAATATTTTTTGATCTGCTCTGCCACTCTAAAAGTTTCCACCACTTTCTTTACATGTAACAAACCAGATGTACTTAAACCTGGAGGTGTGGTCTGAATGTTTTTTCCATGATGAATCAGGGATATCTGGGCTCTCAAGCAAATGCAGAATACAAAACACGCGACTCGTCGCGTGCGTACCGCTGAGATATTGTGTCCAGACAAATGGAGGCTGGTCATTATATAAAGAGCTCTGTTTGAAAGCCTCAGCCCTCAGGCTGTGCGATTTCTACTGCCACATGGCTGACAGTCTGAAGGTCAAGAGTACAACTGAATCTCTTTGTTTTTCTCTTTCTGCTTCTCTGCTTGTGTCCATGTATTTTTCTTTTGTTCTCTTCAGTAACCATTGTTGTTGTTTTTCCATGCTGTAGTGCTGATGCCTGGCTCTCAGCAGCTGTGGACTGTCTGGAGTTTCTTCCTGATCAGTTGGTAGTGGAGGTGAGCCGAGGGCTTGCTAAGTGTCCAGAGGAGACAGCTCAATATAAACATCTCCTCTATAACATTCTTATCCAACACTATGGCCAGACGGACTATCCTCCACTGTTTAGCAACCACGTCTTCGACATACACAGCGGCATCTCAGAGCTATTAGGTAAGACACGAGGAGGTGGTCTTTGGAAGGAGTCTCTGTCTCAATATTACTAAAATGGCTGCAATGATTTGGAAAAAATGAACATTTCATGATTAAAAGGGTGGGAAGTGAAGGGAAATGACAAAGGGATCTATGTATTGGTACCACACATGCTGTTTTTAGCTATTTTATTTCCTTTGGCATGGTGCATTTCTGTCTCTCTCTCACACACACTCTCTTTCCTTCTTCATGATCCTCAGTGATGCACTGAGTAAAACTCTGACATGTGATATGTGTTATTATTTTATTACAGAGGCATTAAATGTAGTAAAGGGAGTTTTGGTGGTTCAAGGGGATTGGGTAGCCTTGCGCCTTTGATTTCCTCCCATCTCCCTAAGACACTGGCTAAGATAAGATAAATTGCCCTTAGGTGTAAATATGTGTGAATGTGTGTGTGCATGGTGGCCTGTGATGGACTAGCGTTCTATCCCGGGAGTATTTCCGATTCACGCCCAGTGTTCCTGGGATAGATAAAGTGGTTAGTGAAAGTGAGTGAGAGTGAGTGAGTAAGTGTAGTAGAGAGCAAGAGAGAGAGAGAACTCTCCTTACCTAGAGAAGACACAGCCGTGGAGGTCAGGGGTCAGGAAAGGAAGGGAAAAGAAAGAGACAGACTTCCTAAAACACTGAGTACTTATTCCAGACCCAAGAATCATGACCAGTGAAATGACCCTTTCCTGAACTACTAAGATAGGAGGGGAAGCTTTGGTCAGAATGATACAGATCTACCTTATATCATCCCGAAAGGAAGAATACTCACCCATACAGTAGCTCTGGTTATATTTTATTATTATTATTATTATTATTATTATTATTATTATTATTATTATTTTAATCAATGGATGTGTTCTATTACCTGAAATTAAATTAAATTCTCATTGAATTACTGTAGTGTTCCTAAGTTCTGATTTCGGGTCCCAAACAAAGATTTATATAGAGTCTAGTGTTTTTATACCCATGTGTCACACTACTTAAATATGTATTTCAGTCCCTAACTATATTTATTTAACAGTAAAGTAAAGCTAAACATTGTATATAGTAATAATACTGATCTACGCTGATGTCCAACTAATCGTGTATGTCCAGAGTCCAGTCTAGAACATCTGCTTCAGCTAATCATATAATGGCCAGGTTTTACTTGATCCTCTTCAGCAAAGCTCTTCTCTTGTGTTTATTTGCCGAAACGTGTGTGCGGTGTAAATCAGGTTGTTTAAAGACCTAAGTGACTTATATGACCCATTTGGCCAGTCTGTTTGTGTTATCTATAGCCACTGTAGCCACTGTGTGTGCTTTCCTGAGCCTGTGTGTGTGTCTGTCTATGTGTATTTGTAGTTAATGGGAAGCAGGAGCAGGCTCTGGAGGCCCTGCAGCTCTGTCTAAAACTCCAGGACTCCCGAAGCAGAGAGGAGCTCCGCAGACTCCTCCGCTTCATGGCTCTCGCTGCACAGCCAAATGACCTCAAACTGCACAAAGAGGTGAGACAGAGCATTTCTTATTGTTTTAACACATGTTAATATAACATAACAGTGTGTTGTGGACCATTATTATACAATCAGGTGCGTTTATATACCCACAGATCTGGGACACATTTGTCAAACAATTAGTCATCTAAAAATTAAAAAAAAAAAAAAATTTTAATTAAAAAATAAAAATTAGTCATAATGATATTAGTTGGCATGATACGATATTAGTTAAGTAGGTGAAAGGTCATAAAGTTTTCGCATTACAGTGCAATAACATTTGTATATGTATATTATACACCATACTGGTGGAATATGGTGATACTAAAATATCAAGCATATATCAAACTCCATATCTTGCTGTTGTAGGAAAATAATGAACGAAGGGTGGTGTGATGAAGGGTGGTGTCTCTGTCAGCACCCCAAAGTTGGTTATTTTCCTATAACAGCACATCCCGTCATGACCCGTGTTGTATTACATTAGTGTGAAGTCTAATGTATGAGACACTGCAGTCCAGGACTGAGACTGACTTTTATGCCCACTGCTAAGCAACCGGTCTTTCAAATGGAAAAATGCCCTCATCATTCATATTCTGATTCAGCTCTCTTTCGTTAGGCTGGAAATAGTAAAATGATATCTATTGCCAAAAAGTAGGAAAATTAGTCGTGAACCCAGGATGTAAGCCGCTACACAATATCTACAAAAGGAGTATTGTGAGCAGGCATGGAAATGAATATATAGCAACCCAGTGACACTCTAGATAGGAGAAAGATACCTCATTGATCCTGAAAGGCAGCTGAACAAAACAGTCAAGAATAAAGAGCAGTACATATATAACAGAAAACAAAATGGAGAACATGTGATGAATACAACAAACAAGATACATGTTGCAGAGTTTCACAGAGATAATAATGTGCCGTGTATTACACGATAAATCAGGGGTTTAACTCCAGCCCCTCAACCCCACTGCCCTGCATGGTTTCAGGTTTTTCCTGCCATAACACACTTGATTCAGCTCATGAAGGGTTTGATAATTAGACGAAGAGTTGAATCAGGTGTTTGAAAGCAGAACATGCTTGAACCTATGCCATAGTAGGGCCTGAGGCCTAGAGCTGAAAACCACTGCATTAAAAGACCATTTGTTGCTCATTAGCCACAAACACATTGATATTGTCAAAGTCCAGACTCACAATATCAATATCAGCTTGGACAGACTGATAGCAGTCATCAGGAATGATGTCCTATACCATGCCTTGCATAAGTATTCACCCCCCCCCGAACTGTTCCACAAGTATGTATTTACATGAACAAATGTGTTACAACCTAGAATTGAAAGTTACTTAATTTGGATTTGTGCCATTTGATTTACACAATATGCCTCATATTTGAAGGTGCAAAAATATTTGTTTTAACTGTGACAGACAAACAGACATATGTTGGTTGCATAAGCACCAACACCCTGGATCAATACTTAGAAGGACCACCTTTGGCTGCAGTTACAGCTGCAAGTCTTCTGGGATATGTCTCTATCAGCTGTGCATATCTGGATCCTGATATTTTTCCCATTCTTCTTGGCAAAATTGTTCAATCTCTGTAACGTTTGATCAAGACTATTGGTTTTCAAGTTTTCTCAATCAGATTGAGGTCTGGGCTTTGACTGGGCCATTCTAACACATTCAGGTTCTTGGTTTTGAACAGCTCCAGTGTAGCTTTGGCTGTATGCTTTGGGTCCTTCAACCCTGATAAATTATCCGGTCCCTGCTGATGAAAAGCTTCCCCGGGTCCTGATGTTACCACTACCATGGTTCACTGTGGCAGTGGTGTTCTCAGGGTGATGAGCAGTGTTGGGTTTCCACCAAACGTAGCACTTTTCTATTCGTAGCACTATTCTCATCAGAATAGAGAACACTTTCATTGTTTGCTGAGTCTCCAAATTCCTATTTCATTCCTCTTTCACACGGCCTTTTCCAATAATGTCTTTCTTCTTGCCACTTTTCCATAAATCCCAATGTAATGTTTGTTTTTTAATTAACCTTTTGTGTCACAAATATTTGGTATCTTCAAATAGTCCTATGAACAGCTTCTCTAATCTGAATTGTGAATCTCTCCAGCTCCTTCAGAGTTACCCTTGACCTTTTGAGATATTTTCTGACTAATGCCCTCCTTAGCTGGTAACTGACTTTTGGTGGATGGCCTCCTCTAGGCAAAATTTCAGTTGTGCCATATTCTATCTGTTTTCTAAAAACGGTTATAATAATTATATAATAATGGTTTAATGGTTAGTAATGGATGCTTTTGCAAGGTACTGTGTAATTCTCTTTACTACAGGTCTATTAAAAACCATTCTCAGTCCAGCCACATCCTCATTGGGATCCGAAGCCAATCACAATGACTCGACATTTTAAAGAGTTTACTTAACCTGTTCCCACACCACACCATAGGAAGTGGCCCACACTAAGACAGAGTGATAGAACATGCAAGCTTTTAATGCGCATGCTATACAAATATACTAACGTGGCCATGATAATATTAATGAAGGTATAAATTCTGACCACATGCCATGGTTGTTGTTTGTTCCTCAGATAGAGAACAGGATGGCAGTGAAGAGAGCCTTCTCCAGTGCTATCGTGTACAGCGCCAGACTCGCCAAGGGAAAAGTGGATCTTTTGGTGCTTTTCATGATAGACAACCACTTGGATCTTTTCAAGGTGAGGCGCATTTGAAAACATCTTGGATTTCAAAAGCCAAGACCCAAGACTGACCCAAGTCATTTCATTCAGCACACACAAATATATGAAAAATAATATATTTATAAAATATTTAATATTTTTAATGGGAAATATTAATGCAGCCCATAGTATATTACTACTCAGCAATTTCAAATTAAAGCAACATTGGTTTGCTATAATGGTTATCTTCAAATATACTGTAGAAATGCATCATCAGTTCTATCGGTTACACGTGTACAATAGCAGTGAGCCCTAGTGAAAAAAAGAAATGTTGAAGTTACAGGAATGGTAGAAGCCTGAGTGTGTGCTCTTACAGAGATAAGATTTTTTTGTAAAGAAGATATCGCAGTTAGATAATACAATTCATGTCACATTTACAACCCAAGTGCAAATACGATAATCTGACTCATGACCAGAAATATCTTAAAGCAAGAGAATTTAACTGAACACAGTTCACAGCATCCACAGCACAGAAAACACAGCATTGTGACCATTTTGTATTTTTATTTGGAACTTTTTTAAAAATGCATTGATCAGTATAATAAATGCATGCATAGAGTTGAATAGTCTAACTGTTAACTTGTGTTTTGCTAGAAATGCCCCACATTCTGCATTAAGAGATTATTGAGATTATTGATGTTGCCTGTGCTTAGTCCTGTAATTTATATTTACACTGAACTCGATAGGAAAGGTATACAGCTATGAGAGTGAGGAAGCTAAATATGATGTCTGTTGTGGGTTTAAGGGATTACAATTGATTCATTATTAATTATACTTAAAAGGAAGAATTTAGCTGTACAGTTCATTGCCCATTGATGGTGCACAAAAATGCCAATATGGGAGAAAGTGAGTATTGACCTAGCTTTAGAGCTACATATTCCTGTTCACTTTCTTTGAAAAATTTCTGGAAGTCAGCTCCTCTTTAACATTACTTCAGGCTTTTGCATTTTCATAAATGAATACAAGAAGGCTGACAGCATATCTCTATGAATGTTTCCCCAGATTCCTGTATCATTACACAAGCTTGTTAGTGATAAACTAGCCACCATCATCAAGGGCAAAGATCCTGATGTCCTTACAGGTAAGTGCATGATAACTATAATACTATGAAAATACTATAAATAATACTATAGAAATAATAATACTTTTCTAGGTATATGTGGCAGTGTCACACCAATAACCAACGATAGATAAATCAGACTGCTGCTTAGAGTTCCACACTGGAAAATCAACCTCTGATCACACCCAGTTGGTTATTACAGATTACTGTAATGTTTATCAGGGCTGCTATAAATGATCATTTGTGTTTAAATTAACCGTTCAAATGATTCTGCATCTAGTCTTAGTGTAAGCAGTGACGGCTGGTCATGATATTGACTGAAAGGGCTTTAAAAAAAAATCAATAACTTGCTGTTACAGTTAAGTGTACACACAGGAACACACACACTCCTCGAAAGTCAGATAGGCGGCATCATTCGTACTTCCTCATTTTTTTAAGTGTGTAATCATGCTGTGTCTTTTTTGAATAGCGAACAAGTTAAAAAGAAAAGCTATGCTTGCTGTTTCATTTAAACCAAAGAACACAAATCTTATGGTTCTGTAGTTTGCCCCATTGTGTAATTTGTACTTTGATTGGAGTGTATGCATAGTCTATCTACTTCTAGTTACTCATCCAAAGGCATTTTTTTTAAATCAGCGATCGCAAAAGTAGTCCTCGTCGTTCATGTATATTACACCTGCAATTGTATTTCAAATGTGCCTTCTCAATCATAAGTCAGTAATGCAGAATTAAATAATTTAAATTTCCCCAATGCAGACTTAAATAAAATAATAAATTATCCCCAATACATACCAAATCTTGGAGGTAATCACTTGACATGACATTAGCAGTGGGGTGTATAAATCTCTTGGGCTAGAAAGATGGCAGCCCCAGCCTCTACTTGTACATGTATTTTTTCTTATGACTGCTAGCGGTGCTATTGTTCCTGCTTTCACAAAAGTAATAAATAATCCACTTCAGGATATTTGTTAATAAGACAATCTTTGCCAGATGTTGAATGGCAAAATTTGAACCTTTCTTGAAAGAAAGAGAGGACTATGCTCTGCTAACCCATTTATACCATCCGGCCCTGGGTGTAAGCAATTTCTAAAGACACTAGACTACTGAGATCTTTATAAACAAACATAAATTATAGTAAATTTATTATATTTGTTCCATTTTTATTTATGCACATTAGTCCATTTTAGTTAAACGTGAGCATAACATTCATAAGCATTCTTAAAAGTAATTAAAAAGCAGGCTCCTGAGTGGTGCAACAGAAAAGTGTTCACCTTACGAACTCGCATCCCGGAGATGAGAGCAAAATTGGCTGACGGCTTTATTGCTTTTCTCCGAGCCCTATGACGCCACATGAGCAGCAGTTCGAAAAGATATGGTGTCTGGCTTCATGTGTCTCGGAGGATGCACGTGTTAGTCTTCACCTTCCCCGGTTGGGAGCTGTCATGTGATAAGGGAGAGCTGGCCATTAAAAGGTCAATACAACAGTAATACCCTATTTGGACAGGTGTATATGATGCTAGAGCTGTCTGTTCACTTTTCTTTGGTCTTGTTAATAGTGTTCATGGGTTATCTTTTGGGACACTCTGTTCAGATGTGTACATTATGTAAAGTGAGAGAAAAACATGAGTCAGCATCTTTGCAGCTTGAAATGTGAAGCAAAGTCTAAATCATACAGTGTGTCAGAGGAAAGACCACTTTCTGGGCCCTACATAATGTTATTTAAAAATCAGATTAAAGTAACACCTGTCAGGCATCTGGGAGAGATTTAGATGTCCTCTTTTTGCATTTTTAACATTGAACAACTGGAATTTTCGAAGATTACATTACACATTCAAGAAAATACAAGCAGAAGTCAAGAAAACACAAACAGATTGTCATATCAGTTGAATATTTTGTAATAGTTTATGGCTCTTATTGTTAATTCTTAATTGGTTAATATTAAATTCTTAGCAGTTAGTCCTTGCTTTAATTGTTTAAGATGGGCGGATCTCTTTTGAGGGTCATTATTTTGGACAAAAATAAAGGCAGAATTACATCTTTCAATCCTCTCTGATAAGAACATGTAATTATGTAAATATAATTATTTTCTAAACACAATATTGTGATAATATTGTAAACTATAATTGGAGGTTACGCAATTATCATAATTTGTACCACAGCACTGTTGAATTCTCGATTCTGATTAATCAGAAGGTGTTAAGTTTCTCTAAGGGAAACTGACAGTAGTTCCGGCTGCAAGGCAAATCACAGGTTTATATTAATGCGCTCCTTCTAATACATTATCTTTTCTATAGTAACAGCAAATTCACAGGGACTCGTATGGTGGACGCTCCATACACACACAGATGAACAAACGTACCATTTTTGATATGGTGAAGGTTTATGTAAGGAAATTTAGCATTTATTTAGCATTTATGGAAGGAATTTCCAGTGTCAGTGCTCTGTTAGAAATTGTCAGAAAATAAGTCAGAAATGAAGCTTTAACTTTAAGTTTTCTGGCACTAGACAGAGCTTGGTACTTTATGGTTTCTCAGTAACATGAAAAGCTGATTTTTTTTATTTGATTAACTTAAAGAGAGAGAAAACATAAAGGTTGGTGAGGGAACAACTGCTTATATTGTTATATATGAGGGAACAACTGTTATAGCTACTATAGTGTAAGCCTTAACAGGCACAAACTTGTTTTGCAGATGTTCCACAACATTAACCATAACTAAAAGTGGATAAAATGTACAATGTGGTGTTCCTTAATAAAGAAAAAATAGTTAGCTTTGGTACATTGCTGTTATTTTTGAGGAATAAAACACTTTGTCATGTAACACCACATCACACTACCTTGTTACTGATTATTAGTTTTTGTTCCTTACGTAAAAATATCAATCTCAGCGCATGCCTGGGTCCAGCGGAATGGCATTTTTCAGGCATGTATGTCTTGGGATGTATTTCTACCTTCCTTTTCTTTTTGCCCCACACATACTGAAGTGGTGTGTGTATTGCTTGTGTGTAAGTAATGAACAATAAGATGACTATTGAGGAGAAAAGTAACAGCAGATTTGTTTCTTCCTTCAGGTCCATCTTACTGTAGACGTCTTTCGAGGACCACTTACATGCAGACAGTACAGAAAACCACTAAAGAGGAGCTGTTCACTTTACTCCGAACCATTCATGAGAACCCCAAACTTTCTGTAAAAGAAAAGCGGCGACTGCTCGGACAGTTCTACAGAGGACACCCTGAGATATTCGTGCAGTATTTTGGCAACCAGATATCCAGTGCTTATCTGTAACACACTGCTTTACTGAAATGCTTTTGCACAAGATGTACAAAGTGATATGTAAATTCTGTAAAATGTCTTGTAAATGTTGTAAAAAAAATGTAAATGTTATTTACTTTTTATGCACGGATGCATGAGTTAACAAAGGTCAATGTGTAACATCATGCAACTTTTAATGCCTGTATTAAAAATATGAATTATATTTATCAGGCTTTTTTCAGACCTATAATGTAAATGGTTTTGTTCTGATGTGACTGTCCTCAAATGATGTGACCCTCATAGGCATTTGTACATGTTTTTCATGGTTCCTAAACACTGTCAATGAAATAGAGCCCTTTATAAATAAATAGTCTTTTTTTTTTAAATTTACGCCGACCTATGACCCCAGCTCTGTCCTCATCCCCTACCACATGGAAGGTTAGTGCCAGTGCTTTAGAAGCAGACTCTACCCCAAACGCTACTAGTGTCCATTCTTCCTCCTCATGTCTCGGTTTAAGGCTCCGTCCCAAACAACAGAATTCGTGATTAGTGTATTTATTAGATTGATAGCCATTTGGTTGTGTTCAAAAAAAAAAAAAGCTAAATTCATTAATAGGGTTCTTTCATGACATTGTGGCTTGATCAAAAATATTGTCTAGTTAATGTCAGTCATTTTAAGGCTCCGTAGTTAGAGCTCTTACTAGAGCATTAAGAATTGACATCTACCTATTGCCCTTTCTAGACTGTCAGTTATGTTGAGACTGTCCAAAACACCATAATTAATGACTAATGAATTTTCCTAAACATCAACCATTTTAGGGCTACATTCCAAACACTAGAATCCATGGCTATGTATTATTCCTATTAGACCATTAGCCATTTTGTAGCTCTATCTCTAATGGCAGAATTCATCACTACACTATCTAGTGTTCCCACTAGAATGCTGGCCAAACACACTAAATTTGTGCCTAGGGTTCTTCCTAGACCATCAGTCATTTTAAGGCGCCGGCCCAAACACCATAACTTATTTAGAATTCTTGCTAGAGCCATAGCCATTTCAAGCTCTGTTATGAGTGTTCATAATAGAACATTAGCCATTTTAGGGCTAACGGTAAGCAATTGTAAATAAGGCTGAAGCTCCTAATAAAATGAATAATGATAGCAGCATTTCACGTGGCAAAATTACCACTCGCACCTACATGCAATTAATAGATATTACATCAGCTAAACAGATTTTTTTTCTACCCATTTAACCCCATTTTTGTAGTCACTGCTAAGTGCCAATATTGTCCAGTTAGCTAGGTTTTCTCTACTGCATGACAGCTAGCATCCCTATAGGATGAAAGCTAGCATGTGTTTCCTCCAACACACATGCTTCTAGCCACTTATAGCATGGAATCCAGATTATTCCAGACACCTTACAACCAGGTAACCTATAGAGAGCACCATGGCAGAACATGTCTATGAAGAATGCCTAGCAGCAGTAAATCAAGGCGAGTGGACTTATGGTTCAACCTTGAGCACATTTCAAGGTTACACACATCAACAAAATGTTGTACGAATGTGTGTTTAACATTCACAATCCAGTGTATGACACTTGCAAAATGAATGACACTTGCATGACACTTGTAAAATCCTGCCCCATGACAACGAGAGCTTGGTAGATCCCCCAGACGTTACGTCACGGATCATCCCTATAGAAACGCAACCAAATAGGTCACCTAGAACAGAAACAAAGTGTGAAAAACTCCAAATGCACTTGGTGTTCTAACATGACAAAAAGCCATCTGTAGCCAGTTAAGAAAAGGTCAGTGTCAGTCTCGTCTGAGATCTGCATATCCTGCTGTGGAAGAATGTATTCTTTGTTGTTATGTAACTGGGTTGAGATTTGGAATGTGAGTATTAGGCTCAAAGAAACTGCCTTGTGGTCATATTTACAAATTAGGCATGGGTTTAATGTGAAACATGACGTTATGAGGCTGTTGCTTTGCAGTGAAGAAGCTCATTTTGGCAAAAACATCTGTATCAAGACTATTTGGTGGCTTACGCAGATAAAAAGTGACAACAAGGCTGTACAGTATATGGCCAGATGACTGCTATGGTTTCTGCACCAAATTATGAGATAACTAAAATATTAAGTTTGCTAATGTTTGCATACATTTATTTAGCATAAGTATGTATCCTAGGAGAGTGGGTAGCATTGCCACCTCACATCGCCAGGGTCCCTGGTTCAATCTCAGGTTACTGGTTGTGTGTAGTTTCGCATGTTCTTCCCATGTTTGCATGGGTTTCCTCCAGGTTCTCCGGTTTCCTCCCACCTCACATAAACGGCCAGTGTTGCTGGGATAGGCTCCAGCTCTATGAACCTGACCAGGATAAAGCGGTTACTGAAGATGAATTAATAAACAAATTAATTTATCCAAGTGATTTACAAGCAAGATAGAATCCAATCCAAGTTTACGGCTGAGGATTAAAGCTCTAGCTCAAGGGACCAACAGTCACTCTCAGGCCATCCTGGGATGTAAAATCTCAATGTTCTCAATGTATTACTAAAGCAGACCCTGGGGAAGTGGTAGCTCAATGGTTAAGCTGTTGGACTTCTGCTTGGAAGGTTGAGAGTTCAAATCCTACCACTGCTGGGCCCCAGAGCAAGGCCCTTGACCCTCAACTGCTCAATTGTATAAATGAGATAATTGTAAGCCACCCTGGATAAGGGGGTCTGCCAAATGCTGTAAATGTAATGTAATGTAAGAACATGAAACTCCTTTTGCCATTTATTACAAATGTTTTACTTAATGTAAGCCTAGTTATGGCAAATAATTCAGTTTGAAGGGGTTTAAGCTATCGTAAATGTTGTTGAACTGTTCAGAAAGTTATTATAAATATAAGGTAATGCACTTGGATTGGTATGATTTTAATAGATTAATATAAACAAATAAAGTTCACAGCAGACAAATTTCTTTACTTTGTTTTATTGGAAGTGAAGTGAAATTTCCATTCGACTACAAAACGATGTTTGTGGTGTTTTCACTGGACTACACATGGCAAGCTCTGAACTATGTATCAACCAACATCCAGAATAAAACTTTGTACAATATAAGCCACTCAGTTTTAAAAATAAAACTGTTTAAAAAAAAACAAAAAAACAAAAAAACCTTTCAAAAACACAAAAAAAAATTGAGAATGAAGATGAGACTCAAATGATCTGAAGAGTCAATCACAAATGAGTCAAAAACCTCTGCTTTGGAAAAAGAGGTCAACTGTAGGTGACACGTTCCAGTTCACAACACACAGGACGTGTGTGTGTGTGTGTGTGTGTGTGTTTACACACCCTCACAGTAAAAACCATCCATGGAGGGGGAAGCTAAGAAGCCATCACTGGAGGGACAGGGAACAGTTATAAGAGTCCATAATGAGCATCGATGTTCGTTTGGGACTCATCGGATGCGCTTCTGCTGCCTTGCGCGGTAGATGTCGTTGACCGGTGGAGCGATGGCTCCTTTCTCCTCCTCCTCATCCGAGTCAGCGTTGGGCCTCTTCAGTGATTTGTTAGTTAGCGAGTGGTTTTCGATGGGCCCGTTTCCCTCTCCGGGAACATCGCCGCGGCTGCCCGTGATTAACTCCACTGCAGCTTCTACAGCTACACACACACACACACACACACAGCACAAAGAAGTGAGAACGCAACAGCACAGGATTAATTATAGCAAGATGACTCTAACACGATATTTCGATTTCAAACAGTACAATGGAGATCTCAATTTAAAGAAACCATCTAAGGAACAGTGTAAAGACAGATTATACTGATAACATGCAGGTATGCATAGAAAATATCCTCTAAAAAAAATCACTACTGCCTATCAAACACTGTCATTCTCCAACACACTTCAATCTACAACAACAACCAAACGTTTCCAATCACAACATGCCATCAACACCAACATCTGATATGATACATCATAATTTACCCCCAACATTCACTAATGACAAACACCAAAAAGTGGCATCAAACATGATCAAATAACATTCACCATCAAACACCAAAACTTTCAAACAATGAGCATCAAGACCAAAATTCAATATGGAACACCAAAATTCATTACCCACAACACTACAACTCACCAACTACAAACATCAGCATTCTTCTGACATCTACCATTAAATATCAACATTTATCATCTAACACCGTAACCATTTGCTATCAAACACCAGATTACACTACAAAAAAAAACAAAAAGGCCAACATTTACCAAACATCTACTGTATATTTACCATTAGGTGTCATCATTCTACATCCAACACCATCATTCACCATCAAACACCAACCCTCTAACACATTCAGCATCAACACCAACATTCATTATTGAATACAAATTCATTACTCACAGCAAACACCAACATTCTTCAGCAACCAAAATTCACCACGTTCCTAATATTCACCAAAAATTGGCATCAAACATGATCAAATACCATCCACTAACAAACACCAAAAATTTCCAACAATTCAGTATCCTAAACAAACACATTCAACAAGCAAAATTCACCAACTACAAACGGCATTCTTCTAATATTCAAAACAAATATCGAATAAACACTCATCATCCAACATCAACACTCTCTATCAAACACCAAAATACAGTGGTAATAAACACCACTTTCCATAAACAAAAAAGCCAACATTCACCAAACATCCACTGTCCATTTTCCATCAAACATCATTCTACAGCAAACACCATCATTCACCAGTGAACACCAAAACTCTAACACATTCAGCATCAACATCAAAATTCATTACCCACATCAATTACCAACAATCTTCCAAATTCACCATTTAAAACACCAGCATTCTTCTAACAATCACCAATAAACAACATTCACCAAAAGCAAAATTCACCAAACACCAGTATTCCTCTAACATTCACTTATAAACATCAAACCATATTAACCTTCACCATCCAACACCATCACCATTAGCTACACCAAAAGAAACACCAAACCTTTCCAAACAAAATTCCATCAACAGCAACATCCAGCAAACTGGTTAAAAATTCACCATCACCATTATTATCTAATGACATCAAAACACCAAGAATTGCCATCAAACACAGTCAAACAACATTCACGATCAAACCCTAAAACTTATCCAACAATCATTAGGCATCAACACCAACATTCATTATTGAACACCAGATTCACTACCCACAACAAACACAAACACTCAACAACCAAAATTCGCCAACTACAAACAGCATTCTTCTAACATTCACCAACAAACATCAAATAAACCTTCAACACATTTTCCAAAAAAAAAAAAAAAAAACCATTAGTCAAACATCTACTGTACATTTGTCATTAAACACCTTCATTTCACCATCAAACTCCAAAACTTTAATGTAGCTTCATAATGTTCCATAAATGAACCAAGCAGCTAAATAAACCAGCGAACATTCTAGAAAACGTCCTAATCACACCCAAGTACACCACCAACCTTTGGTTTTGTTTCACGGAAAACATTTTATCAGTAGAAACTTATGGCTTGTTTGGTATACATACTCTCTGGCAGTGTGCATCTTCTGAACGTCTCCATCAGCTCATCCACCTGGACAAATGGACCCTGTGAGGGAAGAAAAGTTTACAATGAAACCATTTTCAGGGAAAATCAGATGATACGCTTATAACAATGACTCTTACAGATTTAACACATACATTTCTGTTTTTATAGACGGCTTGATAATTAGCCGATTCGTTCAATCTGCTGTACTTCAGGAAGTACAATGTATGGTACACACAGAAAGTCCATAACCAGGACTTTTTAACACTTACCATCAGAACTGTGGGATCATAATTGCTTAAAACTAACATCATTACTAAAGGTTTTAACGAACACAATGGTCATTATTCATCAGAGGTGTATACAGTCACATCTGATTATAAAACATGCATACACAAATTCCACCACTTTCCTTATTCTTCAATTTCATCTTTGGCGTATCTGTGTGATAAAACTCATGGCTTGTCACGTGAACTTGAGCGTAACAACAGCCTAAAAATGCTCAGTTTGCAGGTAAATAAACAAAATAAATATCAGCTTTCATAGCAAGTATAGCTAGTAGAGAAGTATATAACTGTAAAATAGCAAATCGTGATGATAGACACAAGTGCACACAGGGGTTTTGTGTCAACATGTAATTTGTAAATGTGATCCGAATACACAGATGTGGATCTTTATCAACCTGTTGGTCCTTTAATTGATTAATTAGTACATTTTTTGAGTACACGAGGCACTAAAAAAGTGGTGGAGTGGATTCTGAGTTTTATTAGGCAGACAGGCTGTTTAAAGTCACTTGGGATATGATTGTGCAATTTTTTCGGGTACTTACATAATTTCATAACAACATTAAACATGATGCATCTGATTTTACTCATCTGGTCTGATTCATTCACTGTTTTGTTCATGTGAAAGGGATTTGTGTATTTGTTCAGGATGGAAACTTGGCTCACATATTTTTAAAAGAAGCTTTAATAAAACTTGATCTATTCAAGTTCTAATATGAATGAAGACCTAGTAATGAAGAAAAAATAGAAAAAGGAAAACAGACTTCAGTAAAAACAAAGGACTGCAAATGACAAACCTACTGGAACATCTTTTCCTTTCATTCTTCCTTCTCAGTTAATTTTGAGTTTTCATTTTGCACACTCTGTTTTATACCAATTTTAAGGCTTGTGAGAAAAATAATTTCTAGAAACAAGCACCTCAGAAACAAAGAACTTATAACCCAGTTTCACTGATATTTATTTTTCCCCTCTCCGTTTATTTCTTTTCACAGATCTTGGAGGAAAGAAGTAGCCTGAACCCTGCTGTCTTTTTTTGGCTCACCTTTGTAACACCTGCATAAGTCAGAGTGTGTGTGTGCGTGCGCGCATGTGTGTGTGTGTGTGTATGACATGTACACAAAAGACCAGGGAGTTTGTTTCCATGCAGATAAAGCAGATTTTATCAGCTACGCTCAAATCACCACTTGTTTTGACTTAGGAAGGAATCTACTTCTGGGTCATGAAACTCTTCCACATCACTGTATATGCTCAGATCGGCACTCGTTTCAACACAACCTCGATGAATAAAGGCTAATGTTGTTAGTAACACTTTCTGACTCTGACACAATGGGTGTTAGTACTCACCGTGAAACAGTTTGGAGGAGGCAGCAGCTTCATGAGGATCACAGCAGCAGGGGGCACAGGAAACACTCCTCCTGGAACAGGGTGCAGGCCAGGGGCTGCCCCACACACACACACACACACACACACATTATATAAGAGCACAGGATGAAGACTACAAGAAACCAGCACTATGTGTCTGAGCCTACAGCAGATGAAGTATCGTAAGCTTTGGAGATCGGAGCCAGAATGTGGTGCCTTAGCAACACAGCGAGAACGGTCCATTAGGACATTGTAGTGATATTAGTCAAGAAGGTGAACAGTAAAAGCAGGGAGGACATTTAAAAAGTTCATTCTGTTCCTTACGGGCAAGGTGTCGAGGCTGGAAAGGGATCATCTGGTTGGTGTCTGGTTTGGGATACTCCGGCTTACGGTCTCCATCATCTTTCAGCGTTGGGGCAGAAGGGGCAACAACAGCCTCTGGGATCAGAGCGGCGTATTTGGCCCGGGACACGTCCTAATAAACAGAAGAAGTCAATTCATCAATTCGACTTTGATCAAATGTAGTATCTACTGTGTAGTTACCAACAGTGCTCTATGTATTTATTATGCTGTGCTGCAGTTGTCAAGTCTACTGATAATATAATTTTGTACACCACGTTTGTCTTGTACTTTATGTAGTTATGTGTACAGAGACTCTGTACTGTCTTATATCTTGCACTTGTTATATATTGTCACACTGTATATTAGGCTTGTGTAATATCGATTTTTCTCTGCTCAGGAATTTCGATTAAAAAAAATCACAATAAACAATTTAATTGTCCAGAATCTATGGCCTAAAAAAAGATAGGAAAAACGAGCATTTCCACCATTTCAGGTTTAAGGAAAGTACAGGAAGGCGGAATAATATTATCAGCTGTGCAGTCAGGAACTGTTTGTCGGCAGGGGCAATCACGAAAACTCTGATTTTTTGGATGGTGGATTTTTAAGTGATTCTGCAGTAATGAGCAGTAAACATTAACGAATCTGCAGTGACAGGCTCAGGAGAAATATTTTATCACTTTTCAACTATCATCACCATTGACACTTCATTGTAGGCTTATTTAATCTTTATAGCTCTTTTTAAATCTTTTGGCTAAATATCAAAATTGCTGTTTTTTCACATTAATGAACTCAAACAGAAAGCAAGTTATTTGCATGTGAGATTTAGGGAAGGGGTGGAGCTTCTAGGCACGGGCACTTAATATCAGAGATTTCAAAACACTTGTGAAAATCATTCCAGATTCATATGTCGATTGGCTCATCTCCCGTTTTATTGGGAGGAAAAGGGCTGCTCTTTTTGTCGCATTTTTGAGTGACAACTTGTACTCCAATGTTAAAATACTTCAGGTTTGGCAGGTCTGGTAATATAACATAATCGGAGTAAACGTCACTGGATATCGTTGCAGTGTAGTATCGTGTAGGGATGATAAAATCGTTGTATTGCACAAGCCTAGTGTATGTGCATAAACTGGACTGGATGAGAATAAAAATGGATTTGGACTTGACTTCAGTGGTGAAATGTTTTCAAGTTTACATAAATGTAAACTTTTACTTTATAATTACTAATCATTCAAAATCATTTGAGTGATTGAAAACCTTTTTATGCTGCAAAATATTAGTAGAAACTGTGAAATAGTTGACAGCTGAAACATGGAGAAAGGAAAGCAGCTTTAATCGCACCTTGTACCCAAGAGCTTTGAGCTCGCTGGTGGAGCAGGGGTACAGATCCATGAACTTGTACCTGTCCACCAACAGAGCCGTCTCCTTGCCCTCGTATTCCTCCTTAAAAGCCAGGAAGCGCCTGCGCTCCACCTTCAGGATACTGGCCAGGTCTCCAATGTTACTTTCAAATGCCAGAAAGCGTGCCCAGATCTCCCTGTCGATCACACACTTGTTAAGGATACACAAAATGCATGCCCTAATTTGCCACGTATTTTATACTAAGGTATGCTAAGCTGGTCATTTGGAAGTGGGTAACTTTGGTTAGATAAATTAAGCACAGATTTTACCTTTAGCCTAATACTCTTCAAATAACTACTATAGTGTATTTACATAAGCATTTACTCCTTCTGTGTTACTTACTACAACACACAAACAACAAACAGCAGCTCACTAACCCTGATTTTTCAGGAGAAAGACTTCCAGAAGTGAGAACCCTCTCAAACAGTACTCTTGTGTTGTTGTCCTCTGTGAAGAAAAAGAATATAAAGAACATAATCAGAGACACTTTCAGTAGAAAAGCACCACCAGTAACTCATGCTGGCCTTCATATTCACTTTCAAACATTTTTCAGGACAAAGCAGAAATACACTTAATAGCCTAGCGACAAGATATCCGCAGGTTATTTATGGCAGTGTAAACACAATCTCTGCATTATCCACTCTGGTGGAGAGTTATATTATCCATTCGATTTGACAAGAGCCCGCCTGATAAACTCTTCATCGTCGACGAGTAAACATGCTATGAGATAGTAACAGAGTCACCGCAAGGGCTAGATACTAACAAGTGCCTAATTAGAATTAAGAATTCATATTATTTAAAATAAACCTGAAGAGGACATCATGATGCATCTCCCAGTAAACATCATGTAGAGAACATGACCATCAAATCATTATCTTTTCTTCCTGCTGAGTTTTACAGTCCTAAAGGACCAAAAGAGGAACTTTGGGATACTGAAATGGGCCAACATTTATTACACTCCACTAAGAATATATAACTGGTGACAGGACAGGTAACAACAAATATTTGTTAAAGTTTGTTTGGCAGCCGGTCAGAGGAAATAATGAGGAAGAGAGATCGGTTATTTAAAGAAAAGTGGACATGATGAAGAGTTGGAAAAATACACAGATCTTACCATTGAGGTGAGAGAGGTAATCAATGTATGCCAGTATATACTCAGGGATGTCTCCGTATTTCTTTAGACCAAGCTCAAAGATCTTAAAAGCCACTGATTTGTCCTGATGAAGAGACAAAAGAAACAAGAGTCAGATCCAATCAATCAAACCTGTACAAGGAAACTATCACATAACCTGGGAGTAGATCTGCATTCGAGATAAATGGCTAGTCAGTGTTTTTAAACATTAAATGCCATTATTGTTCCGGCTGTAATTCAAATCACACGTTTAAATGAATGCACGTGTTCTAATACGTTACTATTCTATAGTAGCAACACATTCACAGGGACTTGTATGCCGCATGATCAACATAATACAAGTCTAATAATAAATGGACAAAAATTGTTGCTATTTAAGAAAGAAAAGCACATAAATGTTGATATGGTGAAGTTTTTTATAAGATGTATATTTAGCATTTACGGAAGGAGCCCCCAGAGTCAGTGCTCTGTAATGGTCAGTAGGTTTTCCACCATGGGAGAGTCTTCAAGAGGGAGGAGTTTGTGCTTATGGTTTCTATGTAACATGAAAAGCTGCATTTTTTGTGTGTCTTATGAACTTCAAGAGGCTAGAGATTGAACAACTCTTTACAGCTGCTAGAACATAAGTGAAAACAGGAATGAACTTTTTTGTGGACATTCTATAACATTAAATGTAACTCTAAATGGTTAAAAAGCATAACATTTTGATCAATGAATTAAAATTGTAATTGTTGGTAAATCTCTGTAGTATAAGAGGGAAAAAAACACTTTTGTGGTCGTAACAGTGAACTGCTATGGGAGGGCTGTTTATTACTTTCCTGCATGCCCCATCATGTTTCATTCCATCCTTAATTAGCTTGATATGCTTTCATACATTCTACTTTAGTTTACTTAACTGCTTTATTCTCTTCTCATTCTTAAATTTTCACATGAAATGATGACCTATTTCTTGAGTTACCATTACTATTAAAACTGCATCTGTCAGCAGTTCAGCTACATATTTGGTGTGTATTTTGCTCCAGCTAAAAGTGTCTGCCACATGAATAAATGTGAGTGTAAAAGGTTAACATGTTCAAATATTATATATATATATATATATATATATATATATATATATATATGACTAATAAGAGAGTTGAATATCTGCATGTCAAACAGACTCAAATGTAAACCTATAAGTAATTTAACTTGCTTCCCAAATAACCAGCTTGGCTTGCGCCTCCTGAGCACTGACTTGATATTTACACTTAACTACG
The DNA here is from genome assembly GCA_022758105.1 of Pangasianodon gigas. NCBI lineage: Eukaryota > Metazoa > Chordata > Actinopteri > Siluriformes > Pangasiidae > Pangasianodon > Pangasianodon gigas. The sequence continues at coordinate 23,844,588 of CM040459.1, read as the reverse complement.
CCCTCTAGTGTTCAGTACCTATCCAAAATATAGATAAGACATAATGTCAGAGGTGAACAGATGTGTCTTAATGAATTTCTGTTGTCTTACAGGACAATGAGGAAGACTGGGGAAATTTTTGTTTCAGAGACAAACTGTATTACTTTGCAATCTACTCATGCACTATGTAAGAGATTTTAAAAACTTGGGGGAGGGGTGCTGTTATAGAAAAATAATCAAGGACAAGGTGGTGTGATATGGCGTGACACAATGCGGGGTTACTATTACCAAACAATAGTTGATTATGTTCCTATAAGCGCATGTCACAAAGTGTTTTCTTCTTGTTCTAGCACAGTAATCTACCAACAACTACAATTTTTTATTTATTACATAATGACATAATGTACACCATTTAACCATTTATATTTAAAGTTACATTACATTTAAAGTTGTCTTTAAGATTTAACGTCACCAAAAGAAGTTAATTCCTGTCATCACTTATGGTATAGCAGTTATGAACAATTGTTCCTGCGCTTTTAGAAAAGATGCAGCTTGTAATGCTACTGAGAACCCATTAAGGGCAAAGTCCTGTGTCCTGAAGACTTTCTAGCTGCAGAAAACTTAGATTAGATTATGTATTAGATATACTGGCACCCGCCATACAAATCCCTATGAATGAGTTGTTGATGATATAGAAACAGTACAATGTTAGAAGGAATGCATCAATACTAACCTATTACTTGATTAACACTTTCTGACCAATCAGATTCAAGAATTCAACAGCACTGTGGTATAAAACTTATTATTAATAGTTTAGTATTAGCTGGTGTTCTGTTAATAAGAAAACCCCAGGAGGCATCACCTTGCTGCAGTAGTACTCCATGAGAGCGGCTGTAACGTAAACATGATGTCGCGTCCTGACGTCCTCTCTGGCCTTCTTAAAGATGGCACGACCAGACTTGATTCCTTCTGCTCTTCTGGCGAACTTCATGTACTGGATATAAACCTGAGAAGTGGCAAAAAAACAAGCATTTCAGTGGTGATGTCAAACAACTCTCGGTAGTTAACACGATTAAAGTTCATTTTTAATTATATGAAACTCACCAAGGTTGGGTCGATGTCCTCTATGGCCAAGAGGCGGTTGTATATGCTGTGCACTTTTTCATATTTCATACGACTCTGTGGAACACACGTCACAAAGACAGTGACCTTTAAATTCAAGAAGCTAAAATAATCACAGGGGTTGATTATGCGAACAGAGCTGAAGGTCTCACCTCCTCATAATCAGCGAAAGAGAAATACAGCAGCATGTTTTTCTTCAGTAGAGTTGAAATGGCGCGCTCGTAAATGTTAGCAGCCTCGTCGCTGAACAGCTTGGCGTTGTTCATGTCCTAAAAATACAAAGATAGATGTTAAAAATTAAACTGTTATGAATACATTTCCATTTTGGTCTAAACTAAAATGTTTCAGTCATGACTGAAAAACTACTAAACCATTTTACACCACAGCGCTGCTGAATTCTCAAATCTGATTGGTCAGAATTAATTTTCTATAACAGCTGCTCTGAAAATAGTAATGCCAATCACAAGTATATATTAATACGCTTGTTCTGATACATTACCGTTTCTATAGTAACAGCTCATTTACAGGGACTTGCATGACAGACACTCCTTGTAATCTAAGCCTCATAATAAATGGATTTTAAAAAGTGATTTTATTTAACAAAGAAAAAAGGTATAATTATTGATATGGTGACGTTTTCTGTAAAGAGATTTAAGGAGAGTGTCGTGAGTTTTCCACCACGGGAGAGTCTTCAGGACAGAGGGTTTGCATCATTCTCTGTAACATGACAAGCTGTGGTTCTTTTTCTCTTATTAACTTCAAGAAAGAGGAAAAATAGGTTGGTGAAAGAACGACTGTTTATAGCTGTTATAATGTACGTGGTAACAGGAACTAACTTGTCTTGCAAATATTCCACAACAGTAAATGTATCTAAACAGTTAGAAGTACTACTAATTGACATTCATTAATTATTAAAAATTAATTATTGCCAAAGTGCCGTGGTATAAGAGGAATAAAACACTTTGGGATGTGCTGTTATTGGAAAATAATCAAGCATCCCACCACCCTGTCATTTATTATTGTCCTATAACAGCATGCCAGATCATATTTTATTCCTTACTTATCTTGTAATACAGTAAGCGACTTCAAATTTGCGATTTTAGTGAAATATTGCATAAAAACTACCTATTAAATATTTGGCCGGACACATTGGAGCCTTTTCCTCAATTTCAATTTTGGTCTAACTGCTATTTGCTTTTATAGAGCAGTAAACAGATCTGATCATGTGAGCACATAATCTAAGACACACCAACATCAATATGGATTAAGAACTAACGATAATGGCGAATCTGTCAATGAAGGAAAAGACACAAACCCCTTTTTCTGCCAGCAGCTTGCTGGACTGTTCCAGATACTGGGCAGCTTCATACCAGATGTCAGGATGATGGCCGAGCACTAAAAGGCACTGCTCGTAGGCGAACATCACTGCAGGAACAATCAAAAACACACTTTGTTTAGTCAGATATCACACCTTGGCTGCCTGAGACTTTTAACTCTATCTATGACGATATACATAACAACATCAGCAACACAGACTAGAGAAGCAGTCTGCAACAAATTACATTTCAAATACAAATATGTGGATTGTGGTTTTTAACAGTATCTGAAAATCTCTACTAGTTGACAAAGGTCTTCCAGTTTCTCATTTATACTGGTAAAGGTAAGTTTTTTGCTGGTTAAGGAACAATACATCTGTCGAAACCTATATATATAATCAGTATAACCTTTCAGGTTATGTTATTTTTCTCAATAATTTTACTGATGTTTCTCTTTACTTTAAGAAACTTGCTGGATCTACTGCATGGCAAATATGGCGAACGGAATTATGTTATGATTATAGGTCTATGTACACTTTTAAACATTACAAACTGCACCTTTAAGGACTCATTATTGTTGGATAGAGAGACCTCACAATGTAAAGCATGACTAAGACATGGGTTCCTTTCAGTGCTTTATTAAAACTGCTGCAGAATACTGCAAGAGCCTGGTCACTCATTTTTTTCCTTATTTTCTCTCCAATTTGGTCATCTTTCAGTTCCCACACAGGAGAAGGACTAAGGTTAACACGTGCCTCCTCCAAGACACATGAAGCCAGCCAACCGCACCGTCTGAAACTGCTGCTCATGCTGCATCACAGGGCAGTGTAACACACATGGAGGAAAGCGCTATCTGCCCTCTTCCACACACATGAGCTCACAGATGCCAATGATTGCCCAGCAAGCACGGCCAATAGTGCTCCCTTGGCTACCAGCCACAGATGGTGGTGGCATCCTCTGGATTCAAACTCACAATCTCGTGACAAAGTCTTTATTTTGTTGTATACTGCTTGATCAAGCTCAGTTGTGTCACTTTAGCATTTAAGGTTGTATGGTTGTTAGATTACTTCTAGGACTACCTCAAGCAAAGACCTTAACCCTTAACCATTCAGCTACCACACAAAAGCGCTTGCTAAATGCTATAGGTCAGTGTTTTGCATTATGCCAAAGGCACTTTTCATAGCTCAGAGGAAAACCTGCAGTTTTTCCGTCTTGGTGACATTCAGGTTGTGTTAAACTACGTCAGCATTTCCCAGTCCTGCTTCATTCCCCGTGTACTGCACATCTCAGCATTCTTTCTGCTCTGACGCTCCCAACTCAACACATCAGCTCACAAGGTTAAAATGAGCATGTCTCAAGCTAGAGCTTGACAGTCTACAGTACAGGAAGAAGCTGGGATTGTATTTATGAAACATTGTTTTATGATAGTCAGCCTAGTCACCTCTTTTAGTGATAAGCGTTTGGTCTTCTGTGCGAAGCGGATTGCTTTTCTCCCACTGGATGTACTTCTTCCACATCTCTACCTGCTGGGCCTCCTGAGGAGAGTTTTGCGGGGGCACAGAAGGTGCGTTTCGGTCCAGACCCTTCATCACCGTTTCATACTCCTACAAGAACAGTCAAGCAGCCATATCGGTCATAAAGACACTTCATTAAAACAAAGTCACTCAAGAGGTACTGTGTGAATACTATACAAGCTTACTTACAGTTTAGCTCACTGTAGAAAATGCCAAATTAAACAGTAAAATGTGATTAAAGCTGAAGCACCTACCTTGGCGACCCTCCGAGCATTCATGTAGTCTCTGCTCCGATCTTCAATCATCTTTTTGGCCAAGTGAATATTAATGCCCTTTAAGATGGAAAAGAGGTTTACTGTGTATTACATACAGTAATACATATGAGCAAACAGTCACACAAACATACAGAAAACCTCCTGCTATGCAGGCCTTCTGCTGCATTTCTACTGGAATATTATTTGTATATGCATAGAAACTGACACATCACTAGCAGTGATGGCTGATCATGATATTAGATGGGAAAAATAAAATCTAATATCTATCAATAGCTCAACAGTGAAACTATTAGGGTTGAGCAATGCATTATATCACAAGGTCAGATCAATGAATGATGTGGAGCAAACTATTTTACACACACACACACACACACACACACACAGATCAGCACTGGACCACAGCCCAGATTTCTGTATCATGATACACTTTACTCCACTAACGTCCTCTCACCTCCTCATATTTGCTGTAATCTCTCCACAGCTGTTCAATGTTGATCATGGGATTGACACAACCTCTCTGATATACTCGCCGCACTGCTGTGATCCGCTGGTTCTCTGCATACGAGCCCACCGCCTCACTATAGTACAGAGCAAGAGATTTAAAGCCTATGCTGATAGCGTGTATCAAAAAAATGGCAAAACTATCTTCCCTGAAGTGTAGTGTACTCACACTCCTTTGAGAAAGTTGATATAGTCCACCCAAATCTTCAGAGAGAACAAAATGTGTTAGTATGAGATTAGTGCTACAGGAAACAATGAAATGAGCTGCACGTTAAGAGAAACTCACCTGGTATGACATGATCTCCATTCCGATTTTGTCCAGGGCAAAATCATATGCCTGTGCCATCTTTTCCCTGACAGTGCAGACAGTGATTAGGATCCATACATTGTTGACACTTTTTACCTCTTCTGTGTGCTATAGATTGTCAGTAAGGTTTAAAGAACATATCCTGTGTCCTTGCCAGTCTGAGTATATAAACGTTTTGCACAGAAATCACATACTTGTAGCTGGGCAGCTTTCCTTTTGTTTCTCGGACGTATGAAAGGTAGCATTTCCACAGGTCAATGTGCAGAACCTTCATGAGGCATCTCTGAAACAACTGAGCAAGAAAGGATCTCTTTAACATGTTGCCACTGCATTAAGTGGGTAATTTATTTCAAGCATTAAAATCACCCAAAACCTGAGACTATTACATTTTTTTTCCATATTTAATCATAATTTTCAATGTGTAGGTTCTTTGAAAATGGCATTAAACAACAAGTCATGGATAAACCTTCACTTTCACCCTCACCAAGCAATCCAGGTTCTAGAAAAATGCACTTTGGACACATTTCGCACCCCTTTCTTAATAAATTCTTGAATAAATTTGCATACTGGAACATGACAGGATGTTATCATTTATGATCCATCACTTGTTCACACACGTTCAATACTAACTTTGATCATATCATTTCCAATTCAATGTTAAAGGTGCTGCAGTGTCTGTAATATGATAAGACTGTGCACTCAAATTAATTCCCCTTAAAGGATTTAACCAGAAGCGTTAGTATGACGTTAACTGACATGACACCACAGCGATGTTGCACGACAAGCTGTGTTCTGTCTTATTAACTTCACAAAAAGAGGGGATGAATGTTTATAGCTGTTATTAGTGATAACTGGAACTAACTTATCTCACAGGTGTTCAATAAAATTAAATGGCTTTCTAAACTGTTAAAATGTATGACGTGTTGTTCATTAATAAATAAAAGATTTTAATCATTGACAAACGGCTGTGGTATAAGGCGAATAAAACATAGGGAAATAATCCACTTCTAGGTGGTAACTGTCATCACACCACCCAGTTTTGGATTATTTTCTTATAACAGCACATCCCAAAGTGTTTAATTCCTTACTTATTTTGTTTATGATTTGAAATAGGATATTGCAAGATAAAGTAGGACTACTATAGAATAACGCTGCTTGTTGAAAGGCATTAAATTGTGTGTGTGCCATGTTGGAGATATCCAGATGATCTCCCAATGCCAAAACATTTGAGGCATATTAGCAAACAAATAGGCTTCTTAAAGGATTTTTTTTAAAAATGGTGCCATGCTTTTGCCTCCTCAATGAAAAATGCAGTATCTGTGATGTTCAAATAAGGCAAAGCTTCCTGGTGAACCCCTTCACTGAATTTTCCTTTCCCTAGCACACTGGTATCAAGTAATGAACATCCCTTTTCTTCATTGATATGTGTGTTAGAGGGCACTAGAATACAAAGACTTAGGTACATGATGTATAGGACAGTGTCAATCACACATTTTTCAGCTTTCCAGATCCTCTGAAACAGGTGGGTTTGGTATATAACAGTGAATGGGTGTGATATCATTTTGAAGACCTTTTGACACTCATCTCTGGTGCTCCATCAGTTTCATGATTACTACAGAACTGATGATGACCCACAGATGAGCAGCCAAACATCTTCAGGTTTAGCCCAGACACCTTGACGGGACCCTTTATAGTTCATGCATAAGCTCACTGTAGCATCTTTGAGGCTAGAGAGGAATGAAAGCTTACCTTTTCAACCTTGTCATAGTTTTTAGCCTTGATCTGTGGACAGATTTCAAAACCGTCGTTATTACAGCACGATTCTGCTCGAGGGAAAAGTATGAGAATGGTCATATCTTCATCAAACACACACACACACACACACACACCCTTTAAGATCAACAATGTGAAATTCATACAAAACCCCATTATCACACATTATCCACAAGTTATGTTTCTGGTACAAGTATTCACAATCAGACATTTGGTTTTTGGTCATGTGGTGCTTTAAAGAAAATAAAATTAGTGTAAAACAAATGGAGTGGTGCTTTGGGATGAGCTTAAACCTCTCAAATAACAGTTTGGATATTTTACACTTCGTAAGATGATTAAATGTAATGCCAAGAGGCCTTGTTCGAATTAATTTGTGTCTAAATACAACACACTGCCAAGAGCACTGGATCATTTATATGGGTCACAAAAGTCATCTTGGTTTCTGTTATGTGACAGAAACTGGGTACAAACAATATAAATAGGTAACCCACTTCCGTTTTTCATTCTGCCACAACATGCAACAGCAATAAAATGGGAACTGGGTCAAGAATGCCACCTGATGTCTGAGTACAATGCCTCCTTAAATACACACCGTACAAAGCAGTGTACAAGAACGTAAGACAAAAGCCAGGCGATTGAATGAGCATTATAAAATACTCAGGATGCAATTTTGCTAGTATACAAGTCATTTTATTTCCTTAGCGTGAAACAAACATTTAAAAAAGGAAATCTGACCAATCTGTTTACAAAAAAAAAAAAAACCAAGGGGACTAGTCATTAAAAGTTCAACAGAATCTCAAAGCTCTGTAGTGGCCTAAAATTTCAAAGGGCAAGTGTGCATCTTGTGCATCTTACTATCTCAAAGAAGCTACTTTAAAATGATTTAGTGTCACAACACTGAAAATATGGTTCATACCAGATTAGCAAGGAGCTCACGTCACACCATCATAAGACGTTAGGACAGAAAACACTGAAATGCTTGAAATGCTAATGCATGCAATTTAAAATCTACCTAATGCAAGAACGCTCTATTATTTAAAGGTGCACACACAAAATCACTAGCTAAAGCAGAACATACAATCAAAAAAGCAGTTTATTCTTATACAAATACTGTATTGTCAATAATAATAATATCATCATCATAAATATACCCAAACAGGCAACAGTTAGTGTTTATACGCTCAGGCACCGCAGATAAAAATGAGCTACTCTGGCACTTGAGAAATGTTTCATACAAAGTCTCTGATAAAATACACTATTCTATATAAATTTCACACATTATGCGAGACGAGAGGGCTGTTGCTAAAAAGACAGAAATGAAAGCATGTCTGACCCTACATGTATTTTGTGAAAGATCTGTAGTTTACCTATCACAGCATCTTACTAAGAGCATTAGTTTAAAAGATTCTTTCTCATAATTCGCCTGTTAAAGATGTCAGAGTACAGATGGGAAGCTTACAGCTGCTTTAAAAAAAAAAATCTTTAAAGCTGCGTTATAAATTTTAATGGGGGGGGGGGGGGAGACGCATTTTGTGAACTGACGTGAAATCCAAACTTCTCTTCCACACACTCAGACACTCACATGCAAAGCCAGTCTGTCAGAGACACAAAATTACAGCCCAATAATTCAACAAATTTCTTGTTTATCAATCAGTTTTATTACAGAGAAGAAAAAGTTTAAACTTTGTAAGCCAAACATGATAACCTTAATAGAGAGGGTAAAAGATTCATAATATATATACTTCTAAAAATGTCACTTCCTGTTTTCCACCAGCCTTTGGTTCTATTATGCAGTTAATCATGACATATGTTAGCCATATCATATGAAAAGTAATATTTATCTGTATAATACTTCAGTGAAGCCAGCACAGGAATTGCAAAATAGTAAACAGATTATGAATTATACTATGTATGCATTAAGGAAAGGAAAACAATGTGAACAAATGAACTAAACTCGGTTTAGTGTAATGTGTTTACTAGTTGTGGACGGCTGAATGATGTATGACCACCACAGGTATGACCAAGGTATAAAAAAAAAGAGAGACATTAGGACAGACATTCCTATATGCAAGCACTCTTTTTTAACTTTAAAAAAAAAAAAATCCATAAAGCTGGTGATATTTATATTTATTTCCAATTGTTAGTGATTATCAGACACAGGAATGATACATGTGGAATAGCGCTGAGTGCATCAGGATTGTTTTGCCTGTGTAAATGTTTTACATATTAAACATTTAATACAAAGCTGAACTATGATTTAATGACTAAGTATTACTCATTAGGGGACTTGAATATGAAATATAATGTAAATATTGAATAAATGTTCAATAAATGTTGAATAAAAGTAAATGTAAATATTGAATATGTAGAAGGCTCTTTTCGTGGTACAAGTCCGTGTTTCGAAAAAAAAAAAAAATACAAGTCTGTTTCATTAAGCAGCCAGATAGACGTGTGCTGCAAAAGACTACATTACTTTACAATTTCATCAGTCAGAGTTAGTGCTAGTAAACACCTGAATAGGTTAAAGCTAGCAAAACATTACAAGGTTGAAATACACTGCTTGATAATGTTTTTGTTATGCTTGTTAACCCAATTAATCTGCAGATCAGAAGTAATCCAATTTCAACCCACTCGATCTAACTCAAAGCCTGGATTCATGACTACACCTTCATTTGATAAGGCCAGGAAAGGAACAAGTGTAAACCCATGTGCTGCTCATGTGCTGTTTCACTTCCTGGTTCAGTTCAAACTGTGCAGGACAGCAGGTTCCCAGCTCTGGAGTTGAAAACCACTGGCTTAAACTATACAGTCTGAGCTACTCCATGAAAACAGTGTGAGTGTATGAAATCTGTTCAAAATACACTACATGGCCAAAAGTTTGTGGAAACCTGACTATCACACCCATAAGTGGGCCTTCCCCAAACTGTGGCCACGAAGTTGGAAGCACACATTCCGCATTACAATTTCCCTTCATTGGAACTAAGAGGCCCAACCCTGTGCAAAAAGCAAGGTCCATGAAGACATGGTGTGCCAAAGTTGGTGAGAAAGAACCTGAGTGACCAGCACAGAGCCCTGACCTCAACCCCACTGAACACCTCTGGGACCTCCGTCCTCACTAATGCTGTTGTGGCTGAATGGGCAAATCTTCATAGCCATGCTCCAAAATCTAGTGGAAAGCCTTCCCAGAAGAGTGGAGGTTATTATAACAGGAAAGGGGGCTAAATGTGGAATGGGATGTTCAAACAGCACACATGGGTGTGATGGCCAGGTGTTCACTAACTTTTGTCAGTCTAGTGTATAAGCCAATTTAAAAAATAAAATAAAATAAAAATCATAGTTTGAGCTAAGTATTAAACTTTGTCTTGTAAGAAACTGAAGGCAAACGTACAAACCATGCATGTTTGTTAGTTGTGCAATACTTACCATGCTAGTCCCCCCACCCCTACCACCTATTTTCTCCCCAATTTGGTCACATGCCAATTTCCACCCAAACAGCTCTCCCCTATCATACGAAAGCTGCCAACCAGGAAGGTAAAGGCCAACACGCGCTTTCTCCAAAACACGTGAAGCCAGCTACCAACTTTTTTTTCAAACTGCTGCTCATTCTGCACCACAGGGCAGAGTAACACACTCAGAGGAAAGCGCCATCTGCCCTCTTCCACATACATGAGCTCACAGATGCCTGTGATTGGCTAGCGTCACAGTGATTGACAGGGAGCACCCAGAGAGCACAGCCAATTTTGTTCTTTGGCTCCCAGCCACAGATGACCGCGGCATCGTTGGGATTCAAACTTGCGATCTCCTGCTTGTGCCATGTTTACCATGTTAGTTTGCAGATGTTATCCACTTGATTAACCTGTAATCTATGGACTGGACTACCATATGGACAATTACTATCATACTTTGAGCTGAATTATAGTTCCGATTGTGGTGTAAAAGGAATTAAAATAAACTTACAGCTACCAGTTCGCATCGTATAAGCGTAAAATTACAAATAATCACACACTCGCCTTACAAGTAACAAGTAAGTGTATACTCATTTTTTAAAAAATAATCAAATTTGAATCATCATCCTCCACCTTCAAACATCTTCTGTAGTCTGATGTTTGTGCAAAGTGAAAAGACCCAAGTAGATGACATTACTGTTTTGTTTTGTTTTTTAGCTGCATCACTTCCTTTTATCCATTTTAGGAGAGTGTGTGATGATTATGGACTCTATCACACCTACTGGTCCAAATCAGGGCAAAACTGACACCTGTAGTTCGTTTGCTATTTAGTTTGGCTTCAGTTCAATTGTATTTGTATAGCACTTTTAACAACAGATAATAGCTGAACAAAAGAAGCTTTACAGAAATCTCACTGCAAATAATAAAATGAACCAAAAAGTAAAAAAAAAAAAAAAAAAATTTTTTTAAATCTAAAATTTAAAAAAAATCATCACTGGCAAAGTGGCATTTAGGGCTGAAAACGTTTTGTAAATCTTTCATTCAGTGGTCAAAAATATTACGATGGAAAAAGGTAAACAAACCTTTACTGAGTGCGTGTAAAAATAAAAAAAAAATGACCCAAGGACAGCGAACAAGTGTGCGCTTAATAAATGATGAGAATTATATAAATATCTAGTTTAATACACTGTGTATCACATCCAGAGTATATTCTATTTTCTTGTTTGGTGGTCCATGTCTCCAGAACTCATTTCACATTGCTACAGCTCTATATATTGGCTCAGTATACCAGATGGCATCTAATATATATATATATATATAAAAAAAAGAAAAAGGAAAAAAAAAAAGCTGGAAAAAAGCAAGACACATGGCATGTTGGATTCACATCCTGCAGTTTGGTCGATTCAGAGTTAAACTGCTTTCCTCACTAAAACTGACCTGAAAGCAGAATGAGACCACTTTGCTCAGACAATCTTGGATGAGAGTGTGATTGCGGTGTTCTCACCTGCCTCAAGAACCGCACCGAGTGGGAGAACACAGCAGGGTTCTACACAGACAGATTAAACACTGCACATGTGAAAGCACCCTTAGGCATGCAGTTTGCACAGTGCTAAACTGGTAGCTATAGGTTTTAGTAGCCTTGGAGTTTCAGGTCAAATCTAAAGAAACAGAAACCAAACATGTCTTGGTTGACTTGGAGTACAAGTATGTAAACTTTTTATTTTTATTATTATTATTTTTTTTTTAGAAAACTATTCCTAAACTTGAAGGTCATGTGCCTCAAATGTACAATGTGTGGAACTATGTTAATTTTTTAATGTTGGGGAAAACTGAGATGAAAGCTAACTCTTGCCTAAAATTAGTATAAAATTATGCTGCAAACCGGCCGTAACTAAAATTGGCCAAATGTGTTAATATGCACAGATCTATCTTGCAGTGTTCACACAGATAATCCACAATGACCTCAAAGAAATGACACAGGAGGCAAGAAATTGACACAACAAGTGAATAAAAGGCTAAAGCACTCTGATACTATTAAAAGAGTTTAATGCTGTTGCAGATAAAACATGCAACAATATGAACTTAACCTCAAAAAATTGAAAAGTAATGAAAAATAATGATTACAAACCCCTCCGCCCCAACCTCCCCTCCCCAATACCGCTGTCTGAGGGGTGTGAAAGTCACATTGTTGATCCGATTACGAAATGTAATTCCTTGCACACATAAATAAGAATAGGAAATAGAATTTAACCTCAGCTTCAATGTATAGCTTCCAGAATCTGCCCGAACTGGGGAACTGCGTGATAAGTCTCTCATACGTCTTCCTTGCTTTATCTATAGGTTGGTTCTAGAAGAAGTAAAATGCATTTACATACATGAAAGAAAATCATCAGTTTATTTAAGGCAGGGTCGCATAGGCAAACCCTCCCCGCCATCCCAATTTCAACTCCCCGATTAAGTCACCCCGGGTAAAAAGGAATGCAACCCTGTGTCACTAAACCTGTGCTTCTCGAATCAGTATGCTCCATGCGTCCAGGTCATATGGGTTTTCTTCCAACTTCTTCTCTGCCTTCTTCACCTTTTCGGGAATATACTCCGCAGCCTGCCGTGGAAACAAATCGCAAAGGAAATCAGACAAACAGGTTAACATAAATGCAAGCCTTGTGTGCCTCGTGCTATAACGCAGACCACTTTGGAGATGGGAACCTAGCAAACGGTGTGATCTCAGAGCCTCATTTGGGAATTATATGGAAATGGATCAAACTTCCATATGCCTCAGGGTTGTATTCCCAGACTGAGACAGTTACATGATTGCACAGCTTGGCTTTCTCTTTAGATAAAGCAAATACACTGCACCGGTTCATACAGGAATTGCTCAACTCACAATGGAGGAAACAAGTGAAATCTTCCCAGGCCAGAGGTTCCCAACCTTCATCCTGGAGAATCCCCTGTCCTACACACTTGATGCAACTCCTGAAGTCAATCAGGTGTGTTAGAGCAGAGGAACACTAACACATGCAAGACAGAGGGTTCTCCAGGATAAGGGATGGGTACCTGTGTACCAGACAATGGCTGTTTAAACAGGCTAAAATGCACAGTGCGTTAAGACGGCGTTTCCCAAGACAGTCCTCCCAACGCACCTGCACTGCGTATTTAGTGTCTCCTGCTGTGTAGTTTGAGCAGGGAAAAAACATCTGGAAAAACATTCCTATGATCACACTAGCTACTGACACGTCACTTGTGAAGTTTTACTTTTTTCCCCCCTCAAGATCCAATGAGGAAACAGTAGCAGCCAAAATGCATAGCCTACAGCCCACTATAACATATATTTACACCCTTTTTGTTTAAAATGTAATTACGGTTGTTTACATCTAACAAAGATGAAACCATGGTTATAATTTGAGTTGTTTTTCAGTAAATGGGAACGAATCGCAGGTAGTCCTGAGTGGGGAATTGAAAAAACGTCGGACCACGTGCGGCATAGGATTGGTCTGAGGAATCGTTCGAGCCAATCACGTGTCTCTTTACGTGTCGTATTACGTAAAACGTATACACGTAGGTAGAAAATGAATGGTCACCTGTCGCTTGCTAGTGTTAATGTAAGGTTAGAGGACAGATTTGGGAAACACTGCAGGAAGTGATGAACACCACACAGAAAAATAGAGTAAAACTGAGTTTAATAGCTTAGTAATAGCTGTCTGTCTCCTGTGCTAAGAAATAGATAGCGTTAATGTAGTTCCTCAGGCTGAGCTAAAACAGTTATAATGCTGGTTGATGAATTAAGGCTCAAGTTGGACAACATTAATTTAGGAGGGTCACAACAAGGGGGGCGAATACTTCTGCAATCACGAGTTACGTTCTTATTTGGAAAGAACTTCAATATAAAGAGCTATTTTGCATAGATTCATGACATAAAATCCAATTAAGTCCATTTTAGTTCCAGTTTGAAACGCCACAAAATGTGGGAAAGTTTAGAGGGCGAATACTTTTGCACTGCAACACTGCAGATGCAGCCGGGATACGCACGCGCAGCTTTCAAACTGCGCATGCGCTAAGCAATCACATTTAATAAGCAAAGCGAAATTTTATGGCCTAAACTTCTGACATTAACTTGTTCACCTCCTTTATGTCTCCATCTAAGGGGCTTTTTTAGGCATATTAGCACTCTAGCTTTGTAGCTAGATTAGCATTAGCGAAAAGTTATTAGCCGAACAAAAGTAACAATTGCAGGAATTGTCTTTGTAAACTAGTTTAATATTTTGGTTTTTTTTTGTAATCTTTAGCCAATTATAGCTGCAAATGTACGCGTTGAGTTACTAGCATTAAAGCTAAACAGCAGTTTCTCACCACAGCAGCCTCTCCGCCCTCCTGCAGCCCTGCACCTTATTATAACCTCGTCATTTCACTAGCATTAACCGTCTAATTTAAAACAAAAACCAACCAACAAGTAACAGATTTCTATTTTATCCGACGCAGCACCTATTCGCAAACTGCACTAATCATTAATTAACATCACCGATTTATCGTGACTGCAATTCAAATCCAAACAAGGCCGCAAAACATCAATGAATTACAAAAGTGGTTGAAAAAATAACTCAAGAAACGCTTTTTTACCTGATCTGGAGCGACTTCTGCAGACATTATCGAATTACAAACAAGCAACTATTTTACTAAACCTCCAAACGCACCTAGAAACACATTTACACCATGAAACAAGGCTCTATTTCAGCATGGCCTGCCTGTTTCTTTATGCATCTCATAAAATGGCGAGTTTAGCTCGGCTACTTCCGGTGACACCGGAAGTGCACGAGAAGAGCTGGCTGTTTTGCCACCTGTATTCCTGTAGATTCAGTCCCTTGCTTCATGATATATGTCCAATATCAGAGAATTAAACAACTCAATATATTATTATTTACTCGTAAAAAAGTGTTTATATTTAAATTCTGCAAGTTCTCAACTGTCCAATCAGAAACCTGTTTGTAGGCACGAAGCGCGTTAAATCAACCAATCAGAGACAAGAATATTGCTTACATGAAGCGTGTGGGTCAACAATTTATTTATTTATTAATTTACTTTGAATCACTGAAGATAAAGGGGGAAATGCCAAAAGCTTACATCTCAGTTATACGAATTTAATCTTTAAAAAAATCTCTACAGTGCATTTTCACCCATTTATTTTATTTTAAATAATTTTATTATCATTTTTATAGTTTTGTATAGTTGCAGTTGTGTCTGGTTTGGAAAACTTCTTGCTGTTGTTGTAATACCATATATGATTAAAAAAAAAAAGGTTCATATCAAAAATGGACCTCCTAAATGAGCATTAGAGTGAACTTCAGAAATAAATAGAAATATCCCTGATCTTTCATAGTTACACTGCTGTAGTTTTGCTATTACGTGTTTCTTTTGTGTACTTATATGACTTATTTATTTAACATTTGGTTTCTATTTAATATTTTTCATTTAATATGCAATCACAGTGTCTATAATACGTTTTGTGTGTTTTGCCACTCACTTATGGATATAAGTTCAAAGTCTAGTTCTGTTCTTTTGTTTGTTTTTATTAATTATATTAATGTATGTGTTTTATTATACTGTGAATATATTTTATTTTTTGCTATTCATCTACCAAAAAAATAATTTAGTCAGGCGCATTTTCGGACACCCTCCACCGACCAAATTTGTTACCCAGAATTCCGTTCGGCCGCCCTTTTCCGCCATCTTTATTGCCGTATCCAGCAGGTAAATTTTAGCACTGGCTTTAAAATTGCACTTTTGAACATGCTATGAAGTGATACTAAGCGCGATATTTCTATCAAACTTTAGTTAAACGTCTTCTTTTCATATGTTGGTGGTTTTTGTTTGGTATAAAGACAAGATGGCGAAGATTTAGTGTTGATTGTTGGAGTGAGAGCAGACTCTCTGAGCTCCCTGCACCAGATTTCTGAACGATTCGTATTGGGGTTAGAGCAGATAAAGTACAATACTGCTGTTAAAGAAGGAAAGTTAGTGTTATTTGGGTCGAGTTAGTCTTTATAAGTGGTGGATAAGTTAGAAAGCTGGCTAGCTAATGCGGCAGGGTTTAGCAGTGTTGTGTGTGTGTGTGTTTATTGAGCCTGATGATGACAACCAGTTCTCCAGCAAACTCTAAAACCCTGTAACTTTTGTCTTTCTTCAGATATTCCTTGGCCTGGTAACCGGAGTAAAAGTCTTCACAATGCCTGGAAGGTGATTTGCTTTTGTATCTGTCTATATATGTGTGGTGTGACTTGAGAAAAGCTTTCACATGGTCAAATTTAGACATTTTCCAAACATTAGACTTTTATTGAACTGTACTAGATTTCTCATTAACATGTATTTCAACCAGAAGTAAAGTTCTAGCACTTTAATTTCCACTCCAAAAGTGAAACAGAAGAAAATTTAAAGAGGTATTTTACAGTTTTGCTGAAATTCGCCCTCCCTGCCTTTGCATTTATAACCTAGTCAACTGATGGAAGAAACTTCCAGATGTTCAATTTTCTGTTGTAAAGTTATAATTCCTTATTAGAGTTATTGCTTTATCAGCATCATCCACATCAGGCAATGGCTGCATTTACATGCACATCACACTTCTGATATTATAATTTGTATTGAGTCATGGAGACGCTGAAATCCGATTGCCCGATTCAGATTAAGACAATATTCTGTTTCCACAAATTCCGATTCCCACCCTTGGAATATTCCTGTTTTAATTGGGAATTGGTTGCATGTAAGCACCTTAATCAGAAAATCCAGTGAAAGGAGATATGTGCATGCTCAGACTGCAAGGAATTGTGGGTGATAGGCTAGGTATTTAGGAACGGCAACTTGGGCATACTTAATATCCATGTATACAGGAATATTCCGATGCCTACACGCATATAAACTTCCTACTCGGAATATGGACCTTAAATGGAATTTGATGTGCATGTATAACATAGGTGATTCGGGTGAGACATAGCCTGAGTCTCAAGGTGTACCTCAACTCCACTGATCTCAGTTTTAAAACTTTGTCACGTGATGTTTTGACGCTGCTCTTCTCTGTTTTGATCAGCTGTTAAAATTACAAAACTGAATGGATTAGATTTCAGTTCCACTATGGCATGCAGCTATCCCAAAAACTTGATCAGTCGTGAGGACGGCACACTTGACTAGCTAGGTTTTAGACATCTTGAGAGACAGACTCTTTTTACTGCTGCGTTTGGTAAACTTGCTCCTTCACATGATTTTTTTGCAGGCAGACGCCATGGCAAGGTTAGAAAGTAGCTTAAATGAAAACATTTCCATGCCAATTTGGTGATATATATATACACACACACACACTTTTTTGTAAAATAGAGAGATCAAAGTATATTATTGGCAGTTCAGACAGGTTTTCCCAGACTGCCACGCAATGCTGATCATGTAGTTAATGTTAGTTAATGTTTTTTTTTTTTCTTTTTTTCCCCCTTTGGCACATCTTGCTGCCATTCCTTCATGTCCTAGGTTGTGGTGCAAGGCAATCTTTGCTGGATACAAGCGTGGCTTGAGGAACCAACGTGAGCATACAGCACTGCTAAAGGTAGAGGGCGTCTACACCCGTAACGAAGTGGATTTCTACCTGGGGAAACGCTGTGCCTATGTCTACAAGGCAAAAAAGTAAGTGAGCACTTGTCTCATGTCTTGCTAATGTGCAGTCTGCCACTGTGGAAGTTAACAACTTAGACATTTTGATGTAGAAACATCTCACATCATAGTTTGAGTTTGCTGACCACAGATGTGATGTGGTGTTGGTGCAGCTCACAGTCTAGTCAGTGTTGGGTTTTGAGTGTACTGGATTCATTTCAGATAGTTCTGACATCATCTAAAGCAGTCTAATCGTCTAATGCTCCTCTCCGCTTCCGAACTTAATCCATCTTTTTATTGAGGTTTGGATTAAACCCATTTAATTCAAGTTACCAGTCACACAGGCTAATAAGTGAGCACTTGCCAGTAAATATACCCTTTATAATGGTAAGTTGTGATTTCCACCACTAACAAAATCTCGGACCCCAGAGAGCCTTTGATCTAAAGTGTACTGGTACATTAGGGCCAACTGAATATGCAAATAAACATATCTGCGTCTGGATGTAGAGAAGGCGTTAATGGATTAGCGTAGTTCACAGAGGACCCGGGGTCCAATAGGTTTGAAGCCGCATGCGCGTATTCAGATTCACCAGAAGAGTACAAGTCAGTCTTTACGCTGTGAAGCATGAGGTCAGAAAAAGCCTTAAGTGCATATTCTCTGGGATTTGAGAACAGTGTTTCAACCACTGCATGGATCGTAGCCATTAAAGTTCACCCTGCAGGAGAAATGTTTTGCTACCCTTTTTTGCGGTTCATGTTCACATTCAAGTTGTCCGTATTGATCCATATTCTGTTTTGGGAAAGAAAACAATTTGATCGTGTTTGCCATTTCCAGGAAACATAGTCAGGGGTTCCAGCAGTCCTAGAAACATCACTGAAACAGGATGGTTGAAAATTGGAAAAACATCACCTGGTCTTTTTCCCCCATCATCAGCTGTCCAGTTTCTGTTAGTCTGTGCCCACTGTAGCCTCAGATTCCTGTTCTTGGGTGCAAGGACTGGAACCTGATGTGGTCTTCTGCGGTTATAGCCCATAAGCCTCAGTTTTGGCGTGCTGAGATGCTTTCCTGCACACGGCAGTTTAAGAGTGGTCCGTCCTGTCAACTCGAACCAGTCTGACCGTTCTCCTCTGACCTCACTCAACAAATTGTTTCTCTTCTCCCTCCAAGCTGCTGCTCAGTGATTTTTTTTTTTTTTTCTTCATTTTTATTTTTTTTCTCTTTCCTTCTCACCTCCTCACACCATTCTGTGTAAACTTTAGAGACTGTTGTGTGAAAATCCAAGGAGATGAGCTGTTTTTGAAATATTCAAACCAGCTTGTCTGGCACCAGCAGCCATGCTACAGTCAAAATCATTAAGATAACATTTTCTCTCCCATTCTGATGTTGAATGTGAACAATAACTGAAGCTCTTGGCCTGTATCTGCCTGATTTTATGCACTGTTGGCACGTGATTAGATATTTGATAATGTTTGTTCTAATATGCGTTCCTATTGTGCTTTGTCCTTAGAACAACAGTGACCCCAGGTGGAAAGCCCAATAAGACCCGCGTTATCTGGGGTAAAGTCACGCGTGCTCATGGTAACAGTGGCATGGTGCGTGCCAAGTTCACAAGCAACCTGCCACCCAAAGCCATCGGCCACAGAATACGCGTGGTAAGTAGACCTGCACAGGATGCCACATGTTGCTCACTAGCTGATATTAGACATGGCTTTCTATGAAATTGTTAAATAAAGGTCACTGAGTGCTTTTTTGATCACAGCAGGGCTTAGTGGCTTATCTGCACTTCTCATTCCCTCCAAAACCAAGTTCACTGAGTAACCCAAACCCCTGAGCTGCTCTAAATGGCCTATAAAATGGCTCATGCGTCATGATTTGATTCTGTATGTTAACCTGCTTACTTCTGACATGAGAATCAAGAAGGGATCTTTAGAGGGGTTTAACTCCTTTACACAAGTGCTGGCTAGTGTCACTCTGATTGACAGGGGAGAGAGAATATGGGCAATTTCGCTCCCTTGGCACTCAGCCAAAATCACTGTTTTGCCGGCTGTGTTTTAGCAGGGTCTAGAGAGCCTGATACATTTTGTGTATAGAAATGTCACTAGTAATAATGATTTTTCTTTTTTGACTCATCGTGCATGCTTAATAGGAGTTTTGATTGTTTTGCCTCAGCACAGGAAAAACAGCTTGCTTTGGGGCTAATTGATGTTCTAGGGTCTAATATATTTATTTGCCACTATATGCATACTAAATAAGAGCTTTATAGGAATACTTCTCATGTGTGCCAGTATTATTCCATTCTGCTTTATGGGTATGTTAAATTCATGGATGGGTTCTGTCACCACAACAGTTTTCCATCATATCAATCCCTAAATAACAGGCAGTTTTGGGGGATTGTCGTGTCATTTGATGTGTCCAACCAAAGATTTTTTCAGGTGGTTTTCACACAGTTGAGGGAAAATTTACCAGTGAGCTTTCATATATATTTCCTCCAGTAAGATGCAAAATGCAGAACAAAATGCAGGCTCATTAAAATTTCTAATTTCTCCATTGGCAAAATTGGTGCCGATAAGAGCCAGGTAGTAGTATGTTTGGTGGTTTTCCTGCTTATTTTTGCTGTGACAGTACTGTACCATTGCATTTTTAGTTTTAAGGTAAACAAATGAAGTGGGGTAGCAGGCAATCTATGTAGCTTGCAGCACATGAAGACAAATGAGCTATGGAAAGTTTTGGAAAAGGTTTGGTTTTAAAGTAAATATCCCAAACATCTCATGGAGCATCATTAATCCTATTAAGAAAAATCATTGATCGGTTAAGGAGTGGGGCTGTGTCAGAGAAGGAAATGAGCAAAAAGGAAACATGTAATAAGATAACGCAATTTATTTTTGTCGATCTTAAAGCTGCAGACATCACATTTTCCGACGAACATTTAAATCATCTATCTTAATCACCATCAAGATAGTCAGTCATGTTGTCTGTCTTATGCAGACTGATCTCAGACCATACAGGTTTTATGTGAGGGCTTTCTATCTACTTATTCTTTTCTGGTCTTGCTTAAAAGGCATAGGCCATTTTTGCTCTGCAAAATTTGGGAACAATATTAACGAAGGCTGTTGAGGATATAAACACGTAGATCAGGATGTTTTACAAAATGTTGTGCCTGAATAGAGGAAAAGGATGCAGTAACGCTGCTTCTGTATACAACAATTTTCCTTGGAGCTCTAAGGAAATAGATTTTATTATAGTTTAATCTTATTAATTTAGCTGATAAACTATTTTATTATATATAATTTATATTAATCTTTTTCTGTTCTGTGGTTTGCAATCATTTGCTATTGCTCTTGAATGTAACACTAAAATGTCCTTTTTTGTGTTTCAGATGCTGTACCCCTCCCGTGTATAATGGGCTGCCCAAAACCTGAATTAATTATAATTATAATTAATGGCAATTAAATATAATTATAATTAATAATAATTGTCTGCCTGTTTTCTGTTTTCTATTAAACATGTACCTAGATCAAACGTTTTGGACCAAAGGCTGCACTGATTACAGTAAAGTAAGCTGGGGCCACACATACTGATGATAATATGAAAATGTATTTGTATTGAATTACAAACTAGATACCATAGACAAACCACAGATTGCATTACAATTTACTTGTTAAAGAAATTGGGACTGTAGGGTAGTGTAAGGCTGAAAGCTGACAACTGTCTTAAAGTAAAGGGGAAATAAATTGAGGATTGTAAGTATATTGGATTTTAAGACAGTGTTTCTGAATAATAACAGCAGTATTATATCAAATAACAGCAATACTGTAAATAAAAAAGCAGAAATATTGCAAGATTTATAAATCAAAATAATGCACACATTTAATGATGTACATGGAATTAGGACTCCTAAAAGATTGACAGTGGACTGTTAAAGAAAAGGCTTCAAATATCTGCACCATTCTCAGTCTTTTTTTTTTTTTTTTTTTTAAGTTTAGGTTAATGTAAACAATTTTGCACGAGTGGTAATGTCTGGTGTCATTTTTGATGGTGAAATCCATATCACAGAAGACAGATGCAGACCAGTAAACTGCTCAAGAATGATAAAGTAGTTCTGCAGAGAAACAGTTTGTATATAGATTCATATGAAAAAGGGAAAAGGCCTATGAAAGTCATAAATTTGATACAAACTTGCCCCTTTTTTTTTTTTCTTTTTTTTTTCTTTTTTTTCCTTTTCTACTTCCAGTGGAAACTGAACTCAATACAGCATTTATTACATCCATTGTTCACAATACAACTGCTTAATTTCATTCTTCTGCCAGG
>CM040459.1:23713562-23822323 GCA_022758105.1 Pangasianodon gigas | reverse complement strand
TATATATATATATATACACACACACACACACACACACACACACACACACACACACGTACGTGCAAGGTATGAGGTAGACACAGTAGAGACCAGCTCAGTGCAAATATACGAGGTGTGTGTAGTAATTAGTAATGTGCGAGGAGGCAAGTTACCTTGGTAGTACAAATGACAAGAGACAGATGGTAATAGACCTCTGTCTTGAAATGACCCACAAGCACTTTCTTTTTTCTTTTTTAAATGAATCCACGTGTCATGAATAAAAATCACAAAGTTTGTGAGTGATTCCAGCAATGAAAAAGATGTCTGAGCTTGTCCCCTGTTTGATCATGGCTGAAGAAGACCCAGAAAAGGTCAGATGTAGTTTTTGCAGTCATCACTGGCACTTGCATAGATGTCAAACAGTGAAGTCAGTGGTCACGTTTTGGTGTTCACGTGGGTCTGGACATGATATTTACACATTTAGGCTGAGAGGAACTTCAGTCTTACATTGTGAGTGTGATTATTGACAGTTCTGGGACAATTTATCCCAACGCTTTTTTTTTTTTTAAGCCTAACCAAAGTACCTGGTTATTTAACATGCAATGTTTGCATCTGGTTTGAATGCAAAAAAAAAAAATCTGCCAGCTTCACCTGCAGCTATGAACATTGCACTTAATAGTTCAAGCAAAATTTAGTCTTGAGTAATAAAATGTAAATTAAATAGGCCTAGCCATTAAACTTTGGCGCTTTGTTGGTCAAGTGCATTTTTCTGTGCAGTCTATTTTGTTGTTTCTTTGTTCATAAACACACATACACAATAATTTGATCAGTTTTTTATGGCAAAAAAGGGCTTGGTGATTAGTTAAAGTGTTAATCCAGAGGAACAGAAGCGCTAGGAAGCTGATTTACACCATATACAGTGTACACACTGTCAGTAACCGGAAGTACGTATTTTCTTTATGTCTAACATGGACAATAACATTACAAAGATAAATTACATGAAAAGACGGAAGATAATAGGAAGATGTTTTGTGTAATACAAGCCCATCCTGTTTACTGTCCTTTTTTTTGTTTCGCGTTAATTCCTGTATTTAGTACCTCATGGGTATTGTAGTCTTTTAGCGCGAACTTTACGCGGAGCCTATAGTAACAAAAACTACATTTCCCATCATGCTTGTGGTCCTCACAGCGCCGCTAGGACGCTTCATAAGCGAGTTGTTTTTTTTGGTTTTTTTCTGCTGTTCGAAATCTGCAGATCGTCAAGAGGAAGCTCACAGGTAAACTTATCCTGAATCCTGTCTTTCTTATTGTGAAACTGTATAAATAAGCGTTTAACGATACCGATTCCTTGGTAAAGGTGTTTTAGTAGTCAATAGTGAAATTAGTCAATAGTGAAATAAATGGTTTTAGATGTAAACTTAAAAGGACAGCGTTAAAAAAACGAATAATGTAACTGGAATTAAATAACCAGCTGTATGACAGTAGATGATTATATAACTCTGTATATACATATATATCAATATTTTAGGCATTTGAGGTTTGTCCAGTATAAACTGCTGATTGTCTGGTGATGTAGCCAAAACAGCCAGTTTCCCTCAAGATGCCTATAATATATAAAATGATTTTAAAAAATAACATTTCTTCATGTAAAAGCTTGCCTTTTCTCTGACTGGTGCCATAGAGAATCATCTTAGTGTGTCCCTGGTCATGATCATGTTGTTTACCTATCAGTAAATGAGGTGAACAGTCAAAGTCAAGTTCAACCTTATTACTAGTTAGCAGATTATCAGATTACAGGTGTTTACATCAGACACTTTCTATCAGACATTAAACAGAGCAGTGCATTATGTGATGGGAAAAGTTAATGAGGAAGTATAGGTTTCTCGTCCTTGCTCTGTAGGAACTTCCCCTTAGACGTGTTTGGACGCTTGTCCTGGTGGGCCTCAGAGGATGTCATTAAATACTGTAATGTAGGAAGGAGAAAGAAAACAGGACATATTTGTGGTCTCGAGTGAGATCACTCCGGTGTGTTTCTGTATGATCAGACATCGGTACAGTTTGGGGAATTATTTCCCCTGCTCTAAACAGTCCTAGATATTAAATAATGAGCACATTAAATGAAATGTGCTGAATGTTTTGGGGATTTTGTCAACCAGCTAGATGTGACTATGAAATAGATAAAGAGCAGATTTTCTACCACCAGTAAAATTCTAAATTATTCCATATTCAGATATTATTATAATTAGTAGTAGTAGTAGACAGGTGTCTATGTTACAGAGCCTAAAACTCTTATTTCTGACTTGCAGCATCATTAAAATATTGTGCTAATAAAATAAAATTAAATAAAATTTAAAAAATAATAAAAAACACATTTTCCTGTACCTGTTTTCATTTAACATTTGGGCTGAGAAAGATACAAGTTAGACGGTATTTTATAAGTCAGCTGTGCTTCTGCTGCCATCCAAATGGGACAAACTTCTTTTTTTTTAAGATATAAATACATACTTTTTTTTTAATTATTAACCCAGAGTTCTGGAAAATTTTGGAAACTAGACTTAGATGTCTTTATCCCTGCAAAAAAAAAAAAAAAAAAATGCTGCCAACCTAGGCAACCATTTTCCCAATGGATTGCAGGGGTAATGATGATATATCTTAGCAATCAAGATAACAATATAATGAATATATTGTACAATATATAATATTATATATTATTTATAAACAATATATTGTATAATTGTGTTATATTAATATTATTATATTCCCTGGCTCAAAAAAGGATCCTTTTATGCCTTATACATTTATTATCTTATTATTAAGTCAGTATATACAGTATATTTTAAAACTTGTAGTCATTCTTATACTATAGCTAACGTGGGAATTCGTGACGTATCTGAATAACCAAAAGTGATATGAATAAGTTAGTTATAGAGAGATATCCTTGTCTATATATGACATTTGTTTTTCTGGTCTCTGATGGCTTGGATAGATAAAAACTCAGCGTGGAGGCCAGTAAAGCGCTCCTATGGTTGCTAATGAAAGAAGATGAAAGAACATGATTTGGGAAAGGACTGCCTGGCAGCAGGTCCTGCGTACAGGGCCGTTCCCTCCAGAGAGGTTTTACCAGCAAATGAAGTGGACCACTATCAGCTCGCCAACGTCCAGGTCAGTGTGAAGTGTTAAACATCTGTTAAAGGGCTCCTGAAATGTTTCCATGTTTGTGTCTGGGCCTGATTGTGTTCTCAGCGTAAGTGTCAGTTTTAGGGATGTGGGATGATGCTGACGCAGTCATACGCTGTTAGTGCTAAAGAACATACAGCTGTTGTTTTGTGTTTGGACACCATGTCCCTCCCTCGCATTGTTGTCCGCTTTCACCAATCAGCAATTAGTCAGCATGTTAAGCGAGGGTCTTCTGTTGCCCTTTTTCTCTTTGTCTTGCACTGTCAAGCCTATCTCTCTCTATCTCTCTCTCTTTCTCTCTCCCCACCGTTCAGTATTCCACTGGGGCTGCCCGGCCGGATTCTGATTGGCTGCTTTCTTTCTGCTGTGCTCAGTTGTTTACATAACCTGAGCCCGCCCTTTCTGGCACCAACTGCCAATGGCATTGCAGAGTTGCAGTGATACGTAGAGCAGCCTTGGCAACCGATAGGTCGATCCTCCCCTCCCTCTCTCTTGCCTGAGGAGGCTGTGCAACGTGACCATGTTTGAGAAAGGAGGAAAGAGAACAGGAGGAAAGAATGAGGAGGGATTGAGGGACGGTGAAGGGAGGGGGCTGTCCTTGCACTGCAGAAAGCATTTTTTTAAGCGTTTTCATTCAGAAAAGCCAGGAATGCAGAACGTTCCCTTTTTTTTGCTTTTTGCTGCACAGCATTTGTGCATTTGCATTATATAAGAAAACTATTTTCCTCTAAAGGTTGTACACCAATCATTTTATTATACCGGAAAATTATTTTTCCCCCATTTCTTCTACAGTTGGTCACCTGCCAGTTCCCTCATATAATCTAGCTCATACAGCAGCTACCAGCTGAAGAGCGTGAAGGCTAAACTCATACTTGTTCCAAAACATGTTGTTGTTGTTTTTCTTCTTTCGGCTGCTCCCGTTAGGGATTGCCACAGCAGATCATTTGCATGTTTGATTTGGCACAGATTTTATGCTGGATGCCCTTTCTAACGCAACCCTCCCAGTTTATCCGGGCTTGGGACTAGCACTGAGAGTACACTCCTAGTGGCTGGGTTGGGTCCCTGGCCAGGAATCGAACCCAGGCCTTGGCGGTGAGCGCACAGGATCCTTAGCCGTTAGACCACCAGGGACACTTGCTCTGTGCCATGTGAAATTTTTTAACTGCTGTTCATGCTGCATCACAGGGCAGTGTAACACACTCAGAGGAAAGCGCTATCTACCCTCTTCCACATACATGAGCTCACAGATGCCCATGATTGGTTAATGTTGCTGTGATTGACAGAGGAGAGAAAGTAATGCCATCCCTCCCACCCAGAAAGCATGGCTCTGGTAAAGTCTTTAGCACAGAGGGCTTTGCATTTTCTGGTTTCTCGGTAACAAGACAAGCTGTATGTATGTGTTTTTGTTGTTGTTGTTGTTGTTGTTGTTGTTGTTGTATTAATGACAATGGAGAAAGAAAGAGAGAAAAAGCCGAACCTGCTGAGGGAGCGACTGGTTATAGCTGCTATAACATACATGATAACAGGAGCTAGCTTGTTTCAGGGACGTTCCGCAACATTAGATGTACCTGTAAAAGGTTAAAACCACAGTGTATTGTTTATTAATAAATTAGAAATGGTAATGGTTGGCAAATTGCTGTGGTATAAAAGGAATAAAACACACCAGGATGTGCTGTTGTTGGAAAATGATCAACTTCTTTTGGCTTGCGTTGCATCGCATCACATCACACCACCCCGTCTTGATTATTTTCCTATAATGCCACATCCTGTTGTGTGGTATTCCTTACATATTCAATATTATCACTGTGTTTCATTTGGCAGTAGGCTCCCTAGGTAGGCAACATTTGTTTTTGCCAGTATTTGCATTTTTGAGATGGCTGTCCCATTTAAGAGAGGTAGCATGAGGTCAGCTATCTATTTTGAGTATGTTTAAGGCAGCATTGCATTTATCCTTCACACTCTGAGCGAGACTCGTTTGTGGTTCAGTTCCTAATGAGAACAGGTGATAATATCACAATCCTCATTATTATCATGATTATAATTTTTCACCGAAAAACCAGTAGGCACTATAAGTGTATACTGATCACACCGGCTCACAGCATATCCCCATCTTGGCAGATCTTTTCATTCATGCTCTCATATCATTGCTTTAGATTCTGCTGGTGGAAATTGATACGTCACTCTGGGCCTTTATTTTATGCTGACGTCCTGTCATAGTGCAGTTGTTCTCCAATTGTTGGAGTGACTGAAGTGTCTGGAAAGCAGAGGAAGGTTGCGTGTGGCTTGCGACATCTCCTGCCACGTCGAGAATCCCTCCAGTGAGGGGGAACAAAGCTGTGGCTTTATGCAGCGCATGACAAATTCCAGATAGTCTGCAGTCTCGCGTCAGTGAACTCTGCGGCACACTTTACGCATTGTCATTGTACAAGGAGGTTCTCAGTTGGATCAATGAGCCTCGTTGTTTTTAAGCAAAGTGGCCTGTCGGGTTTAAGGCATCTGCCAGCAGTTCAGGTTAATGAAACTATGACTCACGGATGTGTGTATGATTCATAGATCTCTCTGATTTGCAAGCAAGAGGTAAAAGTACAGAATGCTCCCAGTCATGCTTTGATTTAAAGATTATGAGCTTGTGAGCCAAGTGTAGTCTGTTTTACCTTTTAATCTGACTGGGTACACATTAAAGAACATTGTGTTCCCTTTAGCACCCGGATAATCCTGTTTGCTTTTTCTGCCTTCGAGGGCTGTTTAATGTTTTATCCCTCGGTGCTGTTGAATTCTCAAAAGTCAGGAACTGTTGATTAATTTTCTATACCAGCAGCTCTGACAGTAGTGCCGGCTGCAAGACTATTCATTTATATTAATACGCTCCTTCTAATACATTACCAATTCTATAGTAACTTACACATGGGCTTGTATGAGAGATGCTCCACATAATCTAAGCTTAATAAATGAATTTTAAAAAATGTTGTTATTTAATGAAGAAAAAGTGTCATTGATATGGTGAAGTTTACTGTAAGGAACTGTAAGTTATTTTAACTTATATGGAAGGAGGGTGTAGTTTCTCAGGAAAGTGACAAGCTATGTTTTTTTTTTTTTTTTAATCTTATTAACATGAAAGAAGAAAAGGGAGAGGCTGGTTTAAAGCTGCTGTAAGGTCACTGATAACCGGAACTAACTTTTTTTTTGTTGTACAAGTTCCAAAACATTAACTGCAACTATAAATGATTAAAAAGTATGACATGTCATTTGTTAATAAATAAAAAAAATTGTAATCAATGGCTAATTGCTGTGCTACAAGAGGAATAAAACACTTCAGGATGTGCTCTTGTGGGAAATGAATCAACTTCAGGGTGGTAACAGTAACTCCGTTTTTTGCATTGGTCCACATTACACTACTCTGACATTGACTATTTTCCTATAACAGCACGCCTTGTCATTTTTTATTTCTTACTTAGAGATCAAGCATCATCTTTTCCTCTCTTCTACATGCACACACTCAATGTGTCTTCTGGTCAGAGTAGTTAGTCATAGCATCAGCAGTGTGTGAGGGATGCAGTGTGAGACTTTTCTTTCCACTGGCTGGGTGGAACATTAGCTTTGTGAAGGGTCATTGTGACAGAGACACGTCTCCATCTGTGTCTTCGTGCGAGTATATGACTGCGGCGGTTTTTTAATTACTGCGATTGGCAGCATGCATGCAAAAGAGGAACATATTTTAGTTCAGGTAATCTTGTAGTTTTCAGAACTATATGTTGTAGAAAATGTAAGAATTTCACCATGTGAAGGGTTTTCCCAGGCTGATACACATTTCCAAAGCGGTTCAAAGCATGCAATCGTAGTTACCTTCAAATTGTGAAACATACAGATCCATAAGTATTTGGACAGTGACACAATTTTCATAATTTGCCTCTGTGCACCACCATAATGGATTTGAATTGAAGCAATCGAGATGTGATTGAAGTGTAGACTTTCAGCTTGAATTCAAGGGGTTTAACAAAAATATCACATTGACCGTTTAGGAATTAGACTTTTTTTTTTTTTTTACAGAGTCCCTCCTTTTTCACAGGCACAAAACTAATTGGACAACTGACAGAAAAGTAGTTTTTTTGTGTATAACTATAAGACATGATGTCCTGTTCTAACTGATACAAAAAGTAACCCTTGTGTACTTGCAACAGCCGAAACGAAAATTGATACACACGCATTTGCGTCAGAGATGCTTCTCTAATCCATTTGTAACAGTACAGAAATTCTCAGGAATGGAGCTGTAGTCAATTCTCTCATTGCCAAGTCCAAGACCAGGACTAGTCAAGACCGAGTCTCGAGGCCAAACCAAGATTGAGTCTAAATAACAACAAAACCAAGTTAAGATTGAGACCAAAAACTATCAAATCCTTTTTTTGAGGCCAAGATTTTACTTCAACTCATTGACTTCGTTCATGCATTGCGCCAATGATTAGGCTGTTCTCTAGAAGAAGGAATTGCTTCTTGTCAAAAGTTGTGCATGCACAAATAAAAGACAATCCAAACATTATTTTTTGTACAAACTCTCAGTCGAGACTAAGACTGTATTTACTGTATTTACCATGACCGTATTTAGCAAAAGCAATGCCCAAGACCAAGAGTCCAAGTCCAACTCCAAGTGATACAGAAAACAGTGTACTTTTGACTACACAGGTATTAGGTGGGACATCACTACATAACTAGTACAACATATTTATATACTGTATAAGCGTCAAAGACAGGACATTTCTTTTTTGTGTTTATTTTACAAAGAATTATTAATATGCATAAATAATACTTTTCTGTTTTCTGTCCTAAAAGCATGTTTAGAGAAAAAAGTCAAATTTAAGTAGAAGTTCAAGTGCAGAAGTTCAGAAATATAAAATCTCACTAAATTTACAAATTAATCTGTTTGTCATATGTTTAAGAATAATGCAGTTCTGTAGCTTGGAAACCATTTTTTACCTTTGACCCACAAAATAAAAAGATGAACAAGGTTTTTGTACTTCTTGATTTTCTTATATAGCCCCAACCACTCAACTGAATTAGATACATATTTGTTTAGCCTGCTCTGTTCATAGTTCTCAGGTCTTTACTGTTATATTGTTGTTGTTCCTCTTTCGGCTGCACCAGTTAGGGGTCGTTGGTCCGCGTATTTTGATTTGAAACAGATTTTATGCTGGATGCCCTTCCTGAAGCAACCCTCCCCAGTTTTATCCAGGCTTGGGACCGGCACTGAGAGTGCACTGTTGCATGCAATCCCAGGGGCTGGGGTTAGTTCCTTGGCCAGGATTTGATCCCAGGGGCCATAGCAGTGAGAGCGCACCCAGGGGCCCTGGGTCTTTATTGTTATAATTATTTGAATTATTTTTGTAATTATTATCGTGATAATGTGTCCTGTGGTTCTGATTGTGCACATTCAGCTTTAGCCTTTGTTCCTCCAGGCTTACACTTTCATAATGATTTATAATAGTAAAAATTTGAATGCTGAAAGAAAAACAGTAATTCAGAGAAACTGCTGGCAAACTGACCAGTCAGGCTTCAACCAGGCCAGTCAAGCAGACGGAGTGCTGTAGACGATATTATACTCAAATATAAAGCTCAAATATTATACCACTGCAGTGTGTCACCATCTGCTCTTCTCAAGATAGCCTACAGTAACTTCAAGAATAGAAAGTGCAGATTAGAATCTGATAGAAAGAACAGAGCCGCATTCAAGGACAAGTTTGGTGAAAAATTAAATGTAAACTTTTTTTCATATTTGGCAAAAATTGTTCGTTTTTGACATTTGTACTGCAGCTGCGAAGCTAATATAGCTAATAAATCAGGAAAGCTTATAGCTCCCAGTTTAGCACTATGCAAAAACCATTTGCTCGAGATCAGAAAACAGAAGAATAAATTAATCAAATAAAATTAGAATTGTACAATGATCCAGATCACTTCTGATTCTGAAAATTCTACCCAGTGTGTGGTGATGTAAACATGCAGCTTGCACAGTGCTCCTCCGGAAGAAGAGCAAACTTTAGAAAGCAAACGTCTTGATAGATGGACTAAATTTGATGTAATTGGAAAATTGTGTAAATTTCATTTTTGGCCAAACGATTGCTTCAGAACTGAACGACAGATTAAAGGGTGGTATAAATGTTTGTTGATGGCTTATTGAACCAGACTTGCACAGGAATTGTGCGTGTGTGTGTGCGTGTGTGTGTGCGGTGTATATGTGCGTGTGTTGAATGAAAAATCACGAGCCTTTGTCTGAAAAGTGCTTGTGACTAAACATACGTTGTTTTTGCCAAGTGACCTGTTTGCTCAAAAGAACTGAGTCGTGCTCTTTCCTCTAAGCTTTAACATATGACCCATCACTTGCTTACAGACATTTTCTCACTTCCTTTTTCCATTTCTGCTCTGTTAGGTTGGTACAGTGATAACGCAGAGGCAAAAAAATTGCTGACTCATGTCTGTGTGTGTGTGTGTTAGGATGCTCTGGAGACAGCAGGCCGGGCCGAAGGCGGCTTCCCACTGGACGGAGGCAGCGTCGCTCACGCTAAAGAGCTGGAGGAGGAAGGAGGCCGAAGCAAGTACCACCACAGCGTCGGTGTCCTTAAGCCCTTCCGCTCCACCAGCAAGTAAGCTTTTAGTGTGTCACTGTTAAGAAGGTCACACTGTATCTCAATACCCGATATGTTACAACAACAAGTTTCTTCATTTTGCTGCTCTGTGCATGCATTTTTTTTTTTTTTTGCATTGCATTGCACCACAGCGCTGTTGAATTCTCACTTCTGATTGGTGTTGATTAATTAACAGTAGTTCTGGCTGTAAGGCAAATCACAGGTTTATATTAACGCACTTGTTCTAATATGTTATCGTTTCTATAGTAACAGCTTACACAAGCAGATTTCGCATAAATAGATTTAAAATGTTCAGTTCTTTATATCGTGAACAGACATTTATTTAGGATTCATGGAAGGAGTCTCCAGTGTCAGGGCTTCCTTTAAGTTTTCCCACACAGGAAAGTCTTCAGGATGGAGGCCTTTGAGCTATTTTGGTTTCTTGGTTACATTTTTTTTTTGTCTTATTAACTTCAAGACAGAAAAAAAGAGAGGTAACAACTGTTTATAGCTGCTATAATGCATGTCATAAAAGGAACTAACTTGTGTCATGGACATTAAACGTCTTAAGGAAGTTTCTCTAAGGGAATGAAAGTCATCTTTTTCGCTTATCTATCTGTGTCCATCTCAGACATGAGCACCCAGTGGACAACGCCGGCCTCTTCTCCTTCATGACCTTCAGCTGGCTCACGCCGCTGGCCAAAACGGCCCACAGGAAAGGCCAGCTACTCCTGGAGGATATTTGGGCTGTATCGCAGTGGGAGAGCTGTGAAACCAACAGCAAACGGTCAGTATAAAACCATGTGGATCTTCACTCCATACACAGTAAGCTAACTCTTAGTTGTAGGTCCTTAGTCTTGAGACTGTGAGGCTCATGTTGATATTAATATGTGCAGACAGCTCTGTCTATACTATATCCTCCGGGATACCATTGTGGAATATCGGTTCTGCTGTTTCTCTAGCTGTGGGAAGCTTGGGTACTGGGATTAGTCGACAGGCTTTGGAAAAATCTATTGATAAAATACCCCAATGGTGGCGAATCAATTAGAGCTAGAAAGTCGATACTAATGTGTGATCAGGGTCAATGAGGAACAAGCATGGGTGGTTCTCTAAAGAACTGGTTGAGCAGAACTGGGTGAGGAGTAAACCCAATAACCTGATTTCTCATCATGTGAGGAACGCGTCGTATCCCCAGGACGCTGTCTTTGTCGGATTACCCCCACAATTTCCCACCTGACTGGGGCAATGCTGCATGATGGAGGCAGAATGGGCTCCTCTTGTGGGCAAGGATTGACCTTGTGAACAATACAGAGTGTGACAGCCTTGGCATTCTTGGAGCCAGGCCTACAAGTAACTATAAAATTGAATCTCCTGATATACTGTGTCCGTTGAGCTTGTCTAGGGTTTAGTTATTTGGCCGCCTTACAGTGATGGAGTGGATGGAGTGGTGTTGGTTTTCCTTTAAAGATTGTCTCCTTTTCTCAAAGGAAGTCTTCATGTCCAGGAGCTCATGCTTGCCTATGATATACAGTGGGGCCCAAAAGTCTGAGACCACTAGTGAAAATGCTTCTATTTTGCATTCTTTTCTAATTTCACTACAAATTATATTATTGACAACAACTTGAATGAAAAGAAGAATCTTTAGAAAAGATTCTTAGTATTTGGTATGCCTCCATTTTGCTTTAATGATAGTGTGCACTTGAGCTGGCGTAGATTCCATAAGTTTGTACCAAAGCTTTTGATCCATTTTAGATCAGATCCATCGGCGTGTCGTCTGAATGAACACATGCATCAGTAGAAGAGATTAGGCATGAGGAAAATCTGACCTTTTTTACAAAGCAGTTAACATGGTCAATATCACAAATTTGCTTACATTTAAATAGGGACCTAGAATTAAATATTAAATATTCAAGATATTGAACGTTTGCTTTCTTTGTTTTAAATATTTCAAAATTCTAAAACCTTCTGTTTATTTCCAATTTTAAATGAAAAAAAAAAATCCCAGATTTTCAGTGTGGCCTCAGACTTTTGGACCCCACTGTATAAACTCTCTGCTTTAATGAGCTTTGGAGTGTAATATGTATAGGGGTATCATTTTTGGGAGATCTCCAACTCCAACTGTCCAACTGTCAAACCTACAAAAATTCATTATTGCTCTTACTTCCACAAAAATCCAAAATAATCTGCCTTAAGACATTTTTTTTACCAGCAAATAACCTGTTGTGGGTGCCATAATGAAACCTTATATTGTTGTCTCTTTTATTTTTGAACACCTGGGGAGGCTTAGTCCTGCTAGGACATTTGTGAGTCTTGAAAATCATTGAAGGTCTTATGGTGATCACAACTGGTTAAAGAATGGCCACAAGCTGTCTTAGATCATTTGGATCTTACTGAATGTGGGAAATTGATGGAAGAAGGTTGGTTGTTTATGCCAACTCTGTGACTTTGTGTGTATTTGCAGGCTGGCAGGACTTTGGGAGAAGGAGCTGAACGAGCGAGGGGACCAGGCTTCTCTCCATCGTGTTGTCTGGCTGTTCTGTCGTACCCGATTGCTGCTGTCCATCCTGTGCCTCATGGTCACTCAGCTCGCGGGCTTCAGCGGCCCAGTAAGTAACACCATCTCAGCTTCTGCCTCTCCTTTTCTCTCTTTCCTCTCTTTCTTTTTGCTGTCTATCACTCTGTCTTTCTATATATCATTAGCTCTGAGGTTGACCGAAGCCTGCCCCTTCAGGTCAAACGCAAAGGTGAGTGTTTTGATGGGGCATGGAAGGTGAATAGGATGAATAGGAATGTGTCGTAAGATTTACCAGAGCTGTTACCATTATTGTGTTTATATTTGTGTGGTTGCCAAAATACAATTACGATAATGGGTCATTTACATGTAGTGCTATTTATTTAGTGCTTTAAAAGTGCCACGTCAAACCAACATGTGGGATTGTTATATGATATACTTTTGGGATTAGCTTGCAAATTAACTAGATTAAAAATCTTTGCGGCCTTTATTTTGTTTTATTTATTTACTTTATTTCTATCTGTTTTTTTCCTTTCAAAGCTGGCAAGTAAATGTTTTCTACCATGTCTGATTCTGACGTTTCTTAGTTCCATCACAGGTTTCTTTCTTTGTAGGATTTTAAAAACAAAATCACATTTACATTGTTCCCCATGGCCAAAAGAGTTTCATGCACTTGTTGGTTCGTATATATAAGTATATATATTATGAAATTATATTGCATTCCTGGAAAGGTTTCCACTTTTCTTTCCCTCTAGATATGTTTCATGTTGTTAAGGAGGGCTTACTCACTTCAAGGGCAATTCCATTTTATTTTACTTCTGGGTTCTTCACAGCACTTGCTGGGGCATTGGTGAGTACATCAGATGTTTAGGTCAACCTTTTGTATATCTCAGAAATGCTCATTTGCTGAGATGACCTAAGACATATTCAGAACTATGTTGATATTAGTGTCATTAAGAGCGTGTAAAGGAATTGTCTGGCAGAAAATAATGAACACAGGTTTCCCTTTACCACAATGCAGTCAGTCACCTAAGACAAGATTTTTTTACTCAATCTTCATGATTAGTTCATTTGGCAATTAAGGAAATCCAAATTACCCAAAGAATTTCCAGAAATGTTCCTAAATTGGTGCAATCTTATATCTTCCTTAAATACATGAGCGTCTTAGCCCCATTGCAAAAATAAAGATTACTACATTTGGGTAAGGGGAATGTTCATTTTTTTTGTCCTGATATAGTGTCTACAGGGTTTCAAATTAAATTTCAGCCCACGTTCATAATGTGATCAATCCTTTTTGCTCTATGCAAATCACATATTGACATGTTAGATTCCACACTGAAACTGTGACTTAAAAAAAAAAAACAGTGATAATATGAGATTGGACTGTGAAAGTAACTTTATCCTGAAGATTTCTCCAAACTACCGGGTAAGTGTTATAAAGTGCCCAGAAGTGAAACAACTGAATTCTTCTTTGAAGTCAGACTAACCAGAGAGCATAGTCATCCTTTTTGAATTTTAAGAAAGCTGCATCATTATCCACTACTGCTTTGTCAAATTCGGATTGTATGGCAATGATGCAAAAGCACTAGTGTACACAAGGTGCGCTAGGAGGATAGGCTAACTGGCTTTACAAGGAGAGCTTCTGTCACTGTCCCTCCATGGTGACACGGCAAGTCTCTGCCTCCCTCACCCTCTGGAGGACTCCAGATTTGACCCAAAATCCCAGATGACCTATATTATATCCTCAGCAGCAACTGGTCTCCATTACTTCTGATCATTCTAGATAGATTTGTTCAGGGAGATGTCCTTGACATAGAGTAAAACAGAATATCTAGCTAAAGGAAGCCTTCCTTCCCTTTTTCTTTTTGAGTTAGGCAACATTTTTGGGAAGATGGCTAATGGAGGGAGAATGTGGGTTGGGTTGGGGGTTTGCTCGGGGGACAGAGGTGGCTGTGGCCCCATGTGAGAGACATGTGACAGAGGCTATTCTTTAGATTCCACAGGGTGTCGGTTTTACCAGCGGAGTGAACACTGGCAGACAGAACACGTGATGACGCCCGCGAGGTAAGGGCACGTTTCCTTATGCAGGGCTGGATCAAGAGTTTATGCTCCTTTTTTCCCCCCTTCCCCATCTGTCTCTCTCTCTCTCTCTCTTCCCTTTCTGATAATCTCTCTCTCTCCACACTCTCGTATCTCTGTTTTGCTCTCACATCCAAAAATTGTTTCTTGATTTGATCCAGCAGAAATGTCACTGGTTTGGAAATTAATTACGCTTAAAGCTGTCTAATGTGTCATTTGTAATTGAAGTGTCCATCATTTAGCTACATACAAATGGACTGTTGATTAAGTAAAGCAAAATCCTGATGAAACAGGAAAGAAACTGGACTTGTGTTGAAAGTCTTATTTGGACTGATAAGCTCTTATGCTGGAGAGATGCCCTGGTGCATTTTGAACCTCATTTCATTTTTCTTTGTATGTTGATGAATTCTTTGAACACATCATCTATGGACTCCTTCAGTGACCTCAGTGGTCTTTTTTTTTTTTTTTAAACCGTTTGTGGGGATTTTTTTTTTTAAAAAGCTGTTCCACTGAGCTGAATACAAGTAGACAAGAAGACAAGTATTGCGACAAGTATGCAAATCCTGTCAAATTACAAATGACTCTTGCTCTGATGACAGATTGGAAGACCTTTGACCTAAACTCGTTTTGTTAATTTCAATTTTTTGCTTTTTAAATTTATTTTCACTGCATCTTGTACATTTTGTTTTCCTGGTACATGTTTTTTATTGTTTCTTGAATGTGCATCATGGATGTCATATCCACTCTGACGGATGTCATATCCACATTCTTTTTTTTCTTTTTTTTTTTTTTTAAATAAAATCTTGCTGCTGTGATGAACCATATGCGAATGGTGGCGAATGTTCTCAGTATGTATGATGAGATCTCCTGAATGCCAATGTGTGTGAAATTACGAGTGATGTGTATGCGTGTATGTGGTGTTTGTGCGATGCTGAAGTGGCTGTTCTTGTTCTTGTCTCCTATACCTATATGCTCTTTGCTCCTAATTTTTGATTTAACTGATATTGATTTTCAGGTATTAAAACAAAAGTGCGTCTCCGTCCTGTATCCCAGCCTGATGTGACTGTAGGTAAAATGCCTTTGAATCCGCCAAAACAAAGGGATGTCTGTAATAACATGTTGTTAGCAGTGCAATGTCTTTTATTTGTCCAAAAACCTAGCGCTATTGGTGCTGTTTCATTGTCTCTCTTGTTCTTTTCAAAGGGTAGAGAAAAGGGCCATCTAAGGTAAACGATTAGAACACAATCTCAAAATGGCTGCCATTTCTTCTCAGTAGAAGTTGCTATACCTTCACTGACTTCTTTAAACGATTAGAACACCATTCAATCCATTTCTCAACCATGCATCTAGTGCACTCCGATAAGATATCTAGTGCACTTTGGATACGATAACTAGAAAGAATAAGGAATGCGAAGTGAGGATGACGGTAGGACTGTTAGTGCAAGGAGGCGTGTGCGTGTGTGCCCTCAGTCACGCGTGCTGTGTCCTGTCGCCCCCTTGCTCGTCCTCCCTTTCTCTATAGGCCTTTGTGGTAAGGCGGTTGTTGGAGTACACTCAGAAGAGTGAGCCCGATATGCCCTACGGCCTGCTTCTGGTGCTCGGTATGCTGGGCACCGAGCTTCTGCGTTCCTGGTCACTTGCCCTCACCTGGGCACTCAACTACCGCACGGGCACGCGCCTGCGCGGCGCCATCCTCACCATGGCCTTCCACAAGATCCTGCACCTCCGCAGCCTGCGCGAGAAGTCTGTCGGAGAGGTGAGTCATGAAGAGTGTCCTTCACTTGCTAGTTTATTATGTACACCTACCTTGTAGGTACACTCCCAGCTGATCATTTTAACAGATCCACATCTGTAGGTATACAATTAGTGTGACCTTATTTCACTGCTGAATTCAAAACAGCCAGTCAACAGCAGTGCCATGGTCAGAAACTGAGGCTTGATGAAGGGCTATAAAATGACTAAAACATAGTGTGGATGGAAAAAGAGCTACAAGGTAGGGGTGTCTAATAGCATGGCCAGTAAAATTCCCAGCATCGCTGCAGAATCTGTTAATCAAAGCAGTTACAGATGGGTGACAAAGGAAAAACAGTGGTTCTGTTGTGCTATGGGGCTTTTTACTGGCATGGTTTGAGATAGGATATCTATCCTGATTAGGAGTGATCTCTTCCAGGATAACCCCACCGGGCACAAAGGCACAATGAATGGTTTGATGAGTTTTAGGTAAATCATATGCTATGACCTTCACAGTCACCAAATCTTAACCCGGTTGAACACTTATGAGAGACATTGGAGTGACATGTTAGACAGCACTCTACACCACCACCATCAAAACACCAACTGAGGGAATATGTTTTGGAAGAATGGGATTTATCCCCCCAGTTCCAGAGAATTGTAGAATCACTGCCAAGGTGTATTGAAGTTGTTCCATTACCAAAACACTTTGGTTTTTTTTTATTCTTTATTTGGTCACCCATCTGTAATTGTAGATGGTCAGTCAAGATAAGTGCCACCCAATTGAAGACATTCTAGACATCTGTGCAGAAGCCAACATGGCAGGAATAGTAAAATGTTCTACAGTATACATATGCATGCACTGATGTTTCCAGCTGATCAACATGTGCTCGAGTGATGGCCAACGCATGTTTGAGGCGGCAGCCATGGGCAGCTTGCTGGCAGGAGGCCCCCTGGTGGCCGTCTTAGGGATGGCCTACAACCTCTCAGTGCTTGGACCCACATCTCTACTAGGCTCTGCTGTGTTCATCCTGTTCTACCCTACGATGGTGAGCAGCTCTGCATACGATCTTTTCCTGAACACAGTTTCTTGAAGAGTTTTGCATCATAATCTTTCTGTTCATCCTATTTTTATAGATGTTTAGCTCCAGGCTCACAGCCTACTTTAGGAGGAAGGGAGTCGCTGTGACTGACAAGCGTGTTCAAAAAATGAATGAGATCCTGAACTACATCAAGTTCATCAAGATGTACGCCTGGGTGAAGGCTTTTTCCCAAGTTCTGCGAAGTAAGGGCCTGTCACATCTGTTCTTGTAGCGCCTTTCTATCTGTTGTTGGAATTACACTCTGAATGTAATCTTGCAGGGATAAGAGATGAAGAACGCCAGATCCTGGAGCGAACAGGATATTTCCAGAGTATAACTGTTGGTGTGGCTCCCATCGTGGTGGTGATTGCTAGTGTGGCAACCTTCTCCACCCATATGCTGCTAGGCTATGACCTCACTGCTGCTCAGGTAAGGGTCTATTAACCCACTTTTGTAAATACAAAGACACTGCACTTGTCCTGAGTATTTTATCTGCAGGAATACTGAACATCTGTCCTCCTCTAGGCATTTACTGTTGTAACCGTCTTCAATGCCATGACCTTTGCTCTGAAAGTCACCCCCTTCTCAGTCAAATCCCTTTCTGAAGCATCTGTTGCAATGGAGAGGTTCAAGGTGAGCGTTGTCCTTCATCTTTTCTCTTCACCTCGCTGTCATTTCTATCACTTCTTATCACTTGGTCTTTTATCTTTACTTACTGGCCCAGTTTCAGTTTGGTTTTGGATTTGATGAGTAGAAATACACATACACATATAGATATACATATACATGTATTTACGAAGCAATTTGCTAATGTCTGCATCTGTATGATGTTCCAGAGTGTTCTCTTGATGGCTGAGGTTAAGACAATCCGTGAGCTGCCACAGAACACCCACATATCTGTGGAACTGAGCGGAGCGAGTTTGGCCTGGGAGACGGGCGGGCACAGTGCCCAGCCTACACCACGTGGCACTCCTTATGTAGGACTGAGTCAGAGAGTGGCACGCAAGAAACGATTCCAGAAAGACGACCCGAGCAATTGTGGGATGGTGGAGGAGGAGCACCACGGACGGCTGTTGACAGACATGCCCTCAGGAGCAGAAGACCACACCCTGCCTGTACCCACCATTAGCCAACGGCTGCAAAGAACCTTGCACTGTATCGACCTCACCATACAGAAGGTTCAAGTTATATATATTACTAAGACCAAACTTATGAAGGAGGATATTGATTCATTTCTTGATTGTTGCAAATATTATACATGCATTGCAATACAACACTGTAGAAGTCCTCACTTTTATTAACACTATAGTTGTAGTAGGCTCTTAGAAAAAAGGTTCTTTAAAGGTTTATTGGATAATTAAGGGTTCTTGGCTCCCTAAAAAGATTCAATTTGGAACTCTTTCAGATAGTGAAACACTCTGTTGTATGGTTTGACATTGAACTTTTAAGGGTCCCCCAGATGGACAATCAAAGAATCCTTAAGGGGTCTGAGTGTAGCATCATTTATGGTTTTAGGCAAGGCATCCTGGAGGTGTGTGTCCTAAACATGTCTTTATTTTCACCATGCCATCTGCAGGGGAAGCTGGTCGGTATCTGTGGAAGTGTTGGCAGTGGAAAGACTTCGCTCATCTCTGCCATCCTTGGCCAGGTAACCACTACTATCTCTTTACCCAGTCATAACCAATGATTCATACAGGCTTGATATAAAGATAACAGTAAGACAGTCCCAGGACATGGGTAAGACACTGTTCTGTCCATCGATTAGATGACTCTTCTAGAGGGAACGGTGGCGGTTGATGGAAACTTTGCGTATGTGGCCCAGCAAGCCTGGATCCTTAATGCTACACTTCGTGACAATATCCTGTTCGGGAAGGATTATGAGGAAGAAAGGTGAGTTTTAGTTCCAAAGAAGAACAATCTACAGTGTGCATGCTTCTGTCAATGATTTTTTGTGAAAAACTTGTAGTGCTTTTGTTGTTGTAGGCAATGTAAATGCAGTATGTCAATATTTAACAAATAACAGCAAAACTTTTCTTCTATGTGTCTAAGCAGATAAATTGTCAATATGTGAAATGTAGCGAAAAAATTATTGGAAATGTGACTGGACTGCCATAATGCTGGACAGACTGATTCTAGGAACCATGAAATCTGTATTTGATGCTCCAGTGAAAAGGCAGTTTCTTGTAGTTTCATGTTATAAGTTGCTGCACCATTGTCTATAAGTTAACTGTGGAGGTTATTTAAGAGACTTGGCGTGTAAGATGTAGCAGAGATGTCATTTTCTGGGTTAGCAACTTTCCATCCCATAATAAGTCATCTGATTTTGGTTGCCTTAGGTACCAGGCAGTCCTGAGTGCCTGCTCTCTGAGACTGGACTTGGCCATACTTCCTAACTCTGACCTGACTGAGGTAAGCCATTAAGACAAATACACAAAACTTACTGCATATTAAGTAAGGAATAAAACATGACAAGTTTTATTCCTCTTATACCACAGCAATTTGTAAACAGTTTAAATTTTTAATGTATGAAAGAGCTTCTGTTATAAAATAAAAAAGAAACTCCTTCTGACCAATCAGATTTGAGAATTCGAGAATGTGGTATAATAGTATTTTGTATGACGGATGAGTATATTATGGAGAGCAAAGCTACTCTTCAATGTATAAACAAGTAGCCTGCATATAATTTTTTTTCTTGATCGCTAGATTGGTGAACGAGGGGCGAATCTGAGCGGTGGTCAGCGGCAGAGGATCAGTCTGGCTCGGGCGCTTTACAGTGACAGGGACATCTACATCCTGGACGACCCCCTCAGTGCTCTAGATGCGCATGTGAGCAATCACATCTTTAACAACGCAATTAAGAAGCAGCTGCGCGGCAAGACCATCATCTTTGTCACTCACCAGCTGCAGGTATGGACATTGTTCAGACTTTGACTTAAACAAGAAACTGTCGGCTCCTAGGCTTGCTGCTTGGTTTGATCCAGGCTGTCATGATCTGTGGAGTCAAAACAAATTTCCATGGAGGTATACTGCATTAGTTAGTGTTTTTTTTTTTTTTTTTTTTTTAAAGAATCTCACTGTGCATAGTTCAGTGTCAACATCCTTTATTTTATAGTGATTGTGAATTCACAACCTTCTCAGTTTGACATCATTGAATAAAGATGTTATGTTTTAATCATACATGGTTATGTTCTTTTGAAAAAGTACTTGGTGGACTGCGATGAAGTGATCTTTATGCGAGAGGGGAGCATCACTGAGAAGGGTACCCATGAAGACCTGATGAATCTGAATGGAGATTACGCAGCCATGTTTAACAACCTGCAGCTCGGAGAAACTCCTTTCATTGAGGTAAGACCTGCTGACCTGTTGACATACCTGAGAGACAAATCTGTGATTGCAAGAATGATCATAACATCGATTCCTAACATGGAAGAGACAGCCACATGGAGCATAACCTTCCCTCTTGGTATTCATACTGTGTACGTCATACAGAAAGGAATATTGCTTACTCTGTTTCTATTTCAGTGAACTTTGTGTTGTCTACGTCTGTGTCACTGAATTTAATTGCTAACATGTGTACTGACATATGCTTGCTATGACAGTGCATGAATATGAAAATCAGAAACACCTCCCATGTCCTCTTGCCATCCAGAGAGTCAACTAACTAGTTTTCAGCAGGTTCAACAGTAGCCAAACCTGTCCACCTTTACCATAACAATAAGAAACTTTGTTGTTAAAACTACCATGACCCATGATAGTTAGCTTTGCAGGCACATTTTACTGCTAAAAGTCATTAGGTATGGTGTGATCTTCTGATAAAATTCAAATATCAGACTTTTTTCTGACATTACGCACTGAGTTTATCTCATCTGTGACTATGTTTTTAGAACTACTTAGAAACTGATGTCTGGAATGCCTGTAAAACACAATGATAATCATATAATTTAGATAAACAATTTATTAAACATGACACTCCAAGATTCATTTAAATGGTATTTTAATAGTTGCCAAATAATAATGCTGGGAGTTCTCTGAAGAAACGAGGTGAAAATGCCAAGGCAGGATCTGTGAAGAAGGAGAAACCTCCGAGCAAGGACAATGGTAGGTGCAGCACTGAATGTCTGAGTCACTAAAACACAACACACACAACCAGTATCAATATCAGGAATATTTTAGCTCCATATTTCCTGAAGCCATTTTGCTGCCAGACTGCCACTGAATTTTAGATCACAAGGAATGCTTTATGAATTTGGGGAAATACATATGTCTCTCGAAATGACATGTGATCTAATAATGTCTGTTTTTTTTAACTATTAACATTATAATCTTGGGAAACAGCACATAGTATGTCACTAATCGGTTCCTGTGACTTACTT
Organism: Pangasianodon gigas; assembly: GCA_022758105.1. Taxonomy (NCBI): domain Eukaryota; kingdom Metazoa; phylum Chordata; class Actinopteri; order Siluriformes; family Pangasiidae; genus Pangasianodon; species Pangasianodon gigas. The sequence continues at coordinate 23,800,779 of CM040459.1, read as the reverse complement.
GCAAAGCTGTTTGAGATTGTAGCCCACAGAGTTTTTGAAAAAAATAGACTCCTGATTGTTTAATTTTCTGAATACTGTACATTTCCTAAACTTTCCATGCATGTTAAGGTGCATTCACTTTCGATTATTCGATTATTTGTACTAAACTGATAATGTGTTCGAAACATGCATAAATATAGACACGAATAGGAGAAGCACTTTTTATTTATTTATTTATCTTTTTTTAAAAGCTTGCCATAAAAGTTCAAAGGTCATCTTATTGACCTGGAGCTGGAGTGATGAAGAATTGTCAGACCCAGAATTTATGTCAATGACCATGCTGGCATTTCTGCCTCTGGGTTCCTGGTTTTTCCAGCAGTTTTGGGGGCATAGTGGTAGGGTTCATTTTAAAAAAAAATCTGGTATAGGCCACACTCACTTCAGTTTTAAATCTGAATCCTGATATGAATATTCTGAGCACTGAATAGATATAGATAGTGGCATTGCATTACACCCATAATGCATTTGTAACACTGTTTGTTATAACATGGAAGTGTGTCGTAGACAAGTATATCTCACTCTCTTCCTCTTCCTGCAGGTCCGCTGATGCAAGCTGAAGAGCGTGGTAAAGGTTCAGTCCCCTGTGCAGTGTACAGAGTGTATATTCAAGCTTTAGGTGGCTTGCCTGTCTTCCTTTTTATCCTGGCCCTCTTCATCCTCAACATGGGCAGCACTGCCTTCAGTAACTGGTGGCTCAGCTACTGGATCAAGCAGGGCAGTGGGGTAAGAGAATATCACCTGGCGGGGTTGTGTTAATGTCCCTGAATTAATGTGAATGTTGATGTCCTTGAGTTTTGTACTTTTAAAGGAATAGTTCCTGGTCCTTTTCCTAAAAGCCAATACTCTATTATATTAGCTTAATAATAATCCATTTTTTATTAAATATACTCCATAATAATCCATTTTCCTCTTATAGTGTAGTATGAAACTCTTTCATTCACTTTTCACTCTCACTCTCTCTCTCCTGATTGGTTGTGGCTCCTGCCAGTCACTGTGTAGCTAACCTTCTTTCATGTCTGAAGTTGGGGCGTCATGATGTTTGATGAATCTGAGCTGGCATGTGATGAATGCGTACAAATTTCCAGCCAGTTCCAACCCTATACACAGCACAGACTCTGATTTGCTATTACAGGACCTCAGGGGTGACTCACAGTCACCGGACACTTTATTAGGAACACCACATTGATACTGGGTAGGACCGCCCCTTTGCTGTCAGAACAGACTCAGTTCTTTGTAGCATGGATTCCACAAGGTGTTGTAAATATTCCCTTGAGATTCTGGTACATTCCCCACACTATTAAACCACCACCAGCAGCCTGAACTGTTGACACAAAGCAGGTTGGGTTTAGGGATTCATGCTGCTAATGCCAGATTCTGACCCTATCATCTGTGTGTCACAGCAAAAATAGAGATTCATCTAACAATGTGACAACTTTCTGTTCTGCAATTTTCAGTCATCAGCTGTCCTGCTTCAGTGAGCCTCTGCCTTGTGTTGTGTGTTCTGAGATGCTTTTTTGCTCACCACGGTGTTAGGTGTGGTTATTTGAGTTACCATAGCCTTCCTGTCAGCTCAAACCTGGCCATTCTCCTCAGACTTGCCTCATCAACAAGGCGTTTCCACCCTCAGAACTACCACTTGCTACATGTTTTTGTTTTTACACCATTCTGTGTAAACTCTAGAAACTGTTGTATGTGAAAATGCCAGGAGATCAGCAGTTTCTGAAATATTCAGACCAGTCCGCAGGCACCAACAACCATGACACAGTCAAAGTCAATGAGATCACATTTTTCCCCATTCTGATGTTTAATGTGAAAATTAACTGAAGCTTATAACTTGTATCTGCATGAATTTATGCAATGTGCTGCTGCTATATTTTCCATTTTAAACAAAAACTACTATGCACTGTAGCTTTAAATGTCTTTTTGGCATCTTTGTTGTAAAACTATTGTGAGCAGAGTGTTTGTATCAGTATGTGAAGAAGTAATGAGCTGAGATACAAAAGCAGATGGAATGGGAGAAGGCCATGTAAATATTTCATTGGCTATGGTGTTGGTTTTCATGACACTGTGGAGACTATCCTCATTACTGGAGGACATGCAGCAGAAACATTGTCAGGGTTTCAGATTGAGGGTGTTCTCTTCCATTGGATAAGTGATAACGTCATTGGTTTTCACAGGACATGTGATCTGGGCATATGCTTGTTAACAAATGACATCAGTGTTACATAATGCAATCACCACTGGGCCTAATTAGGCACAGTGCAGAGCCTCAGTCTTGTCTTTTTACTCCTTTTACATGTGCAGAACACCACTGTGTTTGTGGGGAACAGCTCGATGGTGAGTGACAGCATGCGGGACAACCCTCTGATGCAGTACTATGCAGCTGTTTACACCATGTCCATGGGCATTATGCTCTTACTGAAACTCCTCAGAGGCGTCATCTTCGTCAAGGTGAGCTTGTGTTAGGTTAGCTGCAGGATATATATAGTATGTATGTTTTGAATAGCATGCATTTGTCCTGCCTTCTCTGATTACCTGTATTAAATACTGGAATTTTAATTTTTGCCAGGGAACTCTGCGTGCGTCCTCTCGGCTTCATGACGAACTCTTCCAGAAGATTCTTCGCAGCCCTATGAAGTTCTTTGACACCACACCCACAGCACGGATCCTCAACCGATTCTCCAAAGACATGGATGAAGGTATGGCCTGATTGAGTTACAGGAACACACTGCCTATATTACAAATGCAAGAGTACTGCGCTTTTTCTTGTTTTGTCAGTTTTTCAGTGGAAGTTTATATCACAGGCATGCTAGAAAGCCAATGTTGGGCCATTGAGCCAGACCCTACTGTCTACCAGTCAGCTCTGTGTTTAGATTGGAAGCCATGTTTTATATAAGAGTCTGGCAATGAATAAATTTAATGCAAAAAGTCTTGGGTAATGGGTAATGTGACTGGAGTAACAGAAAAAATATGAACTGGGTGGTTGTCCCTAGAATGGAGCAAAAAACAGAAAAAGGTTCAGTCCTCAACCTGTTTGTTGCAATGGAAATTTTTCAATGGAAATGCTTCAGTTGAACTAGGTTCATGGACTGAAAATCTTTTGGAAACTCTTGCACTCTTGTCATTTGATGTTTTTTGTCTTTGGTCTCCTCTTTTTCTCGTCTCAGTGGACACACGGCTGCCATTCCAGGCGGAGATGTTCATCCAGAACGTGATCCTGGTGGTGTTCTGCCTAGGTGTGATCAGCAGTGTCTTCCCATGGTTCCTGGTGGCTGTGGGCCCACTGGTGCTGCTCTTCACTGTGTTGCACGCTGTCTCTCGGGTCTTCATACGTGAGCTGAAACGGCTAGACAATGTCACACAGTCGCCTTTTCTCTCCCACATCGCCTCCAGCATCCAGGGCCTGAGCACAGTGCAGGCCTACGGCAAGGGAGAGGAGTTCCTCCGCAGGTAAGGCTCAGTCTGAATCCTCTGAAATATTATCACTCTGTTCTTATATACAGTTAATAGGCTTGATGTTTACTGGTTCATATGAGATAAAGAGTCGTTCTCTTCTCAATATTCTTGGCAAGACTCAAGATTAATCAAGTTTGATTTGATTTGATGTCAATAACTAGTGTCTAAAAAGAATACAGCATAGCACTTCTAAATACTGGGAAACACATTTAGAGCAATCTCTCATTTACATTCATGCCAGTTATCGTATTTTAGAACTGTAAAACCATTTTCCCATCTAGAAGGGTAGGGCAAACACATGCTTTCCCTGAGTGGGTCATGGGTGTGATGGTCAGGTGTCCACAAGCTTTTGGCTGTCTTCTGTAGATGATCAGTTGAAGGTTACGGGGCTGAGAAAAGAATCAACAGATGGTTCTTTGACAGTCTTGGGATTTAAAGTAATGCATGGCAGCCACCTCACAGCTCCAGGGTCCTCAGGTCGAGCGTGAGTTCGGGTTATTGGCTGTGTGGAGTTCTCCCCATGTCCATGTGGATTTCCTCTAACGTCCTACAGTTTCCTACACTGTCCAAAAACATGCTGGTTAGGTAAATTGGCTACTCTAATTTGTCCCTGGGTGTGAATGTGTATGTGTATGGCTCCCTGTCATCAACTGGCACCCAATCCAGGTTGTCTTCCTGCCTCAAGCCCAGTGCTCCTAGGATAGGTTCAGGATTCACTGTCCAGTTACTGAAGAGGAATGAATGAATGTCTGATCAGTAGTACAGAACCTTAACCACACTGATTGATTCAATTTCTTCTCCTTTGCTTTTCCTCAGGTATCGGGAGCTGCTGGATCAGAACCAGGCCCCGTTTTACCTGTTCAGCTGTGCAATGCGCTGGCTCGCTGTGCGTCTGGATGTGATCAGTGTCTCACTTATCAGCATCACAGCACTGATGATTGTCCTCATGCATGGACAGATCCCCCCTGCATACGCAGGCCTGGCAATATCCTATGCTGTTCAGGTGAGTGCGAAAAGCAAGGAATGTGATTCAGTCTATAGGAGTTTTAGTATTTATGGCTTTGGATAAACATGTTGTTAGATTGGGTTTGGCTAAGTGCTGATTTTGTTTCTTTATTCTGTAGTGTTATAGCACTTAATAGACTGCCGTGGGTTTAATTTGGTTCAGGCAGTCAAAAAGAACATGTTTATTTTAAAACCCATCATTGGTCCCAAAGAGCAGCACAGGCAAAGTGATGGTTTCTGTCTCCCTTAGCTGACCGGTCTGTTCCAGTTCACCGTCCGCCTTGCCTCTGAGACAGAAGCTCGCTTCACCTCAGTAGAGAGAATCCACCACTACATTGAGGTATTAAACAGAGTTTTGCTTACAGTTATTATATGTGACACTCCTCATTCATGGCTAGTAGTTCCATATTCATTAATCTGTAATGAGTATTCGTTCCCTGCCATAACTCCTTGTTCTCTTCAAACCTGCCAACCTTCATGCATTTTGTGTAGGAGCTCTGCATTTTAACATTAGAGCACGCTGGTGCGAGTTATCACTCAAATATACGCCAAAAGAGCAGTCTTTTTTTCATCCAATAAAAATGGCACATGAGCCAACTGATAGATGAATCTGGTGTTATAGACAGTTTTGATGTGGGGTGTTGAACTCTCTGATATTAACTGACCCCATGGAAGCCCCGCCCCCTTACCCCAACTCACACTAGTAATGTTTTGGCCGGTGCTCTTGTCTCAACTCGATTTTCCCACATGAAACATACAATGATGCGACAGGTTCACTATCTGTCAAGATAAATGGAAATGTTTTGAGTTCAGAAATATGAATTATACCACAGCATTGTTGGATTCTCAAATCCGATTGATGAGAAGGTATTGATTAATTTTCCATAACAGCAGCTTTGGCAGTAGTTCCAACAGTAAATCAAATCACAGGTTTATGTTAATGCACTGGTTCCAATACATTATTGTGTCTATAGTTCTACATGACATCAGTTAACTACGTATACTTGTCTAATGTCAGCCAACAAAAAGTTTCAGCGACATTTGGTTTTTAAAAAGGCCGAAGATGTTGAACAAAGTTAACCAATCAACATTTTTTTTTACCACAATTAACCAATTATTCAATGCCACACTTTTTAGCAATAATTTTATTAGTAATGATAAAATGATAATGATAGAAATCCCTGGTAAATCGTCTCATCTGAGGTTACTTTAAAAAGTTCATTACAACTTCATCAATCTTTTACATACATACCATTTTAAAGTAAAAATCCACAAGTCCTGTTCGAACCCAGTAATCATTTCTCGTCCCTCTCTTCTCCAGTCTCTGTCACTGGAGGCTCCTGCGCGGGTGAAGAACAAAGCCCCTCCTTCAGACTGGCCACAGGAGGGAGAAATTGTGTTTGACAGCGTTGAGATGAAGTACAGAGAGGACCTTCCGTTGGTATTGAAGAAACTGTCCTGCACAATCCGGCCTAAGGAGAAGGTGGGGATTGTGGGCCGGACAGGTTCAGGTCAGTGCTCTTTATCAGACTACAGATCCACGACATACTGAGATTTACATGTTTATTTACATGCTTAGCCCTTAAATTCTGTCCAGTGTGATTTAAATTTGTACTGTGTCATGAAATATCAGTTTTAATATCATATACATATAAAGTTTGTCACTTTGACCTGAGCAAAAGAAGTTTAAATAATGGCTTTAAACCACTGGATGTCCCAGTGGACAACAGAGCAACAGAGCACACTATGTAATGACAGCCAAAACACAAAACCCATGCTCACATGAGCTCTTATTCCCTCTCTGTATCAGGGAAGTCCTCCTTAGGCATGGTTCTCTTCCGGCTGGTGGAGCCGTGCGGTGGAAGCATTAAGATTGATGGTGTTAATATCTGCGACATCGGCCTTGCTGATTTACGCAGCAAGCTCTCCATCATTCCACAGGAACCCGTGCTTTTCAGTGGGACTGTCAGGTCAGTGCTCACTTTTCTCTACTACCATCGATCTGTTACAGTCTTTGAACAATTTCAAATACTTAACTTTGTATTTATACGACAGCACTGTTGAATTCTGGAATCTGATTGGTCAGGAGTTGATTGTTGATTTTAATTTTCTTTAACAAGAGCTCTGACAGTAGTTCTGGTTGCAAGACAAATTGCAAAACTTTGCTTTCTAATAGGTTGTCATATTTCTGGTTACTATGACAAGCTGTAAGAAAAAAGGCTGGCGCAATAGCTGCTATAATGCAAGTGATAACAGGAACTGACTTGTTTTGGGAATGTTCCACAACCTTAAATGTAACTATAAATGGATAAATAGTATGACCGGTCATTCTTTAATTAATATTAAAAAGTAATCGCTGGCAAATTGCTATGGTATAAGAGGAATAAAACACTTCGGGATGTGCTGTTATAGGGAAATATTAAACGTTTGAGTGGTATAAGATCATACACCAGAGCACCCCATGATTAATTATTTTCTTATAACAGCACACCCCCTGAGTGTTTTACTCCTTATTTATCATTCACTTCTCAGCTTGTGTCATCAAAGTAAATATTTCAATATTTCCTCCGAACAGATCAAACCTCGATCCATTCAACCAATATTCAGAGGCGCAGATCTGGGATGCTTTGGAGAGGACACACATGAAGGAGTGTGTAAGTCACCAGGCTGAAAGCAGACCACCCACAATCAGTCATTAGTTTCTCTCTGTCTTCTCACCTCTCCTAGATTACACCTACATCCTTCTCTCCTGCCTCTCCATATACAGGTGTCTCAGTTGCCCTTGAAGCTGGAGTCTGAGGTTGTGGAGAACGGGGAGAACTTTTCAGTGGGCGAGAGGCAGCTGTTGTGTGTGGCTAGAACACTGCTGAGACAGTGCAAGGTGAGCTTTTCCAAATGTCTTCCTGCTTAAATAAAAGTTTGGCAACCTGACATTCATCTTTGTGGCCACCCTAAATTGACTCAGGACCATTCCTGCACTTCAGTAATGCCCAGATTTACTTCGACGCTCATACAGTGCATCATTTACATCACACTGTCCACGCAAGCACAAGGAGCAGGGGCTAGAGCCTACTCTTTTTCATTTTTTTAGGGTCTTTTTCATTTGGAATGTACTTACCATAGCAGCAGGAACAATATAGTACGGCTGCATGATTTGTGAAATAGATGTCACAATTTTTTTTGGCTTAGAATTGAGATCACGCTTCTTACTCATGATTCTTTAGCTAATTTCCTAGCAGTGTAAAAAAATGTACAGTATGTGAACACCTGAGCATCACACCCATATATGTTGGCCTTCCTCAAACTGTTGCCACAAAGATAGAAGCACACAATTGTATAGGATGTCTTTGTATCCTGTAGCATTACAGTTTCCCTTCAGTGGAACTAAGGGGCCCAAACCTGTTCCAGCATGACAATACCCCTATGGATAAAGCAGCGTTTACACTGATCAGCCATTGCCATCTAGCCTAGAATAATAACTAGCTGACTTGTTTACTAGTTCTCAGAATAATGTCAGTATGTCAACTGTATGTACAAAATCAAAAATCTTCTCGAAATCTAATCTTAAATATTATATTGCATTACTTGCTTTTTTCCTGGATTGAAAAACATTGCATCAGAAATTTGTGCAAGTCTACAGACTGTTTATTTTATTTCTCCTAAAGCATTTAACAAATCTTCTTCACTTGAGTCCATGAGCTTTCACTTTAGCCTGATGACAAGGAGTTCCCCAAGGAGAAATGAGGAAATGGCATTAAAAAAAAAAAAAAAAAAAACAATATTGAAACACAGCCCGTGTAGGCTCTGCTTGCTCCTCAGAACCCCTGTGTGATTTTTTTTTTTCTCCTTCCACTTCTGAATAGATCCTGATCTTGGATGAGGCCACTGCTGCTATGGACACAGAGACAGATTCTCTAATCCAGGAAACCATTCGTAACTCATTCCAAGACTGCACAACCTTAACCATCGCACATAGACTGCACACTGTGCTCAGTTGTGACCGCATCATGGTGCTCAACCAGGGCCAGGTAACCGTCAGTCATGTTTACCTTGTAGGAAGCATTTCTGCAGAAATCCTAATAAACCCAATTCATGGCCATCACACACCTTTTTTTTAAGGTTGAATCTTAACACTGACCTTTGTCCTTTTTCGACCCAGGTGGTGGAATTCGACGAGCCGTCCAGACTTCTGGCCAACGAGAACTCTCGATTTTGTGCCATGCTGGCTGCGGTGGAGAACAAGATTTCTGTTAGAGGATAAAAAAAAGAAAACAAGCATGCACTCATTAGGTTAGAGGATATACAAACATCCTTGACTGAATAAACCAGTCGCTGGTGCTTAAGCGTCACCTGCTATTGCAGGCGTCTGGGGCTTTGCCGTGTCTGGAGAGCGGGAATACTGTGTCTCTATGGAGACAGAATCATGAACATGCCTGTTCAGATGTACTTAATGTTAGCTGCAATGGTCAGGTCACCAAATACTGATACTGTAACCATATTTTGCATTATACAAGCAGACATCGGTTTTCATGTAGTTCCATCCATGCAAACTGGTGTGTTTCATAGAGTGTTTATCTATATCTATTATAAGATGATATTATTTACACTGGGGAAAGGGTGTGTGTGTGTGTGTGTGTGTGTGTGTATCCAGAGCTTTTGTGCATTAGCTCTGTTCACGTATGTCACATGCACAAATCACTGTACCATAACCTTGAGTCTAATAACTTGATTTTTGCCAACTTGTGTGACTGTGTAATGTCTCGTAACTTGAACTCCCGATGCTGGTGATTTTGTTGACAGGAAGTTTTGACGACACTGAGTTAGAAACAGTGCTGCTTCTCAGAATACTTGTTCCACATAACAAGGACAGCCGCATTTGTGCTAAGAGGCCTTGTACATGTTTCCACTATTTTGTGCTGAGTCAACATTTAATTTCAGTCTGCTGATGTATCTATATTTGTGATTTTACTTTTTTTTTTTTTTTTTTTTTTTTTTTTTTTTTTTTTTTTTTTTTTTTTTTTTTTTTTTTTTTTTTTTTTTTTTTTTTTTTTTTTTTTTTTTTTTTTTTTTTTTTTTTTTTTTTTTTTTTGCTTGTCCTTGCATATTCACACAGTCAGAAGAGCTCACCAACTCCCCACTCCCCACAGCAGGATCTGTGCACATTAAATGGGTTGTTTTTGCGCTGAGCAGAGTGGTCTATCAGAGCAAAGCTCTGGAAAATGATCACTCTGAGTAAGAAACTTGGATCAGGTGAATATCATCTTTGGCCTTGATGAAGGTGAATCTGATATTTATACCTGCTTCCTCAGTAGGACCCGCACAATGTCCAGTCACCTGTTATGTTCTTTACTTTCCACAGCCTTAGCATGATTTCTTAATTGCCTTGTAAAGGCCTGAGAAGTTGAACAGGGAGAATGAACTCTCTGTCTCATCAATAAAATTATTTTAGGTGTATGCCTGCTGCGTCTGTGTGTTTTGTGAAACAGAAAGGAGGATTGCACATAAGAGAATAACATCTACATGGAATAATTAATAGTTTATAAAGCAGTTTTTGCTGCAGATATAGCTATAAAATGGAAACATCTTCATGAAGTTGATGTCCAGACCACCACATACTGTATATTAGCAAATCAATGATCAAATATTATATTATACATAATAGTGTAATAGTAAAAAATTATACAATATATTAATATTTTAATAATGCCTGCTGTGTCTGTGGGTTTTGTGAAATATTATTAATAATGTGAAAAGTTGCTTAAAATATTACAATACATTCATATTTTAATAATGTTTGTCACTTGAATCTGGTAGGTTATAATTGTAATAATAAACTGCTGAATATAAATGAAATCTGAAAGAAGATAGTTCTTTAACTTCTCACACAGAATATATTGTTAATTAATATATTGTTCGTTATGTGTTAAAATAATAAACTTTTCCCACTGGGTTTACAGTTTTAAGACATGCTAAAGCTATTAAGTATTAGAGGAAGCACTGTTTTCAGTGTAATGTGTTGTGAATGAGCACACACCCACACGCACAGGCCACAGAACTGAATTAATAAAAATGACAGCTTCAGCTACATGGAAACAAGCTCCACTCACTTGTCCTTTCTTTTCACGTCATATACATGTGGTACATGCCAATTTACATTCATATACAGTGCCTCCAGAAAGTATTCATCCCCTAGTGATTATTTCTCTGGGAGAGTGTGAGAACATTTGCATAGAGGAATGGGAGACAATACCACAGTCAAATGTGCTAAGCATATCTGAGAGAACTCAAAGCTGTACTTGCTGCAAAAGGACAAGTCACAAATTATTGACTCTGCAGTTTAAATACTTATGAATTATGCAATTTTTAGGTAGTTTTTTTTTATAATTCTGAGGACATCTAGATCATTTTGTTTAATTTTATTTCTGTAGAGAGTCACTTCAAAAGGAGCAGAAAAAATCCTTCTAATATATTTAAATTTGATGTTGCAACACAGCAAAGAGAGAAATACTCACTAGGGGGTGAATACTTTCTAGAGGCGCTGCACATCTAATGTACATGAAACACACACTGATTTATGTAAGTGTTGTGATAGTGATAGTGAGACAGTAGAAGGACAGCACTGAGCAGGCATCTAAGGTCTGGGAAAAGAAGTAAAAGTAGAAGGAGAAAAATTATTTTAAACCATAAAAATTCAGTGAAGCTGATTTGGAGGACATTGTGTTTGAGGTTGCTGCAAATATAGATGTTCTATCCTCAAACATGGTGAAGTAGGTGCACACCAAATAAAATCTGTAAAACTGTTAACAGTTTCAACAGCAGACAGAATGATCCGATGGGTTTGTCTTTTGCAATCCTTCTCTCTTACTGAAATTAATGCTATCATGTAGATGTACACAGACATTTATGGAAGTGTTCTGTGGTGTGTGTGTGTGTGTGTGTGTGTTTTAATAAAATCAGGTCGAAATCAGGTAGAAAATTTAACCATTTTCCAACTTCACCTACACATGTTAAGTGAACTCAATGAGATCACTGAGAACACCATCCACACAGTGAAGCATGGTGGTGGTAGTATCATGTCATGGGGATGCTTTTAATCAGCTTCCTCTCAGCAATAACATATTAGAACGAGCACTGTCATATAAACCTGTCGTTTGAATTACAGCCGGCACTATTGTCAGAGCTGCTGTTATAGAAAATTAATCAACTCCTTCTGACCAAAGATTCGACAATTCAGCAATGTCGTGATATAACCATTTATGTAGAGACTCAGCTTGATAAAATGTACTTATCAAATAAACAGTGAATACTTTTCAAGCTGACTTTGCTGAATTTTGACTTTGTTATTGAGTAATAGTGAAATGAACACAGTCGACTCTCCGAACCGACTCTCCGAACCGACTCACAGGACCGACTCACAGAACCGACTCTCCGGCTCCACAGCGCCCTCTGGCTCTTCCAAAACTTTCTGGTGTCCGTGCGATTTCCTCCTCCTCCTCGTTTTCACTTCCTGTTTTGTAAAGGGAGTCACTCAACATAGATTCGTTCATTTCAGCTTTGCAGTGGTGTCTTTTCCTTAGTTTCAGCTCCAGCCGCTTTACTGAAAGCTACAATCTGTCTGTTTTTCATGGAGGATGGAGTGATGGACTGTCTGCTCTCCGCGGCCCTGATGGATTTTACCTAGATGTTTTGCTTTGGCGGAAAGCTCACTGCTCTTCTCTTTGCTGGAATGATTCTGAATCCAGTTGAAAACTTTGCAGCCTTTGTTTTAAAAAAATCAGCCATGTCACAGCTGTAGAGGAAGTGCGTCGCGGGTTTGCACCTTCACCCTGTTTTGTTTGTGCGAACTTTTCTTCTTGTACTTTCTCTCTCTCTCTCTCTCTCTCTCTCTCTCTCTCTCTCTCTCTCTCTCTCTCTCTCTGTGTCTTTTTTTTTTTTTTAATCGATCCGGTGCTGCGCGTTGCCATGGCCGAGCTGAACGCGGCGCTGTGCTGCTGCTGCCGGAAGGCGCTGCCGGTGCCCGGTAAAGCGCGTGACGGGGCTCGATCACTCGGTCGCTGCCGGCTGGTTGACGTCGCCTCGGCGTCCAACTTCCACAGCTTCTCGCTGCGCCACTTCCACCTGGACCTGCGGGTGAACTTCGGGCTGAAGAGGATCACAGGCTGGCAGGTGCTGGAGCTGGCCACGCTGCAGCCCGGTGTTCAGTCGCTGGTGCTGGACGTGCACCCGTCTTTACTGATCCACTCTGTGGACTGCAAGATCCCAGGCACATCCGGATCTCCAGATGTCATCTTCTCGCTGTCCTACAACCTCGAGCCGTTCACCGATTACGGGTCCTCGCTCCGCATCGCGCTCCCCGCCGCGGCCATCCGGCCACACCGGCCCTTCCGGGTCACCGTCCGCTACACCACCACAGATGGACCCGCGGTAATGATCCAACACATTCCTGCTCCTTTAGAGCACGTTTCAAGTGTCCTAACCCCTCTCCATGAGGGTTTGCTAGAGTGTCTTGGTGTAAACTAAGTTGTACACTTACCTTTGACCATTTTATCAGGTTCCCAGCCCTGATCCTGGAGGAGAAACCCCCTGTCCTGCACATATGAGTGTTTTTCCTTTCTCTAACATACCCAGTTCAACTTTTAATTAGCTGAGGAGTTGAATCAGGTGGCAGGAAAAGCACTAAAATGTGTAGGACAGAGGGTAGTCCAAGGTCAGGTTTGGGATCCTGTGACTTACATTTGAGTTGGTATACACTCTGCAGTCCCTGCTGAAAATTCTAACGGTTTCCACTACAAATACCATTACAAACCATCAGCTAACCATTAAAACCATTACCAGTCCTTAATGGTATCCACTAGACATATCATGCCAGCAGTAGAAGGCAAGAAATTACCAGTAGAGACCCACAGGGACCATTAAAACCACTACAATTCCCATTATAACCATTAAAACCATTACAAAAGGCATGGGTTTGTCAGCCCACTTTTACTCCTTCCATCAGTGGAAAAGAAGCCGTGTATATGATCACAGCTGAGCAGATATTATTTGGGTGGTGGACCGTCCTGAGCACAGCACTAACACTGACGTGGTAGTATCAGGTGCTGTAGTGTTGCTGGCGTTTTTGAACATCTGGGCAAGTCATGGTGCTGGTCCATTTCTACTGAAGGACAGGGTATAGGACACATTTTAGAAAGCAGAAGATAGGCTACAGTGAGTATTTGGGTATCTCTAAAGTGACTTATATGTTAGGCAAATCTTATATAATGGCCAGTGAGTGTGGCTACAAGGTTGATGTATCTAGTAAACCTGCAACTGAGTGTACAGTACTGTGCAAAAGTCTTAGGCACTCTATATTTTTTTAATACAAACTTTGTTATTGATTTGTATTTTCTGACTTCTACATTACTGAGTCAGTATAAAAGCATTTTAGATTTCCAAATGTTAGTTTTCCAGTACAAAATTCAATGTTACAGAATAATGTTTGTATGGCAGTAAAGAAAGCAGCATATTACATAAGAGACCACTTTTCAGACAAAAATACATAATGAAGGCTGCTTTAATTTTTGCTGCAAAAATAAGAAGCAAGTGTGACAGTCAAAGTCTCCAGAAGAACTGTGGCTGGTTCTGCAAGATGCTCAGTAACACTTACAGCTCATTTCCTTATAAAACTGAACACATTGTACCTGAGACTACTATTTTTTTTAAAGCAACAGGCTGTCACACCAAATATTGACTTTGTTTCATTTGTAACTGTTTACTGCGCTTTATAGTATTTTTTAAAATGTAGAAACATTTAATTTCATTATTTTCGAAGGCATCTTTGCTCTATAGCATTTATTTGCACGTGCCTAAGACTTTTGCACAGTACTGTATATCAGAGCAGTGGTTCTCAACTCCAGCACTGGGGACACAATGGCCTGTGGAATTTTACGTTTCCCTGATCCAATACCTGATCCTCCTGATCAGCCGATTATCAAGACCTTCATAAGTTAGATGAGGTGTGCAGGGGTTGCATAAGACTGGAGCTCAGAATCACTGTATTATTATATAGTATACTACAGTCCACTGATTTGATTGGACAAGTGGCATTCCAAGAGTCCTGATATTTAGTATAACAGCATTGGTACATTTCACTGTTTGTATCACTCCGCTTGTCTGTGTTCACTAAATAAATTTCCATTTCTAGCAGTAGTTTGTTACATTGAAACTGTTACTACACTTACTACGGGTTGTCAGTCATTATGTGCGTTGCATGGCAACACTCAACAATCTATCCAGCTGTGGCTCCTTTGGGAACTATTTTCATTGACCGAGCAAAAAACAAAATATTTGGCCATATTATGTTAACACAATATTAATTTCTTGTTTAAAGAACCGTTGTAATTAAAGTAATATCACACTCATGATCGTGCTGTTGTACTGGATGTCAGTATGGCTGTGTTTACCTACAGCCGAATCACAGCCGTATTGATATTCAGTACAACAGCACTCTTGCTTGTGTGATATTACTTAGAGTGTTCCTGTTCCTATAGTTCCACCTCTCTGTAGATTTCAGATCCAACCCTATTTTGATCTGGATAATCGAGTGGATTATCTGGATACACTGATGTAAGTGAAATGGTATGCCATGTTTGTAGATCTGTAGATTGTAGGTCAGCAATTCCATGCAAATCAATTTAACCATGGAAAAAGGAAAAAAACAGTTCATAATTAACTTCATTCATTCTTAGTTTAATTGTAATTCCTATTTTAGTTTCATCCAGTAATTATGCTTGTGGATATTCTAGGTGTTGTATTGGGGTGATAGTGGATCCAGGGCTTCTGTATGGAGAGGAATGTCAAGAAGACTAAAGATTTGGCATTTTTAAGAGATGGGCACTGGGCCCAAGGAGACTGCATTTGCACACAGTGCATAAATTTAGAACGCCCTTGTTGATGACTGGAAATGTCTTCTCTCACAGCGATGCATGTAAAGCAGCCCCTGCTTAACCTTGTCACTGAATTAATTAGTAAATTGGAACATGATTTAATGGTGTGAATATTAGCAAATTCAGTATTATAAATAATTTTTTACAGTCGTAAACTAAAGCAGGGATTCCTCGTCTGTTCTTGACCATGTTTAGTCGGTGTATACGAGCAGGAAAATGACTAAACTGTGCTGGACCGAGATACAGTTAGACACCACGGGTCAAAGCAGAGGCAGCTGTTTGCTTGACAAAGTGGCGTTAAGGCTTGCACTAACCGTGTGGCACATGACTATTGTTTACAGACCGTATCAGTGTAGGCAGAATTTCATCCCTGCCCTAAATATAGCCAACAGAAACTCTTAACCAGACGAGTGACTCTCACTGTTATCTCATATTCCACTTCGTTTCAGTTCTCACTTGTATATATGAGGGTTGTTTCTCATTTGATGTGTCATTTTGCTTTGATGATTTCACACAAATGTCAGTACAAGGCTGTTGACGTCAATGACTTGCATGGATGGATGTGTTCCTTTTAGTGATTTTCTCAGAATCGGGCATTTTGACGACATGAGCGCATTCCTAGGGAGCTGAGTTGGGTTTGTTTCAGGGTCAGTCCCAGAGTTAAGCTGGGTAAGACCAAGCAAAGCTAGAAAAATAAAACAGAAAGCACAAGTTGATCACCAATCCTAAAGTCATGGGTTCACTTTCCCTTTCCTATAGCACACGTGAATATAGTCAAAGTGACACTTTAGCACAATTTCCTGCTTAACCCAGATGTGGTCGAACAGCCAACATATGTTTGGTGTCTGAAGTTCTTTAGTTTTGACAGAAGCTACAAGTTAACATTTAATGGAAGTTCATAAATACCAGTTTAGCAACAGTATAATCGAACTATATAATAAGAGTTCCAATATGATTTTTAAATTAAATGACATTTTTAAGCTCATTCAGATGTTTTATGAAGCTGTTTATGTACAAATGGTATTACTGAGATAAGTGCTAAACCGGTAGCTTCTCTTACCTCATAGCCCCGAAGCAAAATAAAACACACCAAACATGTTTTAGCTTGATTGACTACAGTTCAAATAAAGTGAAAATTATGAAAATCCATTTTGAAATGTCAGATTTTTTTATTGGTTCTTCCTCCTATGTTGTTTTCCTGATCTCTTTCAGATCTGGTGGGTGGACACAGAGCTAACGTGTGGTCAGACGCAGCCATTGGTCTTCACTCAGGGTCACTCTGTGTGCAATCGTTCCTTTTTCCCCTGCTTTGACACTCCAGCTGTCAAAAGCACCTACTCTGCTACCATCAGGGTGAGTGTGGTTTCGCATTTAATACCCCAGTCACTCGGGTCAACATTTGTCAGGTTATTACATCCATCTACCATATATCTACACCCATTAGCAAATTAGCAAATTTATCAGGTAAAGCTACTATATACATAGATGCACCATTTCTCAGCCAATCTGAACCACTGGAGATATTATTTAGTGAGTAGCTCCTTCACAAAGGTCCTAAATGAGGTCCTGAGTTCAGAACTTGACCCTGATGAAGGGTAGAAGACTATCGTTTCTATAGCAACAGCTAATTAACAGAGACTTGTGTGGTGGACATGCTAAATAATCTAAGTTGAATAATAAACAATTTAAAATGTATTATTTTACAAAGTATTTTCACTGATATGGGGAACCACTGTGTAGATGTTTGTGTAGCATTTATGGAAGGAGTGTCTCCCGTGTCAGCGCTTTGTAACAGTGAGACATAAAGCTGTCCCTATAAGTTTTCCGCCATGAGGAAGTCCACAGGACAGGGAGGCTGGTGAGGGAATGACTGTTTATAGCTGCTATAACCTAAGCGATAACAGAAACTTGTTTTGTGGACATTCTACAATATTAAATGTAACTATAAATGGACAAAAAGTATGACATTTTCTTTAATCACACTACCTCATCACTGATAACAGGGCATGCCATTATAGGAAAATAATGTTTTATTGGTCTTATACCGCAACCTTATTCACTCTTATTTTGCCATGAAACCACACCATGAGTTTCACTTTCTTGACGCGGCATGTCTTTCTTTTTGACCTCTCTCTCTTTACAACCTTTTTTGTAGTTGTTCAATCCAACTCCGTTTCTCACTCGCCTAGCTTTTCTCACTTTCAGTGAAGGCATGTTCAGTTTCTAGGTCTTTTCATCTCAGCTTCTTCTCTGTGTGTGTGTGGTGTGTGTGTGTGTGTGTGTGTGTGTGTGTGTGTGTCCGTGTGGTGTGTTGTCTGGCAGGTTCCAGATGGAGTGACGGTGCTAATGAGTGCCTCCAGGAGTGTGTACTCTAAGCAGGACCGGCTGTTCCAGTTCTCTATGGAGTACCCTGTTCCTGCCTACTTGGTGGCCCTGGTGGCTGGAGATCTACAGCACACTGACATCGGGCCCAGGTGTGTATGGAGATTGAAGATTTAATATGAACTAAACTAAACAAAAGTTATATAATTATTATATTGCTCACAGGCTGCTCTGTATAGAATTTTTCTTGCTTTGTGGGTATGAAATGAAACAGTAGCTGTGTTTACATATATCTTCCAGCTATGTTCTTAGTTCATTTGGAAAACTGGATCAAACCAAGACATTTGCATGAGTTTAGGTGTTTAGGTGGGCAGTATGACAATCTGGCTTTACGGTATATTCTTTTGTAATTTTTGTAGGCCTTTTTAAACCCAACACTGCTGCCACATTGTAAACAAAACCAGTAGAATTAAAGATCATGGTACATATCATGTATTGTGTAAAACTTTTTAAGGATCACAATATCACATCGATTTTACACTTTATTTTACACACAGTCTAGCATAAACACACACCTGTGACACACCTATGTGTTGCACCATCTACAGGTTTTTTTTGTGTATTTAAAAAAAAAAACACTGCCAGGCTTTTTTCAAAATGAGACTATGCTGTTCATAGTGTTGCCGCAGTAATAATGCAGTTAAAAAAAATGTTGTCCTCTAGGCTCTTCTTTATGGCTGTATACAAAAGACACCGGCAGTTAGAGCTTTTACAACAGGCTTTTAGAACATTTTACAACATTGTTTATCAGCCGGATACCTTTCATGCCACAGCATACAGCTCAGAAGTACAGGATGAGAATAAATGGATCCAGAAGTTGTCAACAAAATTGCAAACAGTCCAATTGTGAGGATCAGTGACGAGATCGAAGTGTTCAAATCTGACTTCAATAGTCCATCCAGTGTTGTCCTGGTATCGTTGTGTTCCCATGATCATATCTCAGCTGGATTAAAAACCTCACTTAGACAAACATCATATTGTGTGCATGTAAATAAAACTGATGAAGAGGTTAAAGTACAGAAGGCCAGCTTTAATTAAAGATAATAATCTGTCCTTTACTGGTATTTTGTAAAATGGGTATGTGCTACTTAAATTAATTGGAAGGACAGCTCATATCAAGCTAAAGGAGGATTTAGATGAATACAGTGGCTTGCATAAGTATTCAATCCCCCTTGAACTTTTCTACGTTTTGGTGGAACTGAAATGGACTGAATTGGGATTATATATTATACATCAATATAATATAACCATCCATGGCACCCAAAAGGCCAAGGACAACTCCTAGCATCATGCTACCACCACCATGCTTTACTGTGGGGGATGGTGTTCTCAGTGTGCTGAGCCGCGTTGGGTTTATGTCAAACGTAAAGTTTCATGCCAAGGTCAAACAGTTCATCTTATCAGAAATGAGAACTTTTTCCCACACGTTTGCTGACTCTCCAAAATATCTTCTGGCAAACTCATATTGGGATTTCATATGGCTCGCCACTTTTCCATAAAGCCCAGCTTTGTGGATTGTACAGGCTAAGGTTGTCTTGGGAACATCTGTGCCGTGGATCTCTCCAGCTCCTTCTGAGTTACCCCTGATCTCTTAGTTGTTTCTATGACTAATGCCTTCCTCACCCGGCTACTGAATTTTGGTGGACGGACTTACCTAGTCGCGGTTGGACCCTATTCCTTTAATCTTTTAACAATAAATTTAAAGGTGATCCATGGAATATTCAAAGTTTGGGATTTTGTTTTATATAACTTTGTCACAGCCTTGTTTGATAGCTCCTTGGTCTTCATGATGGTGTGTGATTAATTTTGTTATCTGACAAACTGCAGCCTTCCAGGAACAGCTTTATTTATATTGAGGTCATGGATAATTTTCTTATAACAGCACACCCCGTTGTGTTTTATTCCTTTATATACAACTTATTAGAGAATAAAAAAAAATCACACTCAGAAAGGGAAAGTCAAATTTTGAACTGATTTTTGTTCAGTAATAATATGCTAACATGCACTTTGTCTGATTTGTTCCCTGGTATAATGAAGCAACATCTGTGAAACATATCACATAGTACATAAATGTTTTATATATATATATATATATATATATATATATATATATATAAAATAAATTACTTTTACCCCCTAAGGGTATGCAGACTTTTGCACTAGACTGTAATATGTATATTGTTCTGTTCTCTGTAATGTATATACTAATTCATTCAGTGGATTAATTTCAGATACCTTTATTTTTATTATTATTATTTTCAGATATTTTTTATATGAGCCTGGATAGTTTTTTTATTGTCATTGGTCTATATGATAAAATGTCAGTGACTATAACCTTTTTTTCATTGACTATGACCATTACTATGTCTCAGAGTGCATCATATCCATTTTAAATATGAATATAAAAAATTTGAAAGTGTGTGTGTGTGCGTGTGTGCGTGCGTGTGTGTGTGCGTGCATGTAGGAGCCGTGTGTGGGCTGAGCCCTGTCTCCTGACCTCTGCTGTTAGTAAGCTGGGAGGCAGCGTGGAGCGCTGCCTCAACGTGGCCGAGCAGCTCTTTGGCTCTTATGTGTGGGGCAGGTGAGTGTCTGTCCATCTAAACTCAACTGTTGTGTGTATATTAATCCCTTCAGATGTTGGTTAGGAACAAGAGGCTATTATTAGCTATGACACAATGCACTGATGCATTTCGTACATTGGTGTGCCAGGACTCATCGAAATTCTCTGCTGTTTGCTGTAAAAGTCTGAGGCCACTGTCAAGATCATTTATTTGAAACTATTACATTTTACTTGGTTAAGCTGACGCAAATTGCGTGTAAAAAATCCTTGTATGGAGTCGAAATCTATGTAAATATAGCGCAGTGTTAGTTGCAACACCAGGTAGATACTGAATCATTAAAGCAAATGGTGGACTTACCAAATATCATTTTAACTGTGTCTCAAACTGCACATGAAAAATACGTAAATGTCAAGTAACTGGATATTTGCGTTATCCTAATGAACAGTATGTTATTGAACTGCACTAGAATAAGTGCTGAATTCAAGATCCAAAATATTCACTATATACCATTTGCTGCTAATTTGTGTCTGTGGTGAAGTGGTGTTCTTTCTCATTGCATCGGCCACATCGAAAATGTCAAACCACAGCAGCCTCCAGCTGCTTCTGCTGCATAGAGCAAGAGGTGCCCACAGAATACAAAAAGACATCGTCTACTTCTGTTAGTGGAGAATGACACAGCCTTGTTTGGCTAATATAGTTAGAAAAAAGGTATTCAGTTTTGTGAAAAAACAAAACAAAACTGGGCTATACCTAACTAATTTTAATCAATGAATCTGTGAATCAATGAATTCTGTGAATGAATCAATAGATTTTTTTAATCGATTTGTTGGATTACCTTTAAAATATATTAAATACCAAACATATTTATTTAATTTCTTATGCTATAGAACATTATAATAATGTTAATGATGATTAATCACAACATGAGAATATTAACAAGTGCTTATGTGAATCAAATGAGACACACAAATGCAACACTTCCAGTCTTTTTGAATTTGTTAATAAGTTTGGCAACAGTGTTCTGTGTGAGGTGCTTGCCATGTTTCCTTTTAAAGTCCATCACAACCTTGCGACAGCTTCCTGATCCAGCCAAGAGAAGGATTTCAAGTTCTTCTTTTGTCAAAGGCATTCTTAAAGGCTATCTAAAAAAAATATATATATAATATAAATTAAGTATGAAAAATTTTGGAAAACTTTTTGCTAAAAAGTCTTAATAGATATATATAAAGTGTATATGTATATGTATATGTGTGTGTGTGTGTGTATATATATATATATATATAAAATGGATGGAGACTTTTAGGACACCCAAATATACATATACATACACACCAGGTGTCCCAAAAGTCACTCGGTCTGTGTGTATATGTATATTTGGGTGTCCCAAAAGTCTCCATCCTTTATTTATTTATTTGTTTGTTTGTTTGTTCTGCACACTTTTCCATTACAGAAATGTCTGCCTTGATTTGCTTCCAACAAGACAAATTCAAAATAAAGACATTATCCACTGGCTTTCTGTCTAACTGAAATGCTGCGAAGCCAATTGACTTGCTGTGTGAGGCGAATCATTTTCAGTCGACTCCAACGTTTTGGCATTGACTAGTTTTCAATGCCTGGAATCAGTGAATTGACTCTTTTTAGGATCGACTTCTATGTATACTGAAAGCAGGATGGAGACGTGATGACTTGACACACGAAATAAATATTGTGTATGCTAAGAAAATTGAACAATGTAGTGGTTATCAATACTCCTGGGTCAAAAGAATAGTTTAAAAAAGCTACTTAACTCAAATAGTTTCACTGCTCGCTGCCCAGCACTGCATAATGCACATGCTTGTGGCATGAGTTGTAATTTGAAGTGAGATATCGTTCATCTTGTAGACTAGTCATTCATTTGAGATCATGTTCAGTCATCATGTTGACGTACGAATGACCAACTTTTGGCCAAAGTGGCACGAGATAATGTTTTCTGTTATTGCAGGAAAGATTGATTAAATGAACGATAAGCTATTAAAACCAAGTAAGGACATTGAGCTTCCACTGTTTCTCAATTTTCAACAAATGAATGATTACAAATAATTCAACAATCAAATTTGTTGCCAGCTATTTTTATTATTGATTTGGTACAGCTTTTGTTGATGCAGTTGGTGCAGCCCCAATAAAAACTAATGAAATCATTTTGACTGTAGGTTTGAGTGTTAGGATTTGGGATTATGTTACGTACATACCCTAAAGGTTTGCATTGCAACTTATTTCAGCAGCCTTAAAGGACCTGTCCCTGAACGTCTTTCCTCCACAGGTACGACATTGTATTCCTCCCTCCTTCGTTCCCTATCGTGGCAATGGAGAACCCGTGTCTCACCTTCATTATCTCCTCCATTCTGGAGAGTCAGGAGTTCCTGCTGATCGATGTCATTCATGAGATCGCTCACGGCTGGTTCGGAAACGCCGTCACCAACGCCACCTGGGAGGAGATGTGGCTCAGTGAGGGACTAGCCACGTACGCACAGAGACGCATCACTACAGAGGTTTATGGTACACACACATACAAACACACAGCACAGATCTCTCCAGTGTACAGAAAAACGCCACTACATAGTCTGGTATTGGGCCTCATTTAACAAGTTTTTAGTAAAGTTGGATGTAAATGTTTTCATAGGCCAAACCATACAAAAAATTCTCCCCAGATTTACAAATGTTTCAGTAATGCAGATTTTCTTCGTACTCATGTATGTTGATAAATGCCAATCACTCGTTAATTATCACTCGCTCTCATGACACAGCTGATTTACATTTAGCAGCACCTACAAACTCTATAAAAGGCAAAGCTCACAGTGAGCTGAAAACGTCAAAATGACAACTAAACTTTGAAAGAGCACCTCCTAATTGTGCCGTGCGCTAAATGTTCCAATAATGCAGCTCAGCCACTGCAGAGCACCATCTATAGACAGACACACACTTCCATTACTTTTGTCTTAATTGAATGGCTAAATTTATTTGTCTTAACTTCTGCATTTGTTTAAGAATGCTTTCTTTGGAGTCATTAATCTGATACAACCTAGTTTAACAACATTTTCATATCAAATATATTTTACAAACATATCAAATATATAATACAGCGGTCAATCCTGGCATCAGGTGACTGACTGTGTGGAGTTTCAAAAGTTTGATTTACAATAAATTTGTTTGTTTAAAGCTTGATAAATGAGTCCCACTATATGTACACACACTGCAATCTGTTGAAACAAATCAAAAGTGCTATCCCTCTATAATGCTGTCCTACTGATGACCATTTGTGAAAAGGACCGTAGGCTGCATATATTGTGTGTATATGTATGCAAATGAGCACATTTGTGGTAAGGGAGCATTTGCAAAAATTTTCATTTTTCCCCGAACTATTCCACGCATGCAGAATGTTAAAGTGATTCAGCTGAGAGCATGAAAATTGAGAGCGTGTAGTTTTTACAGCTGTTTCAGTAGAGCAGCTCCATTTTCACACAGTAAAAAGGATGTGTCCTTTTTTCAGTAATTTGGGCTTTTCGTTTTTGCAGGTGACGCCCTAACCTGCCTGGAGACGGTCTTTCGTTTGGACGCGCTGCACAGACAAATGCGTCTTCTTGGAGACAACAATCCAGTGAGCAAGCTGCAAGCCAAGTTTGAGCCAGGTAACTCACCTCAAACGCAACGTCCACTAAAAGTTCTCACTAGTTTGTTTGTCACTATTTTGCTCAAAAACAAATGTCACCGCTTAGTTCAGTGTAAATAATTCAGTGTGTTCTCTCTCTCTCCTTGCTTCTTTACCTCAGGGGTTAACCCCAGCAGTCTGATGAATCTGTTCACCTATGAGAAAGGCTTTTGCTTTGTCTCGTACCTCTCACAGCTGTGCGGTGACATCAAAAGATTTGACACTTTCCTCAAGGTAAGTATCGTGACAGCGTCACACTTAAACAGAAGCAAGGTTTGATGCTTAAAATGCTTAAAGCTTCAGCCAATACTGTTTCAGATGTCTGTGATACTAAAAATCTGTAACATATTAAGCATTTATCAATAGTACATTCTAGATCCCTAACTAGGATCGTATTATAACTAAAAGCTTCCTGATCAGAACTGTGTGAGCGTCTCAGACGGCATATTGATTGACAGTCACACCTCCTCAGCAATTTAAACGATGTTTAAACAGCACTAATTTTAGAAAAGTGTGTAGGAACGACAGAACGGTGCTCGCGAGTGGTTGCGAGTCATGCTGTGGTGTGTTACTGTATTTTATACATATTTTTAGAGGTTTAAAAAGCTATACTGATCAGCAGAGTATGGCACTGCAACGTGCAAGAGCATCACTTCTCAAATCGGGTTTATTAAAATGAGCTTTACTGTCCTCTTGTTTAACCGTCGCAAGGGTTTTTTTTAGCATGTCAGGCTTGTGAGATTTATCAGTGAAGCTTGGTAAGATCAGATTAACATATTTTCCATTTATAATGTAAAATGTTATAATAAAAATGTGAAAAATGTTGTCCAAGTGTTAATAATGAAAATTGTAAGAATGTGTTAATTAGACAAAAGTACCTCTTTGCCAACCTTTTCACAAGTTCGAGGTGTAGATCATGATTGCAATGCTGTTTAATTCTCATACTGTTTAAAAAGTGTATATATAAAGTGTATATATAAAAGGCTAAAAATTCTAACCAGATGCAGTGTCACTCACGCTCAGGCACAAAGAAGCCTAGTGAGCAGAGATGTTGCAGATGTTCCTGTAGCTTCTGTTCAGGAATAAAAAGCTGTAAATAAATATGATGCTGCATATTTGTCTAATATTTGTATAATTAGATCATACTCAGAAAATAATTCTGTGTGATGATTATAAGTGGCATTGGAAAAAAACAAAATGGGTCAAAAATTTTGAGAGCTGTGGAACACACACATACACACACACACACACACTCACACACATCTACAAACACACACACGTCAGTAATTTTCTTCTCCGTGTAGGCCTACATCGAGCAGTTCAGGTTCAGCAGTGTGGTTGCTCAGGACCTGCTAGATTTCTTCCTAGGCTTCTTTCCTGAGCTGAAGGAGAGCTGTGTAGCGCAGCGAGAAGGTGAGGCTAACACACACACGCACACACACACACACACACACACACACACAGACACACACACAATGTACACAACAAAACTTGAGCTTTTTCCCTGTAGCTGTTCTCGTTGGTTCATATTGTAAGTGTAAATAAACCTTGGCTTCTTCGTAAATGATTGCTTGCAGTGTACCATGTACATAATCTTTATTTACTCATAATCCCTCGCTTATTTTTTTCCACTTACACGCAAATACAGATCGTAGCTAACCCACTAATTAATGCTTTTTCGTATAAGTATATTTAAATAAATATGACACTCTAAGCAGTGAAGAATTATCCTGTAGTATATTACCATTCATAACATCCAGCAGGGAATCAGAGCAGTGTGAGAGATGAAAAGTCAAAGAAATAGTCATTTTTCTCTCTTCTTTGTCTCAGGGCTGGAGTTTGAGCGCTGGCTGAACGAGTGCGGCCCTCCTCTGTGTGAGCCGGATCTTTCCGCTGGCGTCATGTTGACTGGGCCTGTCCAGCACCTCTGTGAACTCTGGGGCATGGAGTCGCCGGACCGCCAAGCCATTGCGACCTTTGACCTCTCTACGTGGAGCACCTTCCAGACCGTTCTCTTCCTGGATCGACTGCTGGACCGCTCACCTCTGCCACAAGGTGAACGCTTCCTTCTTGCACGTGGACACGTACTGTTAGTTGTTTTTTTTGAACTTGGAGAACACTTAGAGAGTTGTTGTGTTCAGGGCTTTAATATATACCCATTCTCTCTTCTGGCTCTGCAGAAGTGATGAGTCTGCTATCGAGCTGCTACTCGGTTTTGCTGGATGGCATGAACGCTGAGGTGCAGATTCGCTGGCTGCAGGTCGTAGTGAGAAACAGCTTCTATCCTGACCTGCATCGTGTTCGCAGTTTCCTGCACAAACATGTGAGTATATATCACACGAAGCTTCCTCTCTCTGATTCTCACAATACTGTCATGAATGTCTTGGAATAAATAGCACTGATGTAGATTCCAGCTCTGCGTTACTCAGCGATAGAGATTCTGCAGCCATCTTTCATAGCTTGGATACAAGGCTACGTTAATAACATGGCTTTCTTAAAAAAAAAAAAATACTACTACTAATAATAATAATAATATGGGTGTTCTTGGTGATGTCACACAACTCTCGAGTAGATGTTGAACTTTGTGCACTGTTGTGGCTGTCTCCATTTCTTTTTTCTGACGCTTGTTGATCCATTTTGTGCGTTTGATTACTCGTCCCTCACCTTTTATCCAGTTCTTCCACCTCAGGAGGTCATGGGAGTTGCTGTTACAGAAAATTAAATTAAATTCATTGCTAGTCTGTTTTAGACAAAGGCTTTTTTTTTTTTTACAGATCAAACATAATTACCTTAATCCATACTGTTTTACACTGTGGCTATGTGTAAAACAATATAAAAACAAGTTGTTATATTCTGTCAGCTTGCTAGATTGAGACCACATACTGTAGCTCTGTCAAACAATAAAGTTGAGCTTATGTTACATTACTTTGAAGCTTAGAGATGTCATCTTTAATTTATCCCTTATTATCTCCACCATTTCCCACTGTTCCGCTTCCTCTTTTCCTGTTCAACGTGTTTGTTTTTTCTGTTCTGACCTCCTGATTCCGCTACATTCCTTCAGTTTCATGTGCCTTTAATTAGACAGACTGACTACGTCATGGACATGCTAGTGAGATGACTGAGATGAAGCTGCTTTACAGGGGTTTCCTGACACGTCACTGTACACTGACCAGCGGAGGTTTTAGAGTTTCCTGCAATTTGTCATTTAAAATAAATATGTAACTATACACTCCTCCTATGTAGCTTTTATTAAAACTACTGTACGAGTTCGCACTAGAACAGTCTCTACACGTCAGCGATGCCTGCATCTTTTATACCATAACCTCCTTCCTTCCGTTTCTGTCCATCTCCGCAGACCTCGCGCATGTACACAGTGCCTCTGTATGAGGACCTGTGTGGAGGAGTTCTGAAGTGTTTTGCTGTCGAGGTGTTTTACCAAACACAGGACCGCTTACACCCCAACCTGCGCAAGGCGCTGCAGCAGATTCTATTCCAAACCAGTGCGGCGAGCACCTCTAGCACCCCGGCCCTGGTCGGCCCACCCCAGTCCACTCCATCACCACCCCCAGACCCACCCACTAATGGGACCATGGCCCTGCTAGATGTCAACGTGTCCGCGTGACACTTTAGAGAGCTGCAGGGGACACAGAGTAAGTGAACTGAGAAAAGAATGGAGAAGTTCGTCGCAGGAGGCCTGCCCATGTGCGTGCGTGCGTGCGTGCGTGCGTGTGCGTGTGCACATGTGCGTGCACTCTCCAGCACTGGGATTTTTACATGCACCTTCAAAATTCATGTTCAAGCTGCTCAGGTTTTGTGGAATGAAGTGGGGGATGGACATCATGGACTGTGTTTAAAGATGGTTTATATATATGTATGTAGGTATGTATGTATATTGTGTGTGTGTGTGTGTGTGTGTGTGTGTGTGTGTGTGTGTGTGTGTGTAAGACTGTGCATGAGGGTGCATATGGATGTGTCAGTTACAGATTGCCATCTGTCAATTCCATGTTAATGGGTGTGTGTGTGTGTGTGTGTGTTTGCACTCTGCCTATGCACTTGTTTGAATGTGTTTTGCACCCTTGAAACCTCCCACGTGCCGCTGACCTCAGATCACACGACGTGACTATTAATGGACTCAGATATCAGAGACTGGAATTAAAAGCCAGCTAATGACACGTGAAAGCTGCTCATGGATTCAAAATATACTTTGGCCAAAAATGAAAGGTACACAATTTTCTTTTCAGTGCAGATGTAGAAGATCAGCCAAGGCATGTTTGGTGTCCAAAGTTGTCTTCTTCGTCTTCATCTTCTTCATCCTCTTCTTTGTCTTTTTCTTCAGGCTGAAGCCCTGCAAGGAGCCATAGAAGCTTATAGCCTCCACTTTAGCATTGTGCAAACTACATTCCTAAATCACACACCTGTGTCAAAGCCAGCAAGTGGTTAAAGGAAAACGCCACCCTGAAACACATTAAATATGTTTATATGGAAAAATTAGTGATGCTGGTGCTAATCTGTTGGTTGGTGCTGTATGAGGAGTTGGTGGTTGTCTGCTGCACTGACATCACAGGACGGCATTGTTATTGGTTACACACTTACAGTGGTGTTTAATAGGACAAACATTTTCCACAATCCCAGACATAAGGAATGACAGACAAGTTTCGCTGTTAGCTTTTCTGACTCACCATTGTCCAGCAACGTTCGATGTCATATTAATAAGAAATTAGTGGAAACATTGGTGTAAAAGTTGGACTCAAAGTTCCAGAATGCAATGCAGCTATACAACATAGCAGTGCTGAGTTACCACAGCTCGGGTAGTTAGTGATCTACACAGAGTGCACAGGTGAGGTGGTGAGAGAGCTGGACAGACTAAAGGAATAAAGCACTGCTGCATCACTCTCTTTAAGTAGAAATGAAGCGAAGGTTAAACCCCACTGCCTCTATTTTCAGCAGGTAGTCGAACAGCATTGTGGGTAATGTAGGAAACTAAAGTTTAAAAGTTGAAAAATGTTTAAACTAAAAAAAAGTCAACTCAGAATTTCATTATTAAATAAATCTTGGATGCAAATGAAGGTTAATTATAAAGATTAATATGCAAGTCGTTCAGGGTGGATTTTTCCTTAATAGACCATTTTAAAGCCAGAAACACTTTCTTCCTCAGCAAATAATTTGGTGTTACTCTGCACAAACATTGACTTTAGTAAAAGCTCTGACCTGAAGTTATTGTGAATTGTGTGTGAGAGGTGATTTGGATGATCTTGTAGCTCTGATATGTATCGCATATTAATTTTAAAATAGTATTTTAGCAAAGTGTGTACAAAAGGTTTTACTAAGTCAACTGATTTGTGTTGAAGAGAGTGCATGATTGGTCATTTAGGCTATAAGCTTCAGTGCAATCCTTAAAAAAAAAAAAAAAAAAAAAAAATCAAACATGATCTGATGCTTTTGTTAAGTTGAAATTGTGTCAAATTCATTTTTGGCCAAATGATCACTTTTAAACTGAAGAGTCACATGAAAGCACGTCTGTTCCTTCATATTCCAGAGGAGTCTCGAATGAGTCTGGCTTCCTCATGAGGACGATGCCTTAAATGCAAATTGGATAAAACTCTCTCTCATCTTTCTTGAATGGTTTGTTTGATTATCCAAACCTGGAACCCCTTTCGCCTCATCTTACCTCGATTCGACTCTCAGGTGTGTCAGTGCTGAAGTGACGGAGACACGTCTGTGCCTTTGAACGAAAGCTTTCAACACTCATAAATATGGCTGCCCAAAACGACCAGCATCTTCGCTGTGCTTGAAGCCATATCTGGGACATTATGATGTCAGTGTTGGAGAGAAATCTCCTGCAGGTTTCCTGTATATCATGCACACTTTATCATTCTGTTTTCTTTCTTCTATTTTTTTTTGTTAAAATAGGAAAAGTGTGTTAATTAAAACTTTAAAAGAGATGGGTTATTGGTTTGCCGCTTTTGCTTTTAAATGTCCTGATTATGTAACAGATTTTCACGTCAACACTTTTTCCTCGACCCCATGTTGTAATTTTTGTTATTGAGCTTGAATGCCTTTAATATTAGAAGAGGAGAGAAATGCAGAATAAATGCAACACAGTAAATGCAAAAGAGGTGGGTGGAGTTGGATTTAGATAGGGACATGTCATTGGAATGGGTGCTATTGGGTCAGTGGATGGTTGGGAGCTGAGTTGGTGTGTGTGGATCAACATCAACCATCAGTGGCCTTAATAAGCCAAGCGAATACTGGTTTGGTTTCTGTTTTACAGAAAATAAATATCATGAAAATGAGCATTGTTGTATTCAGGTGTGTTTGTTATAAGAATTGATTCCATTACCAGAACTCTCATTATTTACTATTATTAAGTAACGAATAAAACATGACCAGTGTGTGCTGTTATAGGAAAATAATCAATGACGGGGTGATGTAATGGTGTGATGCCATTACCAAAAAGCACATCCCGAAGTGTTTTATTCCTCTTATACTGCAGCAATTTACCAGCAGTAATTTTTTTATTAATTAAAGAACCACATGAACGAATTAGCCGCTTATAGTTACGTTTAATGTTGTCGAAACTTCCAGTTATAACGTACGCTATAGCAGCTATAAACACGTTCTGTCACCAGCCTTTCTTTTCTTTCTCTCTTAAAGTTATTTTAAAAAAGAAATACACAATTTGTCATTTTATTGAGAAACCAAAATGCACAAAATCCTCTCCTGTGGTGTAACTTACTGTTACAAAGTGCTGACACTGGAGACTCCTTCCATAAATATTAAATAAACATCTCCTTACATAAAGCTTCAACATATCAACAATTACAAGTTTTTATTTGTTAAATACTAACACATTTTGAATATGTTTATTATTGGTCTTAAATTATGTGGAGCTTCCGCCAAACAAGTCCTTGTGAATGGGTTGTTACTATAGAAACGATAACTGATTAGAATATGTGTATTAATATACACCTGTGATGTGAACTACAGCTGGAACTATTGTCAGAGCTGCTGTTAAAGAAAATTAATCAACCCTTTCTGAATAGATTATTCAACAGTGCTGTGGGATCAATCATGTTAATGCTTATTATTACAAATTAAGTGGAGGGGAAAAAACAAGATTTAACTGCTATGTGAATAGAGAATTTATTGTTGTGCAGTTCATAAACGTGGACCAGCCAAAATCCGGAGTATAACACGAAGGTAGTCGCTGATATTTTACTGCAAAGATCTAAAACATGACCAGAATGTGATTCATTATTTCTGACCAATAGGCGCAATAAATCTCTTGACATATAAAATGGGCGCTACAGATTTTGTGCACCATCTACTGCTTGTTGGTATAGAAAAAAAAATCTAAAGTGAAAAATGAAAACATTTGTTCTTAGCAGGCTTCTTATTGAACATAAGCTGAAATGGATATTGGGCAGAAAGCATTATTTTCTGCTCTATCTAGAGACCACTCTGTGAATTACTCTGTAATGGAGATTTATTGAGTTTAATACTTTAGATATTAAATAAGTGCTCATGTGAAGGAAACCGACAGGAGGCGCAATGTCACTTCCATGCACATCTGGTCAGGGTTGCCAGATGTAAGAAAACCCTCACATTGTCTTTAAACCCATTAGTCTGGAAAAAGCAGGCCAGTAGATATGATTTGGATTGAATTTTTTTTTTGTTCGTTTTGTTTAGACAAAAAAAAAATCTTGACAAAAAAAAATTTCTTTTTAAAAATTTACATTTATAAAGGCACTGCATTCTTAAAAGTCATGCTCATGATTTTACCAATAATATTTAACACAGTTACGTTGTCATTGAATTTGACTGATGTTTGTTACATGAATAGGCAACAGATGTAGTTTATGTTATTTATACTGAAATTATAGGAGATGTTTAAAATTATGATTAAGGCAAGACACCTAGTAAATTAAAAAAATAGATATAATAATCAAATTGCCAGTTGATTGCTTATTCTTACAAGTATTTTTTTTTTTTGTATTTGAACTTTTCTATTTACTTATGCAAATGAAAAATGTCTTGAAAATGTCTATTTACTTATGCAAATGAAAAATGTCTTGAAAATGTCTATTTACTTATGCAAATGAGGCTTCATCTAATTATATTCAATTATTCAATCTAATAATATATTTGCATACTTAATAAAACAAAAAAGTCTTTTTATGTTCTTAGAATGAAAATATTTATTTCATTGTGAAACCATTTGCAAGAGAGACTTTTTAGAGAATAATTTCTTTGTCGTTTAATCAAGAAAAGACCATGTTATAATGTTATAAACATTTTTTTTTTCATAATTTCTTTTCTAGTGTAAAATCTATATCAGTAATATCCTTCTAATTAGGGACAGGCATGGACAATGTCTTTTAGGTTATGAGTATTTAAAAAAATATTTTGGAAAAAAAAAAGTATTTAAAAATACGACGTGGTTTAATTAGTTTCCACTCTAGTTAGTGGAGTTTGTAAGATTTGTAAAGAAAATTGACATGTAGATCATAAAGACATATAAAGTGAAATAAGCTAAAGTGGGCGGAGCTTAAAGCCTCAATCAGTGTTGCTAGGTTTCAGATAAAGCAGAGTGCACAAAAAAAACCAGTCAAATAAATATATTTCTATTGAGGGTTTTTTTGGGGTTTTTTTTTTTTCTTTTTTTTTTAACTACAGTGTAAGAGAAGACATGTTACATATGCAATTTATCCAAAAATCTGGAAAATGATTGACATGAAAATTGAAAAGTGTCATTTTTACCTGTAGTGTTTTTCCTTGATGTTGAACCTGTGCAATCTGGCAACCCTACAGCTGTTCCTCAGGGAAAGAGGGAAAAGCAGTGATCTTCATGCACAGTCCAATCTGGAGCAGTCCGATATTGCCTCGTCTCTGGACAATACCAGTGCAAAAGATTAATAAATTACGAGATGATCTAGCATGTTCGGTTCGTTCGCAGTGTTATTAAATATATATGGTCTAATATCTGTTAGATAGCACAAGAATTACAGTACAAGTTTACAATCTATTAGGAATACTCTGTAGTGTATTTGCGGTTTATTGTTATATAAAGTAAGCGGATTTATCAACAAAACGGCTGACAATATCGAAAAGAGAGGAATATTAAACCACATTGTTGTACCGTAAAGACTGCAGTATATTCCGGGGAAAATTGGAGCGTTCAACCTCCTGTTAAATCCTATTAAAAAAAGCGGAGCATTACAGCGCAGAATCCCACCGAGAAGAGCGCAGCGGTTCACAGCACCAGCCTTCACCGGCGTCCCGGCGCCCAGGAGCGGCCTCGGGAGGTACGCGAGTCCCGATGCTCCCGGCCCTCTCCACCCCAGCGGGCCGCAATGGGGGAGACGAAAATTATCTACCACCTGGACGACCAGGAGACTCCGTACCTGGTCAAAGTGCCAGTCCCTGCCGAAGAAGTCACTCTGGCCCACTTTAAACAAGTCCTCAATAAACCCAACTATAAATTTTTCTTCAAGTCCATGGACGATGATTTCGGGTAAGCTTTTCATTCTCATTCTTCAGAAGACAGTAGTATATGAGACAGTACACACTATTCCAGCTATAATATTCATGTTCTCTAAATAGGACTGGATTCAAAATTCTTTCCTAAATCCCATCCTACACTGTTCCCATTCACACAGCCTGGTGTATTGTTGTTTAATGGGAGGTGGTTTGGGATTAAATGGGAGATTTTACATGTTTACATTCTGTAGCTTTAGATGAACCATAAATCTGAATACCTTTCAAACACTAAACACATGCATGTTAGAAATGGAGGACATTTTACCTATATATGGATGTTGGAATGAGGATGGGAGTGGGGTTTGCATTTGCAAGTCTGAAGTGTTTTTCTTTTTTTCTTTTCTTTTGGGTTTTTTTTTTTTTTTTTTTTTTTTGAGGCTCTGAGGAGGTCTGCAGGGTTTCTCAGGTCAACCAGACACACAGACTCTTTGCGGGAAAGCAGAGAAGAAAAAGAGCCCTGTTGGTGAAAGAGTGAGGAATGAGCCAGGCTTGGCACTTGCTCTGTAGGACAGGAGGGGAAATTGGTTAAACTAATCCAGTGAGAAATAATCCTCCGCTTGGTTTTAATGTTATACATCTGGATGGATGGATAATCTAATCACATGACAGGTTTGATTGTGCAAGCGGATGACACTCGATCTGATCCCATCTATTTGTCAGTCTTTTCTCTTAGTCAGATTAGGCTACTTTCAGTGATCCGACTTGATTTATAATTCATTTTGGATGTTCTTCGAGTAAGATTTGATTAAGTAACATAGCTCTATTAATCCCTGCTGGGAAACTAGGCTACAGCAGGAAAAGATAAAATAAGAAGGATATTGCAGATGTGAACCTAAGGATGGAAAAAAAAAAAATAAATAATAATAATAATGATAATCTGATTCAGTTATTTTTTTATACTGCTGTCATCTATAAGGCTGAGGCCAGAGATTTCATTCTTAGTTTATTCTTAATTCCTGTTTCAGTTGTTTCGTACAACAGTTACCCACATAGCCATGTGATCTCTATTGTCTGTGACATATTACATTCCTAACACAAAAATGTCACTCATAATGCTTAAAGTCAGCACTGTATATATATGTGTGTATATATGTATATGTGTGTGTGTGTGTATATATATATATATATATATATATATATATATATATATATATATATAAAGCTTTTTCAGAAAGGTCTTTAAGAATCATAGCATTTGTTAACAATGTGACATGTAACAGAAAAAAAGATTAAAAACTTAAAAATTACATATCATATAATATGTACATATGTAATTAATTACATATAACATGTACATGAATCTCTTGAACACTAGAATATAAAGAAATTCAAAAATATAGGAATTTATATAGGACGTTAAATAGACACTCTTTACAAAGGTGGTGTGCAGAAAAGCATCTCAGGATGCACAACACATCGATAGCTAAAGATCGTAAAAATGTCACCTGGTCTTTTTCCAGTCTTCAACTTTCCCGTGTCGGTGAGTCTGTGCCCGCTGTAGCCTTGAATTCCTGTTTTTGGTTGACAGGAGTCAAACCTGATGTGGTCTTGTGCTGTTGTAGCTCATCCCTTTAAAGGTTAGACATTCGAAGATGCTTTTCTGCTCACCACTTTTGTAAAGAGTGGTTATTTGAATTACCGTAACCTTCTTGTCAGCTCAAACCGGTCTGGCCATTCTCCTCTGACCTCTTTATCAACAAGGTTTTCCGGCCCACAGAACTACTGATCACTGGATGTTTTTTGTTTTTTGCACCATTCTGTCTAAACCCTAGAGGCTCTTCCAAGGAGCTCTGCAGCTAATGTTACTTTTACATTCTCTACAAAATCACGTCATCAGGACTGCATTAATCATTTATGCTGTTAGCATGGAGCCATCCCATTCCATCCACAGACATACGCTAGGGTATTTGAGGTAACAATTTTGTTTTTCCTCACCCTGCTAGGATTTTGTTATTAGCTTGTTAGTTTATTGTTGGTAGCCCTGGGACCTACTGACAGATCTTGAATGTTACATGGTTAAGGAAATACGGAGCCTAGCGCTGTTGTATGGTAATTTTTTTTCTGGAGGAAATTGCTTTTGTTCCTGATGGCTACTATAGAGCTTATCATCAGAGGTAGGCAGGGAATATTTCCTTAGGGCATGTATTGTATTGTACATGTATTGTTGAACTTATTAAAGGCTTTTACACACCCTTTCAGAAAAAACGGTACTAAACAGTATCATTCCTTGTCCAGTTATGTACCTTAAATCATATTTTAGACACAATATAGCCATGTTTCCATTTACAAAAGATAAAGATACCATCTCAGTGACAAAGAAAGGTACTGTTTAGTACTGTTTTTTTCCTGAGAGTGCAGTTTAAAAATATCTGCTGCAGCTCTAGCGTATTTCCTTATATCTCAGATATGCCTGTTGTGATTGATTAGTTTTTAAAGATCCCATTGCTCAATTTAAATTCATACAAAGATTGCTCTGCTTGGCATGGTGAGGCTCTCTCTCACATGCATCTGCCAGGCCACACACACACACACACACACACACACACACACACACACATCCTGGCTGTCCACATGCTTGCTTGTGTCTGCGTCCTGTCCAGGTAAACAGCAAGCAGCCATTCACTCCAGCTCATATGATTAAACAGAACCAGACATGTGGTCTGCTGTGTACACTCTGTTGTCATAAGGCCGATTAGCTCATTTGGAAGATATTCTGCATCGACATGTTCTGGTTATCGTTTTTAGAATATACTCAACTTGTGCACTGTTATTATTGTGGACACTTCAAAATATTGTTACCTCCCTGCATTTTATTTGACTGAAAATTTGAAGGAGCGCTGCACAGGATTTGGGATTCAGAGTGAATTACAAAAAAATTCGAATGATTTGTTTTTCTCCTTGACCCCGCCTCCCATTATCCCATATCTAGGTAACTTCGATAACTTCGATCTCAATCTACTTGGCTTGTTATATAAAGAATAAAACAGAACAGAGCATGCTCTTTACAGGAAACTAATCCAGATAGCCTGGATGGTGTGATACGACCCGACCGAAGGAGTAGTTAGTTACCACCCTGAAGTGATTATTTTCCTATAACAGCATATTTTGAAGTGTTTTATTCCAATCAGTGATTTGCCAAAGATTGCAATTTTTTATTTATTACTGAACAACACATTATACTTTTTATCCATTTATGGTTACATTTTAAATGTTACAGTATAGTTACAAGTTTGCGTTACAGCATCTGTAAACAGTTGTTCCCTCACCAACCTCTCTTTTTTTCCCCTTTCTTGAAGGTAATAAAACAAAAATGCAGAAAACATACTGACCATTACAAAGCACTGACAGTGGAGACTCCTTCCATAAATGTTAACTAAACATCTCCTAACAGAGAGCTTCACAATATCAACATACATTTTGTAATCCGTTTATTATTAGCCTTAGATTATCTGGATTGTTCGCCATGCAAGACCCTGTGAATGAGTTGTTACTATAGAAACGATAACATATTAGAACAAGCTCATTAATATAAACCTGTCAGCACTGCTGTTAATTAACCAACACGAGATAAATGAACTAATAAACATGCGAAACACTGATATTTGATTTGTTTTATTTTAGACACCCAGATTAGCAGTTCACCATTTTAGCTATGTTATTTTATTAATGTAGCTATTTTATTCATATAGCTATTTCAGCTTCCCATCTTGGATTTACTTGTTTTATTTGTTTTGGTGCTGTTATGCTATTTTGCAGCAAACTGTGCTTTCCCCTACCCAGTAATTGTATACCGGACCGGATTTCACCATGTTTGTGTTTCTGAGCTGTAAATGTGGGGCATGTTAATAACATACTGACTGACAGGATGGAGAAAAAAAAAAAAACAACAAGTAGTCCAGCATGGACTTGTGCCTTTTTTTTTAAACGCTCAGTTGTGTGATACACTTACTTTCCATTTTTATTTGTAATTGGAAGCATGTTAAAAAAAATATATTGACCAGTGCATCTTTACTTTCATTGGCACAATTAGTTTGGAGTTTTAATTTTAAATCATACATCATATTTAACTTATAATAGACTAAAGTAAATCTTATTATTTTTTCAGCATTGCGCCAACATAATGTATTAACTAAATTAATGTAAATCATAGGAAATATAATACATTTTTCTCACTGTATATTTTAGTATTGAATATTTTCTATTTTAATACTCTAATTGTAATATTTGAAATGACTTGAAAAATATGTTAAATAACAGTTATACATCTTTAAACCATCTGAAAATAAAACTGAAAATATTTATAGAGCAGATTATTTATTTATGCTCTATATAAAAGACATTTAAAAATAAATTCAGATATACTTTTATAATTACAGTTTCATAAAAATCACCCAATTTGGATGAAGCTTCTTCGGTATTCTTAGAATTTTTGGGCAGTGTTTGTTAAATTATTCTGTTGTCCCAATAATCAGACTAATACTCTGTGATTTTCAACATGCACAATGTTATGTCGCCACTTCGAAGCATTTTTGTGCTCCTATAAAATGCTGACAACAGATAAGTGTAGGAGTGGTTTATTTTAAATAATGAAATGATAAAATGTTTGAAAATTATTGTGGGAAGAAAATGTAATATTATCACATGCCTGATGAATTGCATTTCTGTTGCTCATGTGAAGCAATATTGAAAGGATTGATATTATTTAGGCAATATGTTATTAATTAACGTTTGTTTCGTGTTCCTACATTCCATTGTCCTGATGTGGATAAATTTCACATATGCAATTGTTGTTGAACTTTTTTTTTTTCTAGGCAAATTATGCTTCCACATCAGCATCTCACTTTCCAGTAACATGCTCAAACATACTTCTCATATTTATTCAGAAGGACTCAGATTAGTATTTGGCAGCCACCTGGTGTGTCTTTGCTGAGCTGTTTCACTGCTTGCTAAGTCTAATAACAGTTTGTTTGGAAAATGGCTGATCAGTGGTGTAAAGGGATGGTTCAGCTAAAAATCTTCCCTCAGCCCAAAAGTAGTCTGGTTTTGGTGGAGCACTGAGGGCAACGTAGCTATCAGATAATGGTTGTCTTTCTCGCATTTAGTTTTTTAGCAGCGTCACACAGACTTACTGTAATATAAAATTACACTTTACCATCCACAGTATATAAACATTAATATTATGCTGACAGACAATTTGGACAACCAACATCACTTTTTCTTGGTGCAGTTTAGTATCATTCTGTGCAATAAATCATGAGGCTTTGTGGCTTTCATCCCCCTGGCCCTGCCTCCCAAAGACTATAGGTGGGATTGTTCTGGAAAGCTAAAAATTATTCTGTAAGGAATAACAGACCAAGCGGTCATAGGAACTTTATGCATGCCGGAAGGGTGTGATGCAGCAAGACATGCAAGTGGAGTGCAGCAATCCCCCTGAAGTGCATTATTTTCCTATACGTGACACGCAAGTGAGGTCCTGCTACTCTTTCTTTCTTTCTTTCTTTCTCTCTCTTTCTCTCTCTCTCTCTCTCAAAAAAAAAATGCAGCTTGTCATTTTACCAAGGAAACCTGAAAGTGTAAACTGCTCTGCCCTGAAGACTTTCCTGTGCTGATAAAATTCACAAAGCACTGTGACTTTTACAAAGCACTTCCAACTCAAACTCCTTCCATAAATGTCTAAACAAAAATGTCACCCGATCAGAGATTACAGAGTTTACTTTGTTAGACATATTTTTTTAATATCTGTTTATTAATTCTGTTTATTATCTTAGATTATGTGTAGCGTCTTCTGTACAAGTTCTTTGCTATAATATTAATATAATGACAAAGTATTTTACAGTTT
The DNA here is from genome assembly GCA_022758105.1 of Pangasianodon gigas. NCBI lineage: Eukaryota > Metazoa > Chordata > Actinopteri > Siluriformes > Pangasiidae > Pangasianodon > Pangasianodon gigas. The sequence goes on along the minus strand of CM040459.1, from coordinate 23,761,347 downwards.
TAAGTTATTTACTGAAAATTAGATTAGTTAGTTTAACAATGTCATTTGATGCAATTCTTTGAATATTCAGATATGTTATTTACGAAAAACATTTTGGCTGAGATAGACTTGCATTACTTGTTAGTCACTTGTAGCTGAAATGCAAAAATAAAGAGGCAAACACCAAACATATCTTGGCTGATTTACTACATTTGGAGTAAGAAGTACATTTCATTTTTCTCCTGAGCCATTCCTGAACGAGTTTACGGAAACTCAGAGCTGGGAATGTCAGGCCCTCAAGCCCTTAACTCAACTACTTCAACTACATGAAGCTACATGCATGGGTCAGAATCTGCCTCAGTTGTAAGTCAGTTTGGTTAAAAGTGTTGGCCAGATACAGAATACATGTAAAATATAACGGTGCTCAGCTGACATACACTGTAGAGACTGTTTTTTGAAGCTCAGAGGATTTACACTCACATGGAAAGTTTACTCTGGAGCCAGATTTGTCTTTTCAGGAGCAAACTATAAGCTGAAGTTCAGATGGAACAGAGTTCAGATGAACAAATGGCAAAGGTAAATGGTGCAAATCTCACGTTACGTTAAATTAAACAAGTTAACAGTGCAAATTGAGCAACACAGCTGTGTTTTTCTACTAGCATGAATATACACATGCCGGGAGGTTTGTAATGATACACTCCAGTCACGATTTGATTCGATTCAGTTCTCAGATTATTGAAAAATTATGACAGAAATGACCTTATTTTCCTCTCTAAATCATAAACAATGCAAAACAATGTACATTTTTGTCTGTCTAAAAATGAACAGAGGTTTAGTGTTGTAAACAAAATGTACTACAGGTTCACTATATCTTAAAAATAAATAAATGTATAAATTCTCAAAAAAATTAGATTGAATAAACAAAGTCTCTGACTCGGGAAATAAACGATCGATTGAAACATAATGAGCTCTGTAGCAGCACCTGAGGCGTCATTTTATGTCATAATTTTTTTCAATAGAGCTCCAAAGTCGGCTAAACTGTTTCTGCAGCCTCTTTCTCGGGCAATGTAGATTGCAGCGTCACGGGGCTGGTGTCGTTTGAAAGCTGCTGAAGAGCTCTTTCTAACGGTTATAATGTGGTTGTGTAAACATATAACCTGTAATGCATGTCGGTCGTTATCGGGCTGTTGGTCACTTCACAAGTGCAGGTTCCCAGTAATGGCGCAGGCTCTCCACAAAAGAATGCGATCATGTGACCAGCGAGCTCTCTATACATTTCAGCTCTATGGGTTGCGTAGACTGTAATTTTTTACAGTACAATCCTGTAAAATAATAAAACAGTGTTTTGCTGCAAATAAATACTGCAAATTTACAGCAGATTTTTTTGCAGTGTGATCCTCATTACGTAAATATTTTTCTAACATTGCCATTCCTCAGCTGTACACAGAATGCAACAATGAAAAACTAATCGCTTATTTTAAAAATGTTAAATAAAAAATAAACCAACTTTGCTAATGTATTGAAATATTAAACCATATTTAAATACTCACTTGCCTGTCAATCACCTTTCCATTTACTGCAAATCTTCAAGCAAGGCATCGTCCCAATCAATCTTTAGATGTGCCTTTTAAACGATTTGAATTTACATTTCATCTGTCACTCCTCTGCACTTTGTCAACAATTACTCTGTCATTTATGCCGACATGATTGACAGTAAGTGGGATGGGATGAAAATGGGACGGTTGATAAATGAAACCCCCGGATATTAGAGATTTTATACTTTGTAGATATCTGATCACTGTAATGACTGTTGCTCCTGGAAACCGTAGCTGTGCGAGTCTTTATTTTTGTATGATTACACATTCTCATGTATTTGGTTAGGTAGAAAGACAAGGTAGGCATTGTATTTTCCTTTCTTTTCTTTTCTTTTCTTTTCTTTTTTTTCCAATCAGTGTAAGCAGACCGAAATCTCAGAGTCACTTTGTGTTTATTGTTTAGGTGTTACTCAACCCAAAGTTATTTTCCAGCACCAAGCTTCCATCCAAATATTTTCCAATGAGAGCAGCAAAACTCTGAATGCCTTTGAGTCTCTTTGTTTTATGATTACGCTCCTCACTCACCTGACAGAAAGAGCCTTTTCTACTGATTTGCACTGCTAAGTAGCTTAATAAGTATTAAGTGTTATAAAAAGTGTGGTTTTGTTCCTAAATTGGCAGAATAACTCTCGTAATCATGATCATCATTTTAGCCATTACTGTGCAACAGTGGAACGGAGTATAAATATTTAGTGCTGTTTCTTTGACCCTAAAATCCTGCACTTGCTGAAATATGAATGTGAGCTTTGTGCAGTGTGTAAGCAAATGAGAAAGAAAAGCGATTGAAGGCAACTTGAGCAAAGAAGAGGAATATCCTCGTTTCATGCTGCTACATTAATACTGAAGACGCTGTAGTGATAAATTCACAGCTAATTTAGTTCAGTGCAGAAGTATGATCACAATTAACACCCATTATATTATAATATAGGAGTGGTGCACAGAAATATACCATACAAATTCAAAGGGGCAATGCAGAGAAAATAACGATGCGGAGTAGGGGTGGGTGATCTGGCTAAAATTTCATGTAATGATCTTTCAGGATGGATCACAATTCATGATCTTATCACGATTATTTTTCCCGGTTGTCCATGAATGCTTTTAGGAGTTATATTGAATTATCATTGTAACCAGCAGATGAACTGATTCGATTTTAGAATTAATCCAAACAGGGCCAAGGTCACAACAAGGTCAAATGTCTGAAAATAATTTTTCTTCAATAGCTTTCTTCATGTTTGAAGTATATTTTAAGGGTATTTCCGGAATACAAATTAGTAACAAGAAGGACTAGACTAGACTTGTTGGTGGTGGAGGCATCACCATCGACGCTGTTGCTGTAGAGTTCTGCTTGTTAAGACTATTTTGCAAGTTACAGAAAAGAGCAACCAAGCTAATTTCCCTACTGATGAAAAAATACACTATATAGCCAAAGGTTTGTGGACATCTGTCCATCACACCCATATGTCGGCCTTCCTCAAACTGTTGCCACAAAGCTGAAAACACAAAATTTCCTTTCACTGGGTGTAAGAGGCGCAAAGATGTTCCAGCATGACAGCGTCCCTCTGCACAAAGCGAGGCCAATGAAGACATGGCTTTTCAATGAAGACATGGCTTTTCAATGAGGACATGGCTTTTTAGGGTGTAAGATCTCAAGTGGCCTTGACCTTAACCCCACTGAACTCCTTTGAGATGAACTGGAACGCAGACTGTCCGACCTCACTAATGCTCTTGTTGCTGAATGAGCGCAAATCACCACAGCCACGCTCCAAAATCTATGAAAGCCTTCCCAGAAGAGTGGAGGCTCTTACAGCAGCAAAGGAGGACCAACATGGGAACGGGATGGAATGGGATGTTCAACACGCACATATGGGTACGATGGTAGGTTCCTCTACAAGGAAACAACCGCAAAGAAAAATAATAACAAGACCACTTAAGCCACAGTACCTTTTCAAACAAATTTTAATCAAGTGCAGTTCACCAAAAAAAAAGTTCTAAAATGAAATCAAAGCATGGATTAAATGGATTAAAAATATAAAATAAAAAGTACAACCTCTGCTAATGTCTTCAGTATTTAAAAGTAATTCTTACACACAGAATTAGAACTTGTTCTCTGTACACTATGATAAATGAGACCCCTGGTGTCTAAAGTCAAACAGCTACTACGTACAAAAGTAGCCAAACTGCTGGAATATACAAATGAGGTTAACACGGAGCTGATATCAGCTTCTGTATCTGTATGAGAAAGCAGGCCTCTCAGAGAGATCCTTATTTTTATCATATGGGCGAAGAGACGGAGAATGGAACGTAACGGAAATCAGTGTTGAAACAGGTCTAAATTTTTTTTTTTTTTTTTTTTGTCTTAACAGGAAAGGGGTTTATACCAGCTGGCTGCATCCTGCTCATGATGTGTGTGTATATGTGTGTGTCTGTGTGTGCTTGTACATGTGTGTGTGGGGGTGGGGGGCTGCCATTCTCCCTCAGGACTCTCACACAGCAGCTGCCTGGACTGTGTGGCCATTAACATCATGATTATCATCCCAACACACACACGGCATGGACAGATGGAGGTCCAGGCCCTGATTGGGTGCCATATTAAACAGAGAAGACTATTCAAAAATAAACATATAAAGTCCTTCGTCTGAGCTTCAGGGTGTTTTCACACTTACATAAACTCGAATTCGCACACAGGACTGCTCCGAGGTTCGCTGGGGCACGGCTCATCATCGTAGGCTTGCTTTCATTTGGAAGAATTCCTTCTGAACCGTGGATCGATTGCAACACTTACTCTCATGCAGTGAGGAACAGTGCTGTTTGGATTCTCATATAAGGAGAAGATTTTTAGCTATGCAGCCCAGCATGAGACGAATATTTTTCACTCATTTGTCACTCGTTTTCGCTCAATGCAAGCACTCGCACCACAAAGCTGAGCTAATTACAGCGCTGTCCTATAAAAAGTCCAAAAGTATCAATAACGCTTTCCATCCTTCCTGTGATCAGAGCAACCCTTTCTCACCCACCACCAAAACTGGAGCAGGAAGTAAGGTGACAAGTTCCAAGACCCAATCACGCTACTCGGCATGCGGCGCTGAGAGCCGATAGCTGCCACACGTGATATGGAAGCGAGCCCCAGACCATCGCTGTCAAGAGACCACTCCTGAGCTCGAAAACAGCATTCACACTTTACCACACGGTGTAAAAAGGACCTCAGAGCTCAGTGTTATGATGTGTGTAACACACACTGCTGCCCACTGCACTAAATCTGTTAGATCACCCCATAATCACATTAGTCTGAAATAAAGCTTCGTTCCTGCTGATGGAGTTTTAACTGTGCGACTGGGAAACAGAAAAAAAACAGCATGGCAGAAGTGTGTCATTGAGAAATCCAAAAATCGTATGTTTTGTTGGGTCGTGGTGAGCGTGAGTCATAAATATTGACCTCACTGTAATTTTGCTGCCGGATTAGGACTGCAGAGCTGATCCATTTGGCATGTCCTCCATCTCTCTCTTACTCTGTCTTTCCGTCTTTCTGTCTTCTTCCATCACTTCAGCACTCTGAACTCGCTTTCTATTTTCATCTCCTTCTTTTATTCTTTTTATTCTCTCCCCCACCATTTTGCCTCTTTCACATTCTCTTTCTCTCTTTCTCTCTCTCTCTCTCTCTCTCTCTCTCTATTTATCTTTCTACACCACTTACTTTTTTGTCTGCATCATTTGGATTCTCTCGTCACCACTCAGTCAGAAGACAGAAGGAAATGGTAATTGTGAAGATGGAATGTTGTTGGGAAAAAAAAAAACATAAAATAATTATGCTACATACTACACACACACATACACACACCTTTATACATTTGAGAATTGGGCAAACAAGCGTTCTGTTACACTCTATTAGTGATAAATCTGTTACTATTCTATTACTATCTCTCTCTTTTCAGTACTTCGTCTCTCTCTCTCTCTCTTTCTCTTTCTCTCTCTGTCTCTTTCTCTCCCCACTGCTCTCTCTCTCTCTTTCTTTGGCCTTTGGCTGTACTGCAGATCTGCAGATGATGGGCATTTAAATGGCTGGTATTTCTTTTAAACTATATCTGGCAACATCGCCACATGATCTTGCTAGAGTTTTGCATGTGAGAGAGAGAGAGAGAGTGGTCAGTATGGCCCTGGCTCGTTTGAGCAGTCGAGGTTCTTTCCCCTTGCAGGCTGTTTCTTCATCTCAGGCTGAATTACTGTTTCTTCATGACGCTGACCTACTTTCCCTGCTTTATTTTCCTGCCGTGTTCAGTGCCTGCTGGGGTTTGAAACTATGAGCCTGTGTGTATCTGGGAATATTTGCATTTGGTATTTGTGTGCACTTTGTTGCATATTTGCATTGTGTCTGTGTGTGTGTGTGTATGTGTGTATGTGTATGTGTGTGTATAAAGGCTGTGGATCATTAATCCAAAAATTGTCTCGTCTGTGTCTGTGTTTTGCAGTGTGTTTGAGAGTGATAGCAGTCCCTCCGTTTTACTTCTAGCCATCCATCGCCCTCGTTCTCTCTCTCTCGTCTCTTTCTCTTCCTCCGCTCCCTTTCCGTGGGGGTTCAGGGTTCCTATTTGTCTAGAGTAAATCTAATCATAGCAGCCTGTGAAGACAGAATTCCTCTTTATTAGTGGTCAACTCTGCCTACAAATCAATGGGCTTGTCCACACACCCACACACACTCATATACACACTGACCGGATATAGTGGCCTAGTTCCACTGGGAATGCATGCTTACGATGGTGTGTGTGTGTGTGTGTGTCAGGCTAAAGACAGACCATGAGCAAACAGTTTATAATAGAAGTAAAACACATGAAATGAAGAGCCTTTACTAGGAGTCACTTTTGTGCCAATGGTGTTACACACATACCCACAAATAAATTTTAATGGCCATGTTTACTACCATTTTGCACCATCACAAACTCTATTGTGGCACTAAAAATTCACATCAACAGGGTTGCCAAATTGAGATGTTTTTACACTGAATTGAGTTGAGGTTTGAATCAAGGTTGCGGTTGGAAAAGTGAAGTCGGTTCATCTGCAGAGACTGAGGAAAAGAAGAGATATGCATCTTCCTTTCTGGGCTATTTTCAGGTCTTTTTGTGTGGTTGTTGAGGTGGAAATTTTGCTGAGACCTGGCAACCCTGGACACCAGTGAAAGCTTGGCCAGAGAGCTAATGTTTCATTTAATTACGCATGTTTAACTTTGTTTCATTCTATTGCACAGCTTTTGTTTCAGTATATGCTGCTAAGCGTCTGGATCACACAACTATTGTGTCATTGAGTTTCAAACGTTAAATGGTTTAATCAAGTGAAAATGGAAACCCAGAGCACATATTCAGGCAATGCTTATTTTGACTGTATCGTATTGAGACACCACTGTATAGTATCATATCAAATTTAAATTTTGTGTATTGTTACACCTCTACCAATGAGCGACCATAAAGCCACATTATTCAGAATTATTGGAAGAAATCAAAAACAGTTGGAGCCCCAAACCAAAAGCGCTTGGCCGCATTTCACTTTCTGTCCTCTGCTTCGTTTTCATCATTCGGTGGTGCTGGAATTTCAGTCTTCTTTGAATTCCAAATATATTCCAAATGTGCAGTAGATGAAGCTCATGATCATGCATTTTGAAATTGACAGAAACTTTCCAAAGCAGAATTTGACACTGGGACGATCATGTGGTAATTATGCTACGTTCATGTTAAAAACAAAAAAAAAATTAACATCCCCCACTGAGTGGGAATTCCAGGTCGGAATTTTAGGTGCTTTCTGACAGACATGATTTCTTGGACCAAACCCAGAAGTGATGCAGTTGACTTCATGAACATGCAAAGTACATGCAAAGTACAATATGAATTTTAGTATATAATTATTTACTGATAAATTACTACACCAGCGTAAGCTCTGTTAGCGAATAGGAAGAGATGTGCTAATGTTTAACATGAACACAGCTGAATGATAAGTCTAGTTAACATTAGGTAAAAATTACAATGACATATTTATAAATTCAACTGTCCAGTGAACTTGTGCCCGCTGTAGCCTCAGATTCCTGTTCTTGATGAGAGGAGTGGAGCACGAAGTGGTCGAGGTTCAGTGTTTCGTGCAGCACAGTGTTGTAGCCCATGCGCCTCAAGGTTCAAAGTGTTGTGTGTTCTGAGATGTTTTTCTGCTCACCACGGTTGTAAAGAGTGATTATCTGAGTTATTATAACCTTCTTGTCAGCTCGAACCAGTCTGGCCGTTCTCTTCTGACGTCTCTCATCAACACACCCTTTCTACAAGCACAATGACTCTCACTCACTGGATGTTTTTTGCATGATTCTGTGTAAAATTTAAATACTAGTGTGCACGAAAATCCCAGAAGAGGAGCAGTTTCTGAATGCCATGGTTACTGAGATCACATTTTTCCCCTTTCTGATGTTTGATGTGAGCATTAACTTTTTTTTTCTTTTTCTAAAAATGTCCTGTTTCTGTAATTAACCACAAAAACATTTGCTTAACATTTTCTTACCCATTTACCCAAGGGTGCCAATAATTCCAGCTTATTTTTTCCTGTCTTTTTCTAAACTTTGGCTGTTGTCTAATTTTTTGGGGTGGGTTCTTTTATAAGGTGTACAAATTCCAGTTCAATTCCAGTGAACTCTGGAGGGAGACATCTTCTGACTCATAGCCACTTCATGAAACGTGGCACGTCATGTAACATAACACCTACTTCTAATACTTTTAGCACAAAATAAACTTCATGTCATTGCAGAGAAAATGTTTTTCACTCAGCGATGTGCAGTCTGTACACTGTACACTGCAGTGCTCGTACACTAGCGAGTTAATTGCATCCTCAAATGACCCTATAACACAAAAAATCCCCACGATTAGGTTTGGCTGTAGGGATCTATTTTATTGCCAGGTGTAAGCATTCCTACACATGTGAGGAGTTTCGTGTTGAGTCCAAAAAAATCCCCCTAGAGGAAAAAGCTGCAGGATTTCACATTTTTTAGGAGCACCAATATTATCGAAACACTTTTTTTTTTTTTTTTGTTATTCAAGTGAAATTATTACATGTAGTCAGCAAAGACCACAATGGTGAGAGAGAGCTTTGTGGAAAAGAGGCTGGGGAGCCGTCGAGAGAACTTGAGGATGAATATGAGGTCCAAAAGCAGCAGCGGAAACAAGAAGCTCACTGGAAAAGGGCTTTAGAGAAGGGTGAGCTGTAAAGCTGTTATTTCCTAGCCTGGGCAGAATTAAAGCCGTGCTGGAACGCTGTGAAATCCACTCGGTTACTGCAAACTCAGAAGAATCATGACACATCTCGATATTCCAAATGCTTTTCCAAATACTGTATACTCCTCCTGGGCAAAAAAAAAAAAAAAAGGCCAAGCCCAAAATGGCAAATATTAAGCTTTTAATGGTCTTAACAGCAAATCATTGGTCAGAAAATGAGCAGGAATTAAACAAATGCACTCCTGAGACCTCCTGTGCCACCATTTGCTTGTTTACTTCTGCTGCCGTGAACTGTGTGAAGAAAAGCTAGAAACGGGGAAATTCACTTATATAGTGTTTTTACAGCTAATCTTTTAAGAAAAAAAAACATCCCAGAAGATCTTTTTGGAAAATTTTGTACACCCGGACATGTGTTAGTTTGAATTTTACCTCAAACATTTTAATCATCATGATTTTACCTTTGTGTACGAGAAGACTATATAAGCGAATTTCCCTGGTTCACTGCAGCAAAAGTAGACGAGGTCTTTGTTGTGTGCACAGTGTGTTTGTGCGTTCTCTGACAAGAGACAAATGACATATGACAATGATACAAAATGAAGGGCACTAGCATAACCCAATGGGGCAATAATAAGCTAATAAAGGAAGATGATCTTCATTTCCAGCAGTTTTCCCAGGGCACCTCATTTCCTCGAATACACTTGAGGGGCTGGTTAATTAGGTGACACTGAATGAGGTGAGATAACTAAAACACAGAAACGTACACGGTGTACACTTCCAGCACTAGGAATGAGAACAAACGTATCGGCACTAATTATTGTACACAGACGTAATATAATGGGATTTTTGTGTGTCCATTAATCTCAAGTGTCAGTTATAGTATCCTTCTTGGGGGTTAAAAGTAATAAAATAAGAATATAGATAGTGTAATGAAAATAACATTATAATAATATATATATATATTTCTATTATAGACCTTTAACCCCTAAGTTAATAGTACGAATTGTAATTAGAGGCATGCATTAGGAAAAGACATGTATAGTTAATCAGTTACACACAATGAGAGGAGGAGGAGAGGAGGGTGCATCAGGAGGAAGTGTTTTTAGACAATATTTGTGCTCCTTGGATAATCAGAAGGCAGCGTAAGGACAGATGTCTTAAAAAAGTGCATTATATTTGGGCGATCTCGGATGTGTCCGTCTCACAGAAGGCAATCTGTTAATTCTCTTTATCAGAAAAGACTGCCGTACATGCTAGAACTGCTGCTAGAACTGCTGCTTCCACTGAGGAGTAATTATTTGTTGATCCTGTAGTAAGTAGTTTTATGATATGATATGATATTTATAATAAAATTAAGAAAGTTATGATGATAGAAAGTTTCTCATGTCTAAAGCATAACCGGTACTTCTGGGTCATTTTAATCAGCCCCTTAATGATGTATGCAGGTGATAGGGTTGTAACGGCATCATGGTTTAGCGTTTAGTCAAGGTGTATGATCAGACAATCAGCCCACCTTTGACTTTTTCCAAATACTAATTAAAATGCATTAAAATACATAAGGGATGAGGACTGCGCTGAAAACCCTTCGGCTGTGTGATCTGCTATTGTTGGAACCACGTTACATTGCTACCTCTTCTGCCACTCCTAGCATGTTTATAACTTTATCATAAACAACGGCTATCAAACACACAGAAGAACATGGCATTGCTGACCGAAACTACCAAACAGCTGTCTTTGCCTAAACAACGCTGCACACTGCTGCGCTAGTTATGTTTTATTTTTTTGGCCCAGGCCTTTCCTCAAAGCCTCTATCTCTTTCAACTTATAACAGCAGCATGATAAATACTGACAGTGTAAGAGAGTTAATGGAAAAGACATTCTCAAAGGCATCTTTCTAAGAAAGCTTTTTTTGTTACATATACAAGGAAGTGCAAAGGTTTTCACCAACACCTTGTGTGTTTTTAACTGATCAGTTAATACTGTGACTCTAAGAAAAAAAACATTATATTTTTACACTTGCTTATCATGTGAAAAATTTCAAACTGTACCACCCGTAGTGTTAGTGTGTCTGTGTGTGTGTGTGTGTGTGTGTGTGTGTGTGTGTCATCATAGTCCAGGAATCGGTGGATTGAGTACATGCGCGTTCTTCTCTATTTACTGTTAAGGTAAACTGATCTTAAATATTAGACAGTATGCAGTGAAGTCCCAAAGAGAAGGGCAAAGATGATTGATGGATAGATGCATGGATGTAATACAAGCTCAGTTTTATTGGCCAACAAGCCTACTTACAAGGAATTTGACTTGGCAGTTGCTCAGAATACGAAAGACGTTTAATGGCCTCCAGACTGGCGTAACTGTCTGAGGCTTTGCTCGTTCATCAGGACATTGTGAGGGAGTGTAAATTCAGATGATGCCTTAGCCATGACCAGAGGTCTAGCAGCATAATTGGTCCTGTTGTCTGGTGAGTAGTAATTCACTGTTCATTAGTGCATTACTATTGATCGTGTCATATAGGAGACCTAAATAATGGGGTGGTAGTTGTCAAGAAAACAGGGGTGTTTTTAAAACATTAATAAAAATATTGCATGATTAGTAAGCATTAATGTGAAAATCAGGGCTGGTCTTTCAAGCTTAGGGTTATAGACACCAATATGAAAGAATATATAGAAAAAAAACCACTCTGTTGTTGTCGTCTACAAATGTTTTGGAGATATTCTGGTCTAAATTTTATAGTTCATCATTTCCAAAGAAATAATTCACTCCCGGAGCCCTGTTTCGCTCTGTGTGGTTTGTTGGTATGTCTTTCCAACTATCCACTGCTGGAGAAGAAAGGGTTGGAGTTTATTTCAAAGACGGTAGAATTTTCGAAGATGGTGGGAGTTCTTGGTTATGTGACAGGCACTTTTTTGGAGGAGTTTTTTACCAGTTTGGAGTTGTTCACCACCGGATTGTCTTGATACCTCTATCTGATTGACAGCGTGATTCCGTCTTTATACACAGTCAGGGCATCTCCATCAGTGCGAGTAAATAATATCATTTTTATCAAGTAGACTAATATTTAACTAACCCTAAGTCTTTAGCTAAAAGGCTTCCATTCAGATGCCTCCTGGTGATGACCCTACGTTTCTACGTGGCCATCAGCGCCGCTGACAGTCGAACATGTGCGAAAACGTGACATCTTTGAAGTCAAGGAGTTTGTGATGGCAGCAATGAGACATCCTCCACTCTTGTTAAATTCTTCGCTGTGCTCTATATTTAGCTAGTTCACTAAGCTACTGTCAGGTTTGTTTAGATTTTGCAGGGGTGTGGTGTGTCTTGAATGCTATTGGCTGTTGTGTGCATCAGTCAAGCACTTCAACATGCTGTTACTCTGACTTCCTGGTTCAAAACGAAATATGTTGCACTCAAGTGGCGCAACAGAAAAGCATTTGCCCTCTCATTGGGAGACCAAGAGTTCGAATACTGATGAAGCCGTCCCTGGCTGAGGGTGAAGAGAGCAAAATTGGCCATGCTGTCTGGGTGGGAGGGATGCCATACTCTCACTGCACTGTCAATCACAGCAACACTAGCCAATCATGGTCATCTGTGATTATGTATGTGGAAGAGGGCAGATAGCACTTTCCTCCAAGTGTGTTTATGCTGCCCTGTGACTCAGTGGGGAATAATAACAATAATAATAAAATGACAGAGTTGACATAAGGAATCAAATTGCCCTTCTCAGTTCATCTCATGACAACATGTATTTGAGACAGTGATTATTTTATACAGATGATTATTTTAACAATAAGTAATATATTTACAATATGTACACAATTATATTTATAGTTAAATTTTAGTGGTATATGTTGAACATAATCATTTTGATGCTTCATGTGTCTTATTTAATTTGTTAATTTATATGTTTCTTTTCACATCTGTAGTCTTGGTACAAAAAGTCCATTTTACTTAAATGCAAGCAAAAAATTTTACAATAAGTTTTCAAGCAATAAACTGTATCCTTGAGCATTTAGTCAGTTTTTAATACAATGTACAGTTAAGGTAAAAGGTAGGCAATTCTCATGATATGAAAATTCAAGAGGAGCACATCTCCCGAGCATAATTTACAGTATGTGCAGGATGCAGAAAGCACGGTGTATTGAAAGTAATTGCACTAGACTGTGATTAATAGCTGTCTAGTGCTACATCAAGTCTTATAAGATGTAATAGCTGTAATAGTAGGGTATAAAAGAGGGAGGTGAAAGATGTGGAGATGTAAGAGAGGAAGTGAGGCTGTTAGAGGTGCGTTATTATAGTCAACTCTAATCTCTCAGGCAGACATTTAGGGTTTGGCCACTGCTAGACGAGCTGCCGAGGATCATGTTCTTTCCTCTGTCTGTCCCAGTTTCAGCGGGGAGGAGTGGCTGCTTGAGCCATGGACATCATGTTGCTGTTGCCAGGACATTTTTTTCTAATGCCAGAAAATGCTCTGAGGAAAGCATTGTTGCAAAAACAGTGTATTCTGTATAGTGTGTTCTGGCCCAGTATATGTGGTATATGGTGTACTATGTAATATTTCTCTAGGTAGTATGCAGTATAATAGGCAGAATATGAGAATTATTGTGTAATATGATGTGGTACATTGCAGTCATGTGACTACCTGTCCAACAAATTCACTTGACACAAAATAGTTTAGCTTATGTTGATTAAAGCCAAATATGAAGTGGTTTATAAAGGCTTTAGCCGTAATTGGAGAACAGAGGTGCTGTGTACATGTTCAGCATGAATAGTTGACATACTGTAGTTGACATACAACAAATCATCACATACTTGCTTTAACATGTGTTGTGTTGTTGAGTATCTCAAACAGACTTGCTGACGTGTTTTCTGACTTGACAGAATTCAGCAGGCCTGCAGCATACGTTCTGTCATAGCCTAGTTTGGACGTAAATGACCACTGCGTTCGAGTTTACTGAACAAATTTACAGTTGCACAAAGTGACGGTTTTAACATAGCCTTAAGTCATAACCTTAAACTTACACCTACCCCCTTGGGGTCATAAATCAACTCAGCGATTCTGGTCAAAGTGAACACAGTTGCTGTGCGCAAAACAAGTAGAAAGAGCATTTGCACCTACAAATCCATTTTGCTGGGAGGATTTCTTCACGTTGGTAGTTAAGATCTATGATTACTGGACACTGACACGTCTCAGAAATACGATGCCAAGTAACAGAACATGACATGAACTCTTGCATGGCTGCTGGTGATTGTGTTTCTGATTGGCTGGTGATGGTGAAATACGTCACTCTGTGCAACAAAGTTTTGCTCTACGATAACTTTACGCACTACTACTTACGATGTTCCTTAATACCAGATTACAGACAATTAGGAGGGATAATTGGTCCAAGGAGCTCCGTCTTTGCATTCATACCCTGCCTCTCAAATCGCCTACTTATACTATGCACTAAAAGCATGTACTCTTTTTGTGAATAAAAAGTACATACTTTTGTGTGTAGCAAAAGAGTATGCAAGTACTGGGACGTACTAACACGTCACGTAACGGAAGAGAACGTTGTTGCCTAGTTACACACACTATCACCGTAAACAAATTCCTCGTTGCATTTTAGCTTTTCTTCATTCATTATTCCTTATATAATTTATACGATATAATTTAATTTACCATTCCCTTGATTTATTTTTCCACATTTCATTTACACCTCTCTAAAATGCGCCCTTGAATTCGGCCAAGCACACCGTCACAAAACTCCTCCTCCATCGTGCAAGGAGTTGTGGGTAACATTAGCTGAAAAAGTGTCCATGGTTCCACACTTCGAAAATCTACCAGAAATAGTAGAGCATCTCGGTACCTTTGGGATGCTCTTTTAAGCATACTACGATTTGGGACACACTAATTCTAATCTCGGATACTGTTTAGGACAGATAGTAGGCGAAATGAGACTCAGAGATAATTTCATCTCAGCTATGTAGCTAACTCTTGTATCAATGAAGTTGGCTTGCTAACTAAGAATTTAACAGGCTTAGCTTGCTAGTTAGCTAACATGCCTAATTTATAATGCTTTAACAAACCTATGTAGATTATTTACAATCTACATCAAGAAACTAGCTATCTAATGCTAGATAGCTAGATTACATTCTTACTAAGGAGTTGCATATAATGGAAATGTGTAGCTAGCTAACTTTTTCAGCTAACAAATGGGTTTATGGTATTGAACGTGCTCACAAATAAGAAAGTTGTAAACATCAAGAAACTTGGATGCCTTCAATTTCTCTCTAGTGCAAACGTTCAGTTTCTGTGAGGTTCAAGGTTCTTTATTTGTCACATACATATTACATACATGTGATGTAATGTAGTGCAATGTTTTTCTTAGTGCCTCATCCCACAGTGCAACAGTGATACATAATAAAAACAGAATATAAAATCTAGTAGACTATATGTAAAAAAGTTTAGCAGTCTTTAGAGGAATGAAATGTAGAATATGAATATGCATAAATAGAACATGTTTAAAAAAACAGATATACAGAGCTGTAGTGTGCAAAAAATTGTCTCATAGTGCAAGTTTTTTATGTAGTGTGCAAAAAATTAGTTTTTTCATAATGAGATATGTATGAGATAAGTATCTCGTATACGTCCTTGCAGAATAGATCGCCGCTTAGCATCATTTAGCTACTGACAGGATGTCAAGCCGTACGGATCTGAATAGCACTCCATGTCTTTTAGTGGTAATCTGTAATAATAAGCCGATAACGTTTTAGCGAATGTCAGTCAGATTCCTAAATAAACTTCTTGATAGATTCTTCAGTCAGACTATAAAAGTAGCGTCAGGTTGCTAGGCTACTCGGGTCTTTTCTGCAGCCAGGTTGCATGCACATCTCTTTTTGTTTACAAAGGGGTCTCTAGACCTGAAAACTGGAAATCACCCCTCCCCCACACCAACATATCGAATCATCAGGCGGTGATGTCTGGGGTATGATGGGACGATGCCTCATTTCACACAAAAAGTTATGATTTGATATGATTTATGTTACGATTCTTCCTGTGTACCTGGATGCATGTGTCTCTCCATCTCTATCCGCACCACACACACACACACAAAACACTTTGCTTTTATGGCCTCTGTAATGAAACAGGTGTGGCCCAGAGAAAGAGAGAGAGTAACATTCCATCCATCTTCCATCACACACGTGCGCTACTGTTTGCGTGTGTGAGAGCGTGGACGTGATTAAAGTTTTGATTTATAATGCATGAACAGTGCCATGATCGTTATACACACTTCTATTATTAATCCATCGCGTGCCTCGGCTCGGTTCGTCTCCTTGACAGTGGTTTCCAGGACAACACAGGTCATTCAAGGTCAACACCTTTTTAGGGAGCAGCTGGGAAGGGGAAAGGGGGAAGGGACGGAAGTGTGCGTGCGTGCGTGCGTGTGTGCGTGCATGCGTGTGTGCGTGCATGCGTGTGTGTGTGAGTGACTGTTTAGCCCAAGTTAAATTGGGTGTGTGTGTAAATTGACCTGAGTGTTACTGCTTCATTTGCTGTGCTGTAGTAGAGTTGTGTAACCCTGTCAGATAAAATGCAGAGCAATTTAATCATTTTATTTCTGATTAAGTTGTTTTTATTTTAGGTCAGATTCATTAACACAGCGCTAAATTAAAATTTAAAACCGTGACTTTTTCGGTACTCGTATTAAACCCAGATTTAGCTAATGTTCCGTATGAGCTCAGTTTGTGATGTTCTGATATAAACTCCTGAAGCACTTACCACTGAACCACAGAACCACAGAACCTGAGTGCTAGGCTAGCTAGCTCCTGAAATAACTGCTAATTTAACTGATGAACAAAATCACAGGGATTTTTGCTGTATTTTGGAAGGATTGCCTGCTGTTAAATCAACTGCTGAGAAAATATTGATGCAGATCAACACTGATACTGAATCCTTCTCGTCATGCTAGTTTACTCGCAGTTAACCAGCCAGCTAGCTGCTTGAGATGACTGGAGGACATTTGCTATTGCCTGGACATGAAGCAACATTTTAAACATTTTCATCTACATCTTTTTTTCAAAGGTATATCAAGTTTTTGTTATTAATGAATTCTCTTCTCTTCTCTTTTTCTTCTCTTTTTTGTTCTCTTCCGATTCTCTTCTCTTTTGCTTCTCTTTTCTTTTGCTTCTCTTCTTTTTTGCTTCTCTCTTCTTCTGTTTTTCTTCACTTTTTTCTTCTCTTCTGATTCTCTTTTCTTTTGCTTCTCTTCTCTTTTGCTTCTCTCTTCTGTTTTTCTTCACTTTTTTCTTCTGATTTTTTTCTCTTTTATTTTGCATCTCTTCTCTTCATTTTTGTTTCTCTTCTCTTCTGATTCTCTTCTCTTCTCTTTTCTTTTGCTTCTCTTCTCTTCTCTTTTTTCTTCTCTTCTCTTTTTTCTTCTCTTCATTTTTGTTTCTCTTCTCTTCTGATTCTCTTCTCCTCTTCTCTTCTCTTCTCTTCTCTTCTCTTGGGATTCTTTTGTTTCTCTTCTCTTCTCTCTAACAGGGTTGTGAAGGAAGAGATATCAGACGATAACGCCAAGTTGCCATGTTTCAACGGCCGTGTAGTGTCATGGGTGAGTGAATGTTCTTCATGTGATGCCCCACAACACACACACACACACACACTCTTTCTCTCTCTCTCTCTCTCTTTCAGGGAAGCAGCAAACCTTTTTACTAACTGACCAGCATTTCCACTGATTTGAGAGCTGAACCATTACATAATCCGATGTGGAATGCACAGCGTAAAATGATAACAACTGTAGAGGATTATTCAAATTGTACTTCTGGCTTCGAGAACTTATTTTACCATCCAAAATAAAAATCCATTAGCTTTTACAGACATAAACCATGATCACGTGCACAGTATTAAAACTGATGTTTTTCATTGTGTTTAGCTGTCTAAAACGGATCGTGTTTCCTTGCTCGCTCGTGTCCTTGCTAAGTTTGTGCACGATTCAGCTGTACTAATCACTTAAAAGATAAAATCCTTGTCTGTCCATCATCACCTCTGTTCCTGGCTGCGTGTACAGCCTCAAATAGATACAGTATGTCCTCACTTATGGGAAGAAATTTTTATTTTCCTGCACTAGCAGGATTTCCTTCCAATTGCCTGCAGGATGTTTTGGAACACCCACTTTTCACAAGCCAATCAGATTCTGACGGATACTCTGATGGGCGCGCTGTCTACGTGTGATGGACGGCATTACTCTCTCTCTCTCATGTCATTCAGAGCGACACTAGCCAGTCATGATCATCTGTGAGCTCCTGTATGCGGAAGAGGGTAGAGCGCTTTCCTCCGAGTGTGTTACGCTACCTACCCTGTGATGCAGTTTGAAAAAAATGCGGATGGATGGCTTCACGTGTCTCAGATGAAGCACGTGTTTTCCTTCACCCTCGCTGTTTGGTAGCTGTCATGTGATAGGGAAGACCCGGGACCAAATTTGTTTAAAAATGAAAAAAAATTAAAGAATTGTTTCCTTTGTGGTAATTCTTCATTGTGATATTTAAACTTTCTCAGAAATAAATTTCAAAAACCTCTGCACTGTTCATGTGTTCTTTGAATAGTGGTCATTGTGATGAGGCTTTGGTTTCAGAATTGTTTTGGTGGTTCTGGTTTTATTAGACGTGAACATTTTAACAGATTTTTGATTGAGGTTTATTCACTGTTTAATGGTTTGGCTGGTTAACCTGTGCCATATAACAGTGCAGTGGAATTCCCAGTACCCAGTCGTTTAGATTTATCGCTTCACCATGTTATCATTAGTGTGTGTGTCTGTGTGTGTGTGTGTGTGAAAACTGAATTTGAAGCTTGTCAGTGTTGTCACAGTTGCAGCTCTGTGTCACTTGCAGGCGTAACTTCAGGACTTTAATCAGGACATTCTGCATTCCCACAACTCTCCGGCTGCAGCAAGATAAACTACACGAGCAACGTATTCACAACCCGTAATCCTACATTGCCATAGGACACGCGTTATATTATCAGAGTGTTTAATCAGGGTGAAGACAGATGTGACGTGTGAGTGTAACTGAGCAGAGTGTGAATCGGACTCACTTTAACACTTTGCCTGAACTTCATGCCTGGGCGGATTAAATCGGCGATGCATGTTTATCAATTATGAAACAGCTGCTGCTTATATCTGACTTAGTGCTGGGGCGCAGGACATGCGAGGACGGACACATATGGCAGCTGTGTGTGTGTGTGTGTTTTGGGGAGGTTCCTTTTGGTTACTGAGGTTAAGGTTAGGGTTAGATTTAGGTGTAGCATGGCATTAATTATCTGCACTAATTATAACGTCAATGGAAAGACCTCACGAGGATAGTAAGACAAATGTGTGTGTGTGTGTGTGTGTGTGTCCTCGTGCCCAACTTTACCTAATAAAACAGCGTGTACCAATACTCAATTTACCAACACACACACACACACACACACACAGTGTACTACAACCTGTAGTTTCTTATACATTTGTAAATTATATCTGGTTACAACAGTGACTTTTTTTTTTCTATATAACTTGACCTCCTAACTTGTTTAACAGAATTATTCTGATAAATAGTAATCTTGCATGTGGATAGTTAACATCAGTTACTCTTATAGCTCTTAAAGCAAATAATTAAAACTATAAATGGATAATTATACATAAGAATGTGAATTGAATGCACATCTTTCATTGTCTTGAAGTCATTTTGATAAAGGCTTATGGCTGAAATTTGTAAGACAAATGTACAGTAAATAACGAAGCTAATGCCCATGTAGAAATGTATTTCTGAGTTTATTTTTCTTTTTAATTTTTCACTTAAAACAGCTAGTTTTCATTTAGAACTTAAGCAGCGAGGAGCTTGGCATATTTGGGATTTTTAAGAAAAGCCTCCTGGGTGAGGTTTCTCATGGAGCTGGTTGAGAAGAAGCCAAGTGTGTGCAAAGCTTCATCTGGAAAACGGTTAATAATGTAAAATATAAATCGGTTTAATATGTTTCTTGTGTTTCTGAATAATTCCATTATTATTTTAAAATAATAGGAAATAGTAAAAAAAAAATGAAAAAAACCTTTCTATGAGGTTGTTTCTATGTCATTGTATTTTTTGTCTTTGTGAATGGTTGTATTGTGTATTTGTTGTATTTGTGATAATACTAAACTTAGGCAGTTGTCATGAGATGAAAATGTAATATTGGTGTGTGTGTGTGTGTGTGTGTGTGTATTTAGATAATGCCTCTCTTGAATAATTCATTACTCATATCTCTGGTTCTACAATTTGCTATAATGGAGAGAATATTGAGGGAGCTTTGAATGAGGCCCTTCAGTGTTTCCATCTGTCTCTCTCTCTCTCTCTCACACACACACACACACACACACACACACTACGTACACTAAAAAGGTAGTAAATTGCAGTGTAGTACACAAAGTTTGTAGTCACTTGATAAATCACAATATAGTGATGTTTAATGCTGAAATCTTGTAATTCACGTCATAAGGAGTTTTTTGTTGCTATGTTCTGCTAGTGAGACTGATATTTTACACTGACATTCCGTTAATGTCAAGATAACAATCATGTACCTTCCTCTGACCTTCCCTTAACTGTCGGAGTAGCAGAACCACTGTATGTTACAACAGAGGACATAAAGAAACACGCCTTGTAGTTCAGACATTATGGTGGTTGCAGGCCAGGATCAAGGAAAGAATACCAGTTTCTCTTTGTTCACTGCAATAAAGCGCACTCACACTGATTTAGCCCATAAATTCCATTAGCCGTTGCGATTTCTACACAGGAGTGTACACCCAGTGCTTTCTCATTCTGTCTTTTCCCAACACACACATGCATTTTTTTTTTTGCCAAGACACACACAGGAAGAATGCATCCATTCAGGCACACACCCATGTTGCCAGATCGCCTGCGTTCCCTAATCCACACACTGCAGAGAAACAGAAGGTGTGCTCTTTAACATCGCTTACACTCCCTGCTGACTTCAGATACACTTTTCCCGCCGTGCCGGACTCAGGAAAGTACGCGTGTCCTCTCTGTGCTCCCAGTTCACATTCACACCAGGCACTTTTCCCATGAAGCTCTCGGCCTGAGGAAGCTTTTATTAAGGGCGGGTCTTGGCACTGCATTACTTCTCTGCTTTTATCGCTGTTTTTTTGGCAGGTGGGAGAAGGAGCTCCCTCTGGTCCCTGTACACTTTGGCTAGGTTGCTGTTTGAGAGAGTGTCTGCGTAACAATATTTATCAAGGATTCAGCGTTATCCTATAAACACGTTGTTAGGGGGATGGGTGACTCCAAATTTCTCCAGGTGTGAATGAGCAGATGAATCCAGGGTGTTCTTCTGTGTTCCCACAACTTCATCACACACAACAGGATGAAGATGAATACAGGAATGATGGATTATTATCATTATTATTATTATTATTATTATTATTATTATTATCATTGCCTTCTTTGACTTTCAAGATTCTGAGGACTAGCACTTACACTAACCCTCGTGTCTAGTTGTGGCTCTTTTTCTTCTTCCTATGATAGGCTTACTTGTGTTTCTGGTCGGTTTCTGACAGGAACACCCAAACGTTTTTCAACCTAACCTCTATCCATTGCAATTGTACCATGTGTAATTACCATGGACAAGAACATTGACACATAAGGAATAAATTGGAAAACTTGTTTCACAGAAACTTACTTATAAAAGTCTAATGGCAGTTAACGAATTTTCTCAAATTAACATTCATTCATTCGTTTATTCATTCATTCTATTCGTTCACTGGGATGCCAATCCAATGTAAAGCATCATGCACTCACACATTTATTCACACCCAGGGGCAATTTAGTGCCATTGTGTTTTTTGGGAGGTGGGAGGAACCTAAAGAACCTGGAGGAAACCCACACAAACACAGTGAGAACATCCCAACCAAGGGACCAGAGGAATGAATTCTCAATAAATGTTTTTTTTCCCCTCCCATTTTCTCCACTATTTGGTTTTACCAACTGCCATCCATTAACTAGCTCTCTCCTGTCGCACAACAGCTACCAACCGGCATGGGTGAAGGCTAACACGCGCTTCCTCCAAGCACACGCGACACCAACCTCCGTATCTTTTCAAACTGCTGCTCATGCTGCGTCACAGGGCAGCGTAACCATAGCACACTCGGACAAAATCTCTATCTGCTCTCTTATACATACATGAGCTCACGGATGCCCGTGATTGGCTGGTGTTGCTCTGATTGACAGGGACTAGAGAGCATGCCCCTCCCACCCACAGCCAATTTTGCTCTCTTGGCTCCCAGTCATGGATAATTGTGGCATCTTCTCAATAAACATTTTTACACAATGTAAACTTACTTTTTACATTTCATTTACATTCTAAGACAAAATATATATTTTTGTAGAATGCTTTGTGAATCTGCTAAACTTGCTCTTTTAGAGGATTTGTGGTTGTGTTACCAAGTAAATAACTGGAATAACTTTTTACTGTGCCAGTCTTGGGCTGTTGATTAAAACTAGATAAAAAAAAAAAAAAAAAAAAGCTTGGTAAAACATTCTCTCATTGTTATATGGTTGCTTGTTTAAAAATTAATGGAATGGGTTTACACTGCAAAAAACAATATCTTTACAAGTAAATATATCGTGAATGTGGGCAATTTCTTATTTTGAGATTATTATAAATTAAATTTAAAATGAGTTATTATTATATTAGCCTGCTTTTAGATGCTTTTACTTATTTCAAGCTTGAAAGTTTCTTATTCTATTGCCAGATGATTTTGCTTCTTACTAGAAATAATGTTTAAAATGTGAAAAATGATCTGCCAATAAAGAAAAAAAAATCATTTTAAGCTTAAAATGAGTAAAAATGTCTAGAAACAGGCTGAATAATCTTATATTTGGATTATTGTCATCTTCAATAAAAGGAAAAAAGGAAGATATGTTCACTTGGCAAGATAGACCTTAGACCTCCATTATTAATGAGTTCTGAGCCAGAGAATTTTCTGTTCTTTTATTCAGTACAGGGAAACGTGTTGATATTATTGTCTGTGGTATTGTCTCAGACATGCTGTACAGATGCTGTGGATAGACATTCGGTTGAAAAACAGTGCAGAATTCCTTTAAAATCCTCTCGAACATAAAACCTGGATTTCCTCTCTTTGACACTTTCAGCTGTATGCCGTATCATTGCCGTGGTATTCACATCAGCTAGTCTTGTTACACCAGGAAATTGCCGGAACGTTTACGGCGCTGTGTGTTATGTGTGCGAAGCGTCTTTAGTCATCATCACTCCTGTAACAGCTCTGTGCTTGGACTGGATTCTGGTGCGCTGTGATAAAAGTGTCTCCCAAATGAATAAATGTAATTACAGTGCAGGCAAACAGCTCAAAAGGTCCTAGCTTGGTTTTATCAGCTTGCTTTTTTTTTTTTTTTTTTAACATCCCTCCGGTTGAGGCTTTGCTTTGTTATAAAAGGAGAGTGGTGTGTTCTCACGTGGCTGTACCTGATTCCATTAGCTAAGTGAAGTCACAGGGCGAGCGAAAAACACAGCTTGAACTATCCATAACAAGAAGATCAAATCAGCAAACTGGTCGCGCATTGTTGCCCCGGTGTGTGTGTGTGTGTGTGTGTGTGTGTGTGTATGTGTGTGTGTGTGCTGAGCCTGGAATGCTGTCTTTCTCATCAGTGTCTTATGAAGGCACTATAATCATCCACACTCCATTCCTTATTACACTCTGATCCATTTACATGTCTCCTGAGGACACTGTTAGTGTGACTGTGTGTGTCTGTGAGCCTGTTTTGAGTGTGTGTGTGTGTGTGTGTGTGTTCATGTGTGTTCAGATTTATTACTTTTGCATATTACCTTCACCAGAAATTTGTATTATACTCCAAGAAAACTGTTCTTCAGGTTATTCACCTTATCTCTCTGTTTTTCACCCTCTTCTATCCATTTTCTCTTTTCATCTTTCACACTGTCTGACTGTCTGTCTCTTCTTTCTATTGTCTCTCTTTCTTTCTCTCCCTTCTTATTCTTCTCTCTGTGTGTCTCCTTCTGTCTGTCTGTGTGTTTCTCTGTCTGTTTTTCTGGTTCTCTTGTTCTTTATGTGTGTGTGTGTGTGTGTGTGTGTGTGTGTCACTCTCTCTCTATCTTTCTCTATTTATCTGCATTTCTCTGTGTCTGTTTCTGTTACTCTCGTTGTTTCTCTGTGTGTCGCTTCCTGTCTCTCTCTTTCTGTTGGTCTCTCTCTCTCTCTCGTTGTTCCCTGTGTGTCTCTCTTTGTCTTGCTCTCTGTTGTTCTCTTTGTTTCTCTGTCTGTCTCTGTCTCTCTCCATCTCTCCCTGTGCCCTTCTTTGTCTCTCTTTGTTTGTCTGTCTCTCTGTCTAAATCTTTCTTTTGGTCTCACTGTGTTGTTCCCTGTTTCTATGTCTCTCTCTTTCAGTCTATCTCTCTCCCTCTCTGTGTTCTTTGTTTTCTCTGTCTCTCAATGTCTCTCTGTCTACAATATTGCCAAAGCATCAATATAGAAAAGAAAGTACAATTATAAAATAAAATAAAATAAAATATAATCTCTCTCTCTCTCTGCAGTTGGTCTCAGCAGATGGTTCTCACGGTTCAGATGGAGGTTCAGTGTGTGCAGAGACTCAGGCCGATCTTCCTCCTCCATTAGAGAGGACAGGGGGCATCGGGGACTCCAGACCGCCCTCTTTCCAGTGAGTAACATTACTGTGTGTGTGTTTGTGTGTGTGAGTGTGATAGAGAAAGCCCTTAGTAACATGAAACACACAATGTCAAATCAGTCATGTTCAATGTTCAAAGCACACAAGTGAAGCACACACACACACACACACTTGTTGTCCTTCTATCCAATAGTCTCGGATGTCCTCAAATTAAACTAATAAGACTCGTCTCCTCCTCCTGCCTGACAGAATTCTGGGAAGTCGATACGTGTCTTGGAAATGACCCGATGACTCTGAGCACGCTGTGTTTAAGTGTGTATGTCACTCTGAATAAAGAGTGACTCAGAGTGCATCACCAGCGCGCACACACACACACACACACACACTCATCCGCATCAATATTGATCAATATTCCACTTTAAATACATCGATTTCTCTAAGGATGATTGTGTGGATGATGGATGTGTGTGGTGAGGGTAACAATGTTTAGACAGCCCGGATATGATGCAGAGAAATGCGTAGATCAGAAATGATTGATTTTGCTCTTGACATTGTCATTATTACAGCGAAACAGCCAATCAGACAAAGGAACCAAGTTAATCCAGGCATTTCTTCCATGTGGATTTAACAATATCGTAAAACACCATGGTGTTGCTCACTATAATGAGGATACAGTGGCTTTTATTGTCATCACTGTAACCACTTTAGTCGTCTCTCAGGTTGGTGTACGTTTAGCTAGAACATCCATAGGCTCTCGTTTGGGACAGTTAAACCAGGGTGAATGTGTACTCTGATGTATCTGTTGTTTTTATTTTGCATTCTTATGGTAATGATAGAAAAACCCCTCAGCAGCCATTTAAAGGGATTCCTAATTTGTTCTGCTTTCCCTAAAGTTTATACTTTACCCCCCAGGTCTGCCGCTTTCCTGGCCACTCCCTTTATCTTTGTGTGAACATACGTGTGTGTATGGCTGTTTGTCCTGCTGGTGTTTCCTGTGTGTGTGTGTGTGTGTGTGTGTGTGTGTGTTTCCGGCTCTGTCTCTGTGGCTGTCGGACCCCCTGTGTGCCCAGTTTAATAATTAAATCAGTGGAAATGCAGCTGGGAACAGTTTGGAAAAATACAGCATTTCCTGAGTGCCCTCTGCTGGTGGCAGTGTACACACACACACACACACACACACACACACACACACACACACACACATACACACCACATTATATTGCTTCTGCTGTTCTCAGGCTTGTCTGACATTAAAAACTCCTGACAACAGCAGTTGACATTTACACAGCAGGACTCTTCTGAAAGGTCTGAAGCTATACCTGTGTGTGTGTGTGTGTGTGTGTGTGAGGTGGAACAGCCTCACTAGCTCTCCATTTGTTTTTCCTTTACTTTAACAGCCATTCTTTCTTTTGCCCATTTCTCCATCTCTCTCTTTTCAGTGCCAATGCAGCAGGCAGTCAGGACAACCTGGACAACGACACGGAGGCCGACGTCGGCACTTCAGTGCGGAGAGATAGAGAGCGAGATAGGGATAGAGAAAGAGAGAGACCACGCAGGAAAGACACCCACGAGCACGGTGAGATTGTTTTCCTGTCTGTAGCTCTTTAACGACTCTTTAAAGAGCTCATATTTAGCAAGAAGGGGTCTGTCTTTCCAAAGCCAATTCTCCACTGAACAGTTCAACTCGGGAACAAATCTATCTGTGTGTGTTTGTGTGTGTCTGTGTGTGTGTTGCTTTTCCATTACATTACTCATACTACAAAAGAGGGAGGAGTTTCTCTGAAGAATATTAGGTGCTGACTTGATAGGCATGAGAAATAAATTCAAATATACAAATAGTCAATTCTGAAATGGAACCAGGCGTACCTCATTTGATGTAAAATGCTCATGCACAAGATACTATAAATGTGACTTTAATCTTTGATGAAAATAAAGAGGAGCAAACATTCATTAAAAGCCTGCCCATGCACCGAAACACAGCCAATACGTTAATCTTTGTTAAAAATACCAAGATGTTTGACATACAAATAAAAGAAATGCAAAGAGTTGTGCTGTCACTGAATCTCAGATGCTTCCTACACTATTTATTTGGACACTAAGTTAGGGCGTTCATTTCCATTATCTTTATTCTACATAGGAGTGCAAACATAGTAAATAGGAAGCCATTTTGAATTTGCCCTAACTATTAGATGGAGGGGGGGGGGGCATGGCGGTTTAGTGGTTAGCACATTTGTCTCACACCTTCAGGGTTGGGGGCTCAATTCCCGCCTCCACCTCCCGTGCCTCAGGGGCTTCCTCTGGGCACTCCAGCTTCCTCCCCCAGTCCAGAGACATGCATTGTACGCTGATTGGCATCTCTAAATTGCCCGTGGTGTGTGAGTGTGTGTGCAGTTGTGCCCTGCAATGGATTGGCACCCCGTCCAGGGTGTCCCCTGCCTTGTACCCCGAGTCCCCTGGGATAGGCTCCAGTTTCCCCATGACCCTGTGTTGGATAAGCGGTACAGAAAATGGATGGATAGTAGATGGAGGATTTTCCTTGAATCACAGAAAAATGTAAATAATGTAAGAAAATGTTACTTTGGGTAAACAAATTAAAACAAATCTGGAACAATACACTGATGTTGCCTCTTAAATCGGCTACTAAAAGAGTTTTTTGTAACTGATGCGCAAAGCATCTTAGAGACTGGTGTGTATATTATGTGTGTATATGCAATGGCTGTATACCACCATATGCAACTGGCAGACTGCAATCGTGAAGCGAACCCAGCAAAGTATTTCAGTGGATCGAACCAAGCAGTAAAAAAATTACTGTAGCAGATTCGATAAAGGTATGACAAAAAAGCAAGAAAAGGTGACTGTTGTTGCAATTCAGTCATGTTAGTTGCTCAGCTTAGGACCTTTGTAAGCAAGGAATTTTATGGAGCTGTATTAAACCATGTCGATTGCAATATTAGCTTAACATGTCCGCCATGTTTTTCAAACTTGATGGAACTCTTGTTTGATTAGCATACTTACAGGAATATGTCCTCTCGAAAGTGCATGTGATGTTTCTTCAAATTTGGCCAAAATAAGTAAACTTAGAAGTCAGCTGTCCTTATGATGTCATCTGAACCAAACATGGAAGGTATGACGGTGTTAAATGGGAAATGTGTCCATATCTGGTAGGAATGAAAAGGCTATTTCAGGCTCTTTCAGGCTCTTACAGATTCTTTCAGAATCATTCCTCAGGCTCGGTGTTCCCATTCCTTCACCTGATTGTGTGTCCATGTTATTATATGTGTATGTGTGTCTTTGTGCTGCAGGAGGCAGGCTGAATGGTCACTCTCGGCCTGAGCGCAGGCCTGAGATTGCGGGTTATGAGACCTCCTCCACGCTCATGAGCAGCGAACTGGACACCACCAGCTTCTTCGACTCGGAGGAGGATGACTCAACAAGCCGGTGAGAGATTTTACACACACCAACTTCTGAAACACAAACCATTGTAAATAATCTTGTGACACAATTAGTGCGATATTAAAATTGAACATCCAGGAAAATTGGTGTAAAATATTAAAACTAGGGATCCTGCGATACAAACATCCAATACCATGTGATACTATGTGACATAAGCCTATGTACATTACCGTGCTAATAAACAGACGATGCAAAATGACAGCGATCTGGACAGATTTAACGATTTACGATTTCACAAGTAAATTTGGAGCAGTGAAGCAAACAAGCAGAGAAACTGTTGCACATGAGAGCACTTCACTTCTGTGAGCACTGAGACATGAGCTTCCTTTCGTCTCCCTTGCAAGGGTCTAGGGTCTTTTGGGTCACAAATAAAGGTGCACCCATTTAATGACCATGCTCGCTGATATTGCTCTGCACACTCAGGTTGCCATCCTCACACTCTTTATTAAAGATACCATTTAAACACCATAACATCTTAAACATAAAACTCAGCATGATCAGTTCATTCCTAGCAGCACGTGGAAGCAGCCAACATATATAGAGTTAATAAAATGCTCCATGACACCACTGATTAATTAATACTAAGCACATTACTCATTTCGGTACCAGTCAAGACAAGTACCAAAAACATACACAAGATTAGCCCTGCCCACTTTACACTAAAAGTGTAATGCTGCATTTGACTGAAACTTGTAACTTGGAATTTCCGACCTCTGACTAGGAAAAACCTCAGAAAACACCCCTCTACTCAGAATTCCTATTTGTAAACTCAGGACAGTCTCCTCAACCCTGAGGTCAGGAAGTGATGTCATTGCATATTCATCACAGTTAGCTGGCTAGCTTGTTGTTAACAAACAGATGGAGGCATCCACGGATGAAAATTACGTAATTCCAAGTTCCGACTTTTTCCACTTTCAATATTAAATCAAATGCAGCAAAATTCTGGCACGCAGACTACGGAAAGTCAGTAATTATTCATAATTTTTACCGCATATTGTGTGCAGGACTAACACTAACCTCAGGAAAACACAATACTGGATTTCATGGATCATGGATAGTTGCCTGAGGCTTTAATCTGGCCACATTCCTACTGTATGGATTCACTGAGGCATAAACACACAAACAATATATACATCTCTACTCAGCGAAAAGAGCGGCTTTCCTTTTGTTAGTACACAATAAATACTCGATTAAGGACTGGCTGAAAGTGTCACATGACTTTGAGGACCAGTCAGAATTAAGAACAGTACAGTGTCTGGATAATACGTGTGTGGATGTGTGTTACATGATGGGTGTGATGTCGCCGCAGCTTCAGCAGCTCTACAGAGCAAAGCACATCATCACGGCTCATGAGACGACATCGCCGACGCCGACGGAAAACCAAACCACCACGGATGGAGAGGGTGAGATGGCTGACACACACTCACACGCATATACACTTACACACATGTGCAAGAAGCAGCTATCCGTGTTGGACAGGTCTCTTTAAATGTGTCCTCATGTCTCCCTGTCTATCTCTCGCAGTCGTCCTCCTTCAGCAGTATCACTGACTCCACCATGTCTCTGAACATCATCACTGTCACATTAAACATGGGTGAGTACCATGCACATCTGTATCTCTAGCAAGGTTTCCATCCAGATCTGTTACTCAGATCAGATATCCATCCAAAGACACATTTAATTTGAATCCAGATGTTACACAGAGAAGTGAAAACGAAACTGAAACGCAACTTATGTTCCTACCAAGTTATTCTGAACGTTCTAAAGAGAAGGAAAATGACAGTGTCATCAAGAAGTATAAACAGCTTTCCTGGCTACCATGCCTGTTTCCAAAACTGCATAGCATTATTGAATAATATCTTAATTTGGGAGTGATATGATAAATTCACTTTATGCATTTCATTACCATTATATAGTTCTGTCATGTGGATGTATTATCATAGTCCTAATATCACAATAGTACCGCTCTACAGTTACCATATGTGGTGTATTATTTTTATGTACTATGTAGTATATATTACTATTCATTTATTCCAAAAATCTGTTTACATCAATTCAGTTCAATTTGATTTATATAAGGCTTTTAAGAACGGATATTGTCACAAAGCAGCTTTGTAGAAATCCAGATATAAAATTTAAATATGAATTTATCCCTAATGAGCAAATCAGAGGCGACGGTAGCATGGACGACACCATCCTCATCTGGGTGACACCGGATAGTGCGATTATAAATCATTTCTCTTCAGTAACTGTACACTATAGAGTCAAGTAGTGCTAATTGTATTAAATGGGACTCGAGTATATTATTAGATTATTAGAGTTTTAACTCTCTGATAGTTACCAATTATAGTTATCAACTATTCAATGACATCACCCTTTATCCCATATTTGCTTTATCTATATGACACCTCTTCTACAGATTTCCGCTGTTACTGTTCAGGTTTTCAAATACACAAATTCAAAATGCACACTTCAACATTAGAAACCACTTGTGTCTAATGGTTATAACATGTCACACTTCTGCCTGTTTGTGTTAAACACACATTTTCAGCTGGTAATCTTTGCTCTCACTTTCTGTATGTGTCCTCTACTCTTTCTTCTCCACTCAATTCCTCCTACAGAGAAGTATAACTTCCTGGGCATCAGCATCGTAGGTCAGAGTAACGAGAGAGGCGACGGTGGCATCTACATCGGCTCCATCATGAAGGGTGGAGCAGTGGCAGCCGACGGACGCATCGAGCCAGGCGATATGCTACTCCAGGTCTGTGTGTGCAATGTGCTCATACAGTCTTATGATCTTATTTATATACACTGTGCGTATATAGTCTTTTTTATATACATTCAGTGGACACGTTATTAGCTAGACCTACCATGTACCTGCACTCAATGGCCATTTTATCAGCGAAGCATATCATAGAGGTTACCTTGTAGATCCACAATCACTGACTGCAGCTCATCTGTTGTCTTGCACATTTTGTCTACTGTCCATCAAAGCAAAGGGACCACCACAGGACTGCTTCTGACCAGACATTATTTGGATATTGTATATATACATATATAACAGCAAAGGAGGGACTGAATCTGGAATGGGATGTTCAGCAAACACATATGGGTATGATGGTCAGGTGTCCACAAACTTTCGGCCATATAGTGTATGTCTAACATGGACAATATGTGTGCACAGTGTATACAAATCCCAACAGCACTGCTGTACCTGATCCACTCGTACCACCACAACACACTACCATGTCACTGTCACCGCTGTGTTGAGAATAATCCACCACCAAATGATATTTGGTCATATATTATTTTTTGTGGATAATGATAATGATAATTGAGCTGAAATTGTCATTTAAAATTAAAATCAAGTACATAAAATCGCAGGCATGTTGATTGATAACATGCTGATAAACTGAGTGAACGTAGTGAGACACTCAAGATCTCAAAGCACTTTTTTCATTTTTCATTTTTATTAGAAAAACGGGTATTAAATGGTAACATTCCTTGTCCCTGGGGTGGTACCATCAAGTATACATCTCTTGTACCTTTAATATCTATGTTTTACCTGGAAAGGTGCATATAGTGTACCTTTAAAGCTTTACTAAACTAAAAGATAATTATGGTCAATTATAGACCTTAAATC
This sequence comes from Pangasianodon gigas, assembly GCA_022758105.1. Lineage (NCBI taxonomy): Eukaryota > Metazoa > Chordata > Actinopteri > Siluriformes > Pangasiidae > Pangasianodon > Pangasianodon gigas. The sequence goes on along the minus strand of CM040459.1, from coordinate 23,729,785 downwards.
TTTTTAAAAGTACAGTACTGTATAATCCATATTTCTAGGTGAAAGATACATATTAAAGGTAAAAAAAAGAAAAAAAGACAAGACTACCACCCCTGCAACAAGGAATGGCACAGTTTAGTATCCTTTCTTTCTGGGCATAATACCACTTATGATTTATTTTGTATGTTGAAATATTTTTCTATAAATATTTAATATTGTATATTTATGATGCTAAAGTTTGTTAGACTGAAAAAAAGTTTTCCTTGTGAAATTGTATACTAATAATAAGTGATCATTCTTTGTCTTTGCTTTGTTTTAGGTGAACGACATTAACTTTGAGAACATGAGCAATGATGATGCTGTGAGAGTCTTGAGAGAAATAGTGCACAAACCAGGGTAAGTGACACATCAGCACTGCAGAACTGTAGCATTGTTGGTGTGTGTTGGGACTGCGTGCTGACTGAAGGGACGGGTGTGTGGGTTTTTTTTTTTTCACAGCCCTATCACGCTGACTGTGGCTAAGTGTTGGGACCCAAATCCCCGCAGCTGCTTTACCTTGCCTCGCAGTGAGTGGTCATAAATGTGTAATATTCACGTAAATGTGTAATAAGCTCAGAATGAACATATTCAGTCTCATTGTGTGTCAGCTTTTCTAACTCACTGGCTTTAGTAATCACCAGTGTGCTACTAGATACTACAGTGGAGTGTGGAAAGGTGGTCTGAACAACTAGGCTGTCAGATATTTCATGAATATTTGTCTGAGAGTGTGTGTTTTATGTTCAGGTGAGCCAATCCGCCCGATCGATCCCGCTGCCTGGGTGTCTCACACGGCTGCGATGACGGGGGCGTACCCAGTGTACGGCCTGAGTCCTTCCATGAGCACCATCACCTCCACCAGCTCCTCCATCACCAGCTCCATTCCAGAGACTGAACGTAAGCGTTTCCCCTTCCTCACTGTAATACACCATGCCTGATTCATGGCCGTCTACCAGGCTGCCATCACCTGCCGTTAAATAAATTGCACTAAATAAATGATTAGATACACCCTTAGACTTCCCTTATAAGCGAGTTTCCATTAAACCAGGTCCATTCTTTTTGCAGGACAGAGAAATCTGTAAAAAGTATTTTTCATGCTACAATATTCCTGTTTAGACTGGTAGAGCGGTGACCCTGGTTGAAGCTGCTCATACATGGTACATAGATCAGATTAGACGTAAGGACAAACGGAAGAGAAGATCAGTGGAAACAGATTCCTGCATTATGTCATGATGTATTAGGAACAGGTTTGGCTGTCAAATGTGACTTGCATTTACACTGGAATAACATCAGGCTGAAGTGGTTTGACTAATGTATCTTGGTTATATTTACACTCTGTATCACCTTGATACAGATCATCTGAAAATCCTGGCACTTAAGATGCATAAAACATCCAGCTGAAGGTAACTGATGCCATAATCAGTGATGAAGCCATTTTACCACATCATTAGTTCAGAAGCGTATTCAAGGTTAAAACTCTAAGCCAGTCGCCTTGAACTGCTACTGAGAAACAATTCACAGTGATAATGACAACGATGTTCATAAACATCTGACGCAATGGATCTCAAAAGACTAAAATGTAGCCCCACAGAGGCAGTTATAAAGTTTATGACTCATTATGGTGATTCATACTGAACCTAAATTTGTTGATAAAGGCTCCACAACTCTGGATTTTAATTTAAGTTCCTCCCAGTGACTCATCTCACCCACAAGCCTGTTGCTCTCTTAACTATTCTGCTCTTAATATTTACAGGCTTCGAGGACTTCCACTTGTCCATTCACAGCGATATGGCAACTATTGCTAAAGCAATGGCGTCTCCAGAATCAGGGCTGGAGGTGCGAGACAGGATGTGGCTGAAAATAACCATCCCAAACGCCTTTATAGGTAACAGCACAATCTCATGCACCACCTTGGGGATTAAGTAATGAGGAAAAACTCACACTAACATTAGGCACTCAGACTAGGCATATGAGAAATCTCTAAAGCTTTGGGACTTTTTGTGTCCAAAAAGGCTGATAATTTTCCAGAAAATGATTATATAAGGAATAAAATACAATGGGTCTTGCTGTTATAAGAAAATAATCAATTATGGGGTTATGTGATGTGAAGCAGAATTACTTTTACCAGCACGATTATTTGGTGATTATTTTTCAATAACAGCATGTCTCGAAGCGTTTTTATTCCTCTTATAATGGAGCAATTTGTGAACACTAACATTTTTTTTTTATTTATCAAAGAACTTCACTGCATGTTTTATCTGTTTATAGTTACCCTTAATGTTGTGGAATGACCACAAAACAAGTTAGTTCCTTACATTATAACAGATATAACCAGTCGTTCTGTCACCAGCCTCTCTTTTTCTCTTAAATGTAGTTATTAAGACAAAAAAAAATGCAGCTTGACATGTTACAAAAAAACCGCAAATCAATCAGAATTGAGAATTCGGTAGCGCAGGGGTATAAGCCTAGACATCACATATCATATAATGTAGACCGGAGGAGCATTCCACTAGCTGTAATAAGAAATGTTATTATTTTTATTTTTTAGTCCCAGTTAAACAGTGTAAAACCCCCTTATATGTACCCTTAGTTTTAGTATGAGCACTCTGCTATAGTGTCCTTATGGTTTTCAGCACTAACTTGTGTGTATTGTAAATTGATAGAGTACAGTGTTTATATTGGAAGGGGGTGTTTGTTGTTTTTCTCCTCCCCAGGTTCAGATGTGGTGGACTGGCTCTATCATCATGTGGAAGGTTTCACAGACCGACGTGAAGCACGGAAGTACGCGAGCAACTTGCTGAAGGCTGGCTACATTCGCCACACTGTCAACAAAATCACCTTCTCCGAGCAGTGCTACTACATCTTTGGAGACCTCTGTGGCAGTGAGTTTCATCCCCTTTGTCTTTTTCCACAGCTGTTTGTATATCTTCTGGGTTTTTTTCTCATTTTACACTAATAAAATACTCTGGGTCCCTGGAGGACTAGAGCTTAGGCCATGGCCGGGGTTCGAAGCCCAGCCACTGGGGTTGCACAGTGCCGGTCCCAAGCCCGGATAAAATTGGGGAGGGTTGCATCAGGAAGGGCATCCGGCATAAACACTGTGCCAAATCAAGTATGTGGACCAATGATCCGCTGTGGCAGCCCCAAATGGGAGCAGCCGAAAGAAGAACAACAGCAAAAACAACACTAATAAAATACTCTATTATGAGTCATTATGGTTTCAGTATGCTCTCTCTCTCTCTCTCTCTCTCTCTCTCTCTCTCTCTCTCTCTCTCTCAGATATGGCTAATCTCTCCTTGCATGATCATGACGGCTCTAGTGCATCTGACCAGGACACTCTTGCCCCCCTGCCCCACCCAGGAGCTGCTCCGTGGCCCTTTGCTTTCCCCTATCAGTACCCCCTCCCTCAGCCCTACAGTCCCCACCCAGTGCAAGAGCAAGCCTACAGCTACACAGGAGGAGGAGGAGGAGGAGGCAGCGCCGGCAGCCCACACAGTGAAGGTGAGGCTGAACCTCAACTAGGGTTACACAATTCAGGAAAAAAAAAATCTAATTGTTTTTGCCAGCATTGCAATTTCGATTTAACATGCGATTTTTTTTCTTCTATTCCTATTAGCTAAACATTCATTATATTGCGATTTATGGTACCGTAAATGTTTGTAGTGTTACCACGAGAGGTTTGCACTGTTTTTCGGTATGTTTTGCAAATCACATGCTGTTGAAGGGTGTCTGTCTTCCTGATGCCAAAATATTTCCAGACATTTGATGTGCAGTTTCTTTTGGCTGTAAGGTCTTCACTTGTTTCGTTAGATTCGCAATCGCTTGTTGGACCAGGTTCAGTAATGCTAGCCTCTGCCATCTTTGCTGCTAACTAGTGTTTCCTTCACGTGACGGCAGCAACTCGTCCTCTCATAGGTCAGCTAGGCTACATATCATTTGTAGAGTCAATCTAGGCTTTACATTGCCAGTCTACTTTCGTGTTATGTTATTTAAGGGGTTGCACACTTATCGGGTGAATCGCAGCTAATGCGATGTATGAACCACACTTCTAGAAATTGCGATTTCGATTTTCAGTAAGCTCTCAGACACCCATGATTGGCTAGTGTCGCTGTGATTGACAGGGGAGAGAGAGCATGCTAAACAGCACAGCCAATTTTCCGCCCAGTCATGGATGTCACCTGCTCAAGGAGAAAAGGACATTTCAAAGATTTAGAATATTCTGTCGTCGGCATGGGTTTTTAAAGGAAGTCTGTATTTTTTTTTACAGTTTGGTTATGCTACATCGCAGGGTAGCTGAACACACTTGGAGGAAAGTGCTAACTGTCCTCCTCTGCATACATGAGCTCAGAGACACCCATGATTAGTGTTGCCCTGATTGACAGTGGAGAGAGTAATGCGTTCTGGGTGAACTGGGTGCTGTCCCGGCCAGTTTTGCTCTCTTGGACTCCCTGCCATGGATGACTGTGGCATCATCGAATTTGCAATCTCCCGACAATAGGGCGAACACTCCTCTGTTGGAGCCTACAAGTATTTGAATTTTTTGCATCCTTACACGTTACTCACACTAATACTAACATGTCCTGTGCTCCTCTCTTCTCCTTTGTTTCTCATTCATAGGGAGTCGCAGCAGCGGTTCGAACCGCAGTGGTAATAAGGCTGGTGCGTTGGAGACAAAGTCGGGCGGCAGTGGTAGCGAGACTGAGAAAAGAGAGAAGGCACCTAGTGAGCGCTCAGCAGCCCCCCCTAGTGAGCACAGTATCCACAGTATCCACAGTGCCCACAGCGCTCTCTCACAAGGCCAGAACTCATCGTACGGACCTCCTGCAGCTGCCGCACCGGGTTCTCCACCAGGCCGAGACCTGGCATCAGTGCCCCCCGAACTCACAGCGTCCCGCCAGTCCTTCCGCATGGCCATGGGCAACCCCAGCGAGTTCTTCGTGGATGTCATGTGATGCACTTCAGGTGACTGATAGACACCTGACACTCATGTGGATAGAGAGATTTCTGGAAAATGTGTTAGTTACCTTTGTAAGTGATGAAGGGAAGGGGTGCCGAGTGTTCCATTGCATTGTCCCTCCTGTGTCCTGTGGCTTGTACTTTCTTCAGTGAAGAAGACTGGGATGGATGGAGCTCATATCCCTGTGTCTTGCAGAAGCTCTGTGGGATAGAGGGATGGGCTCAGAGTGGCGTGAATACTTTCTGTGTGGTGTCATTTTATTTTTTGTCCTGCATTTCTGTCTGCCTTTTTCCTTTTTCAGTTTCTTAACCTCATCAAGAGCCGTTTTTATCAAAGACTACAAACAGAGACCAGGGAGAGGGAAGATGGAGGTAGCGCCTCTCTCTGTGGCTTTTGCTTTTAAAGGATGAAGTGAAATAATTTCATAACAATTCAAATCAAAAAAAGATGCTATCATGAGAAACTATAGACGATTGTTTTATATTTGACTTGTCTTCTTGTATGTTCTCTGAAGAGTGGGAAAGAGAGGGGGTAAAAACAGTGTTTTAATTACAGTGGGGTCTCAGGGGTGCTAGTTCCAGCCAGAGGCCCCGTATTTGTTCTTAAAATCAGACCAATGGGGGTCTAAGGTGTTTACTGTATTACAAATAAATATGATTGGGGAAGCTATATGGAGGAAAGTCTTGTCATGTCTTGTGTTAAACATAAATTTGACACAAAGATCCATCCCAGGCTGTGAAGAGGCGTGTCTTTGTGTTTCGCTTGGCTAAGGACCTGTCATCATTCAAAGAAGGACATCTAGTGTAGCTGTGAAGACGACAGTGTTGTCAGTGCGAGTTTCTTTATTACCCAAAACCGCCACCATGACTGCACTGACTAGCTTTGCTTTAAAATGAGGCTAGTACAAAGTATTTGTTTATAGATGCAGTTTTAATGTAGCACACAGCTTGCCTACAAGAAAATTGGGAACATTTGAATGTCACTAAAAACAATCATCAATCATTTGTCCAAATATTAATACTTTAACTGAAACAGGAAATCAGCAGATTGATGAACAGAAGACAACTATATTAGAGATTCCCACTGCTCTGCTCTCAGAATTTAAGTTCCTACTAGAGGAAGAATCACTGTTTCATCTTTTCCTGGGTTTGATTACAATATCACAATACATTTTGGACATTGAAATAACAATATGTGCAGTAGACTGTGTACATTTACCATTTATCAGAACAGGGACACGCACGCCACAAAGATTGGGAGCGTCATTAGCGAACATTTCGACTAAGAATGTTCTGTTATTTTAGGAGCTTCAGTGTAATTTAAATACTGGTTAAAAACCATTTTATTCATGAGTTGTTACCTAAATTGGGATTCATATTTATTTATTTGGTTGCCAGAGAGATCATTTTGTATCCAGACTAAGCATGCGTCCACACACACTTTTCATCACATTAACAGAAATAGATGAAACTTGAAACCCTAACTGAAATAATTGAAGACTTGTCATAACTTAAAAAAAAATCTACAGGTTTACTGTGTGTTCTTTCAGAAGGATTTGACCCAAAACATCCACAAAGGAGCCACTGGCTTTGTATATATCTAAATATTAGCACACATCGAAACAACGTTAATTTATTAGTTTAATGTGTAACATGTCAAATTTAAAAATGCACACCACTTTGTGCACTTTGTTTTATTTTAAACAGTAAAATAAGTTGAATATTAATCTGGGTTTAATTTCGCAGAGAAGAGATTGTGTTAATGTAAAATTAATCACTTTTAATTTGTTAGTTAACTGACTGAACTACAGACTGGGAGGCAAACCTGTGACCCCCCCTATGTCCGTCTCTTTCTTACTCTTCCAACAGCAATGCATCACATAAATCTGTCTGTTGTTTTATCAGTAACATTAACATCCTGTATTTTTACAGTCTAACGATTCTTTGTATTTCTGTAAACTCATTTTTTTTTTCCAAAATACATTTATCACAGGTTTTTAATGATTAGAAACTGATGCTGTTTAGTATCAAATGGTTCAATTTTAATAATCGCTGTACACTGTTTTATGCCAAAAACAAATTGTTTTTATTTATAAACATAGTTTTATTGCCTACATGTTGTGTTTGGTCAATCTGTCTTTTCAATGTGTCATGTGTCCAAAGTATCAGCTAATACATTTTAGGTAAGTATTGTAATATATGAGCGTGTATATAATATACACACACACACACACACACACATGTGCTGGTATGGATAATGTTGCCACCTCACTCTGACTCAGATGAAGATGAGATGCTCTGACCCAGTCATCTAGCCATCACAATTTGGCCCGTGTCAGAATCGATCAGATCCTTACGCTTGCCCATTTTTCCTGCTTCCAGCACATCAACTTTGAAAACTGACTGCTCACTTGCTGCCTAAGAGATCCCACCCCTTGACAGGTGCCATTGTAATGAGATAATATTATTCACTTCACCTGTCAGTGGTTTTAATGCTATGGCTGATTGGTGTATAACACACACACACACACACACGTTGGTATGGGTAATGTTGCCGCCTCACTCACAGGGTCCAGGGTTCCCAGTTTAAGCCTGAGCTTAAACCATGTTGAGTTTCGCATGTTCTCCCCCCAGTTTGGGTTTCCTCGGGGTTCTCTGGTTTCCTCCCATCTCCCAAAAACATGCCAGTAGGTGTACTGTTTACACCAAATTTTGCCCCTAGATGTGGATGTGTGAGTGCATGATGCCTGGCATATTCTCCGGCCCAGGGTGTATCTTCCGGCCTTGTGACCAACGTACTCGGGGTAGGCCCGGACCCTGACCAAGATAAAGGGGTTACTGAAGAAAAATGAATGAATAAAGAAATGATAATATAGATATGTAAAGATATTTCCTTATCACCAACCATTTTCATCTTTTGTTTTGTTTTCCACCTATACCTCATTGCTCTTTTAATACTGTTTAAAATAACGCACACAAACCGGATTTTCTGAAAGGGTTATGTTTTTTCCCCTAACATTTCTAACATTAGACTAAAATGAAAACAGAATATTTATCATATTAATCCGAAAACCTGACTTCACAACGTTTTTGTATTCCTGCTGGGTTGCACGTGACGTCATTATACAGCGGGTCAGCTGACTGAAGGCGTTTTTCCCTCCATCCATATTCCGACTGATCCCGCCTCCTCCTCTATGATTGGCTATCATTATCCCGCTTCTCCAATAGGATTGTGACGGCTTGTAAGCGTGTCCTTACAGCCAATCGCGGAGCAGTATGTGGACTCGACGAAAATACGGGTGTGTAAAAAATACCGCTGTTGGTGAGGAGGGAGCGGTCGGCCATCTTGAATAGAATGACTGATCAGTGACCGCTATAGTGTACTAGAGCTCACTGAATAACAAGAGCTTTGTAGCTACGGCTCTTTGGGCGACACCGGCCCGGTTTCGTGGCAGTCAGACAGTCACCTGGTAAGTTTTAAGAGTTAGTTTTGGCTTTTGGTTATAATGTACTGAAAGAGTGTCGTGACAGAAATTCAATTCAAACGAGCCGAGCTTAGCTCCGGCTAGTAACGTTAGCGAGTCTGTAAAACTGTAACATCGGCTAGTTTGCTTTGACAGTGTTTAACCTGGGATATCACAAACCCATGGATTATCTTATACATTTCTTTGTTTATGGTTGATATGTAAGAAATATAGTATTATTTTCAAATAAACGTCAATCGTGATGTCTCTAGGCAGCTAGCCAGTCGCCCTGCAGTGGTGTGCTGGTCAGATATTTTTTTTTCCCTCCAGCCTCGACAGACATTTCAACAATTTTCAACCACGGTTTATTTTATTTTTTTTTTTAATGTAAATCATTTTTAAAATTTTATCACTCGTTGGTATCGACAGTAGTGGCTATTAAGAACATTTTAAACACCATGACTGAAATACTTAAGTGTTATTTTAGGGAAGTACACATTTTCATGTGCTGTATCCTAAACAGCTCAGCTTTTGAACATTTCTGCACTACATACACAGTAGAGGATTATTTCCTTTCTGCGCTCTATCTAGTGCACTAAATATCTGTTCGGGATTGAGCCCCAGAAAGGCCGGTTTTTAGCGGCAGACATATTGGATGCTGCAGTTTGGTGAAATATGATGTGAAATTTTTCTTCCTTTTCCCCCTAAATTTTAATTACTTAATTAATTAATTCTTCTTCTACGAGCTAAATGTTCATTTTGTATATTATAAATTTCTGACTGAATCCTGGAGGTAAGTGTGAGGGGAATCTCTCTTGTGTATCTTTACATAAGCTTTGACCTTAACCTATAAAAGTGACTGATTTTGTGCAATAATGTGGTTGATGTTGTTATTACAGAATTTTTTGACTCTGATGGCACTCACATAAATGGATCAGTCAAAAAAAAAATCAGTCCATTCAGTCTTAATAAATATATAAACCTGTCAGGACTTAAATAAGAATATGAACAATTAATTTCCTGTCCCACAATAAGTCCTGAAGATGAATTCATGGTTTTCAGTAAGAGCTGTTCAAGGTCAGTGACTGCACTGCATTCTCAGAATGCATTGCTACATCAACATGTTTACAACACAGGCTCATTTATTTATTTATTTTACTCTCTTAGGTTGTGTGTGTGTGTGTGTGTGTCTGCGTCTGCTCGCTCTCGTCTCCTAGTTTACAATTTAAAAGTGTATTTTGAATTCTTTCTCAAAGGAGAGGCTATAGAGGAGCACACACACACACACAAAGGCGTGTAGATCTTAAAGGAATCCTGCAGTGTTTTTCAATCTTTTTTTTTTTTTTTTCTTTCAATCTTTATCTGCGTGTGTGAAAATAATTTTGTACCGGAAATCTGCTTAAGTCAAGACACTACAGAAACGACAGTTTTGGTCTCATCAGTCATTTTTCAGATTTTCCATGAATCTGAAACTCTGTAACATGTCTTTTCTTAAACTGTAGCAATAAACATATCAAAACTCGCCAGAAAAATGTTTTTGTTTACTGTTTTTTTTGTCCACAACCGCCACATTATCTGAAAGCTGTCTAAAAGCGAATTTGACTTTAAGCTCCGCCCATTTCACAATCACATGTCATACATACAAATATATGATCTCCCTGAAAAGCTTGTTTGCTCCATTTATGTCATTTCATCTGTCATTATGATACCATTTCCTTTATAAACCTTATGAACCCCATCTGCGGTGATTTTTTTAATAATTTCTACATTTGGCATTTTCCCATCGCTATATTTCTGACCAATGAAAGCAGGATTTATGAGTAAGTTTTCAGCCCTACACACCCTTCAGCCGATGTTTTACTTTTTTTTGTGCAAAATTATGTCTAAACAAAATATCAGACAAACCAAAAGAATCAATGTTTGCTCTCATTCAGACTCGGTAAATGGACTAATAGGTGTGAAAGTGCCCTTAAAGATTTAGGTAATATGGCAGCATGACTGTGTTATGATGAATTATGCATAAGTGATACTTTATTCCTAACTAGTAGGTAGCTTTTGTGACGTGAAAACGTTTGTACTTGGTTAGTGTAGTTAGGACTGCTGTATTTGCAGACTGGGTCTTTTTTTTTTTATATAAAGTTACAGATTGTTCTCATATTAAAATGTTCTTGTGCTCCTTGTCATTAGCTTCAGAGGAGATTATGAGGGGAAACAGCATGACACCAGATTTCCAAATCCATAATCACGATAGATGTTTTTTAGAAATGAAATTCGACTTGCTCAGGCTTGTGCTGATGATCTTGGCGAATATGACGGTAATCTTTCTGTCATATTTAGCGCAGGCAATATTATTATCAGGGATACTTCAAAGTGCCGTCACTCCTCCTGTTTGAATAGAAAGGGAGAGTAAGCAGAGCAATCAACCATCCAAGCCTCTGCATTTTAGACAAAAAATATACAGAAATCCATTTACAGTGCAATATCTGCCCCAAAGATCAGTTTCTTTCAATTGCATTCAAACAATACGCATGAGAAAAATTAAATATCATTGAATCATTAACCGTAATGCAAGATGAGACACGTTTTCATACCGATAACTGTTAATGTGCCATCTTGCCTATCTTTCTTCAGTATTTGCATTAATGAAACTACAAAGTTTCACTGTTGAGCGTTATGTATTCCATGCACATGCAAATAAGCATGTGGAATAAAACACCCGCATCACAGTGTGACAGTTATTACTGCTTTGGTGTGTTTTCTGTGTTTTTGTTGTGCTTTCTGTCTTGATTTGTCTTTAACCTTATTTTCTTTCAGAGTTCTCACCATGGCACTTGAACACTGAGAGAGCGCCACCATGATCGGAGGACTTTTCATCTACAACCACAAGGGCGAGGTGCTGATCTCGCGCGTCTACCGCGATGACATAGGGTGAGGGCCGATCCACCTGCTTCCTCAGCATGAGATTTATGATCAGGTTCAGAGGAGACGATGATGTAAACAGGCAGACGGTTGGCTTTTTGGTTTGAGCTTGGGTGAAGGGAGATTTTTTCCGTTCAGTCATTGTACGCGTTACTTACAGTGTAAGTGTTACATTAATTTCCATTCTAGCGTCATGGTTATTTTTAGGAAAGCACTTATTTTTATATTTTCATTTCTGACATGATCCGAATATCAGAGCTCTGAGTACAGGGTGAAACTGCTCTGGTATATCGTCATCATCACAGTAAACGAGCTGAAAGCCAGTCTGTGTTTGTGTGTGTGATGTGTGTGCTGGCAGTCATCGCCACCCACAAGCAGCATGCATCAGATCTACATCAGTGGATCGGATTAGACACGTCGAATCTAATCTGGTGCAGTAGCGAATTCTGTTTGATATGCATTCAAATTCTTTTTGTTGGCTGTTCTTTTGATAGTTTTTCCTCATAATTTAGATATTGTTAGTCATCATGGGCTGTAAGAATACCTTTAGTTGAATTTTTGAGCTGGTTTATAGTAAATCTTTTTTTTCTAACGCTGTATTTCAGCTGAAAACAGTCAGTATAGATCTGGCTTGCCTGGTGGAGGTATATATGAGAGATGTAGAGTGTGTGTGTGTGTGTGTGTGTGTGTGTGTGTGTGTGTGTGTGTGTGTGCGCGCGCTTATCTAAGGAAATGTTCTGACATGTCCTGCGAGATAGTGGGAGCGTTTTCTGTCTTTTTGTCCTGCTCTGTCTGCTTTCCATCCTTTTCCTTAATTCCTTCATCGTTATCGTATATTACTGTTTTATTTAACCCTTGTTTGTTTCTGTGCCGTGGACAGGCTGCTAATTAATCATACAGCGTATATCAGGATATTCAACACACACAGTGTCGAGTTGAGGACTGTGTCTTATTCAGCATCAGGGCATCTGTCCTCTAAGACCTTTCTTAGCCAGGGACTCCTTTAACTGGAATAAATGTTTGGGAATCATACAGCTTATTATTCCTAAACTTTCCACACACACAACACATTTTTATTTTATTTTACATTCAAATATTTTTATAAGCCTGCTTGGTTTTGTCAAGTTTTGGTTTTTCAAGTGGGATATTAACTATAACTCAGTGAACATTGATAACAGGGTAACTAACGATTTCCACCACTGTAACCGAATTTAAAAATCACAGACCCCTGGTTATGAGAACCATGGTTCTAAGGTTTAAAGGTTTGGTTCAGTGATTGGTAGCATAGTAAATTAAATTATTATATGAACTATGATCGAATATATCCATTCTGCTTTTGGCACTCATGATGTCTCTCGGTCTGAAAGCCTGAAGTCCAGCAGGGTTCAAACTGTCTAACACATACATACGTTTAAACACACACTTCCACCTCTCCATATCAGCAAAAATGGAGCAAGGCGTTAAATCTATTTCTTTGCATAGAAGTCTTGTCAATTCATTTTGAATCAGAGAGCGTCACCAGTATCGTTTCTATATCACTTTCATTTAAAAAAGTCGGTTTAAACATAATAAAAAAATATATATATAAAAAAAAACCCAGACGCTCAAAAAGTCCCAGACACTGTTCAAGACGGGGTTGCTATGGCTACGGTTGCTCTGTAAATCACTGTTGGCTGTCGCAGAGCCCAAGTGTGTGTGTGTGTGTGTGTGTGTGTGTGTGTGTGTGTGTGTGTGCACGCTGAGTATATAACGATGCACTGTAGACAGTTGAGTGACCATGAAAACCTACACTTAATACAGGGGAAGGTGGATGTGTTAATGGCCCTAATCTCTTCTTAAGGCAGAATGGAGGAGGAGGTCGAGGAGGAGGAGGAGGTGGGTGATTATGTGCGACAACCAGTGATATGAAGAGAAGGTTAGATTTTGAGATGCCTTGGGTTTTCTTCTCTCATTAATCGCACAGGAGTCCAAGTGAAATGACTGAAGTGCATATTCCACATTATAACAAAATCACAATGACTTTAATTTCAATGAATCATTAAGAAATATGAGGGTGTGAAGTAAGTGTTGTAAGGATTTGTTTAATTTGACGATCTCACATTTTATGTGTACACTTCATCAATTTATAGATTGCTCCATCAGTTGTTTTTTTTTTTTTTTTTAAATAAACAAAAAAGCTGTTATCTTCTGTTACAGAAATAAAAACATATATCTTCATGCATATTATATTTCAAATCTGTTTTTCACCTGATTTCCTGTGCTCTATGAGAACTTGAAATAAATAGTGAAGTGCAGTGATATTTGGTTAAAACTGTTCTGTGGAAGATTAGTCACAGTTAGGGTTGCATCAAATATCTGAGCGGACAGCGAAATTGCATGAAACGTGAGGATTGGGGACACGGTGATGTGCCGTGAAGTCTGTGCAAACATGCATTAGCCGGGCGCAACAGAGCACCTGCTAAGGATACGTCTAATGAAAACTCTTAGCAGAGCACGATAATCTAAACGTCATAAATGCTGCTGCGTTTTCTGCTGCTCCTGAGAGCGAGCTGTCATTTCCATCAGTGCTGACACACAGTTAGTTCCCGCCTCTCAACATTGCTAGCTAGTGGATGAGAGGAGCAGAGAAAACATTTAGATGATGGTAAGACTGTTATTGCTGCTTTAAATTAAAGGTCTTGGAAATAACTTTCATTAGTGTGGACAGCATGGGTGTAATGATGCACAATATCATATTTAGTCAAGTGTAATTTGAAGATCACTTATAACTTTTGTTCCCGCTGTGGCATTTTAAAAATGAGACTTGAAGGAAAATATGCATCTTTTGGACAGTTTGATGAAGTTTTTTATTTATTTATTTATTTATTTATTTATTTTTTTTTTTTTTATGTTTTTAATGTATTTGTAATGGTGTGAGATCGTACACATGGTCTTTCATATAGTTCGTATTTTACAGATTACCGATTTATTAAATTCTTTAATTGAATTAAGTCTTTAGTTTATCTTATGCTTATAAAATGCAGGAATTTTTTGAGGCAGAATTTGGTGGAAAATGATAACGGTAATCGATTGTTGCACTGTAACAGTTTGGGCTGCACAATGTGGAAGAAAAATGCGATAACTTGTTAAATAGTAAAACTTTGCTATATGCGGCACGATAATGCTATTAATGTGCAAAATCAATTTAAATTCTATATATGTATGTATGTTGTTGTATAAGTGTGTGTGTGTGTGTGTGTATTGTATTTTAGGATAGACAGCAAGCACAGTAATATTTTGTACCAAGCATGTGCAGATTGTACATTTTCATATCATTGATAAATGCCTAGTCAAGACAGTATAATTGGCTCCGCTGTCTGGGTTTGAAAGTTGGCCTTAAACAGAAGACGAAATCGGACAGATTGCTTTTAATTGCTCTGTGATATTGCATAAGCTGCAGTTCAGAAAGATGCAACGATTGGCTTCACATGTCTTAGAGAAAACATGTTAGTGTTTGCCTTTCTTTGCTGTTGTGCAACGGCGTGACTCAGACTCGGTGAATGTAAAATGGCAATAATAGCATTTGTTTTAAAAATGAGAGTCGTTCCTTTAAATGTAAGGTACTAAAAAACTTCAACATGTCACAGGTTTAATACAGCTATAAAATAAAAAGATTTAAAAGTATCTCTAATAAGGATATTGTACAGTTGAAGCTCCCATCACCCTTCCCTTCTGTTTGTTTTGATGCTCTGTAGGTGGTCCAGGATTGTGGTGCATTCTTCTATTACAGTGTCATGATATCAGTTTCTGCTTGTGTATGCTTCTTGCAGGAGGAATGCTGTGGATGCATTCCGAGTTAATGTGATCCACGCACGCCAGCAGGTCCGCTCGCCCGTCACCAACATCGCACGCACCAGCTTCTTCCATGTCAAGCGCTCCAACATCTGGCTGGCTGCAGTCACCAAGCAGAATGTCAACGCCGCCATGGTGTTCGAGTTCCTCTACAAGATGTGCGACGTCATGACCGCTTACTTCGGCAAGATCAGTGAGGAGAACATCAAAAACAACTTTGTGTTGATCTACGAGCTGTTAGACGGTAAACTGACTCACTTTTTCCCCCATTTTTCACCAGTGCCCAATTACCTTCTTACAGTTCAAAGCTTATATCAGCTGCATCTCACCAAAGAAAACCGGTTGACACATCAAAGTGAAACAGTCGGCTAAGCATAAATTAGTCTCATGAGGACAAGGATGATCTCTAACGAGAATACATTTCTGGAGAGTGTTTCAACAATATGGCAGTGAATTGTTGAGAAATCAAGTGGAAACACGCGTAAACAGCACTACACCCAGAGACCTACCCTCTAAAACCCACCCATGTTTCTAGTCCTTACGCTTTTAACATTACATCATCTTCAAAATGGATGTTCATTTTAAAAATGGTAAATAAGCCAATGCACGTGTGACTCTGGAATGATTGACATCTGTGTATGTTTTTAAACTCTCCATTATTAATTGACCCTCTGGAAGCTTGAATGGCTTAGAAATTTAAAACTTTATTGGCCACTACTTTCCCATCCACCCTTATACTTTCTTCTTATTAATCACACCTGGTTGTGTGATAAAGATAAAGAGATGATGCAGTAAGGAGTGATGGAAAGATTTTTTTTTTTTTTTTTGGACAAAGTTTCTGTAACAGGAATTACTATGGCCATGGTAAAAGGCAACAACAGAATTCATTTGCATGAAAACACACCTACATATCTCACTGTGTAATACAACCAGTAGTTTGATGATGTTTATTATGGGTTGTAGCTGTTGAGTCTCTTTTTGCCTGTTTCCTTTTCCAGAATATTGCTTTTTTTTTTTTTTTTTTTTTTTTTTTTTTTT
>CM040459.1:23662755-23702458 GCA_022758105.1 Pangasianodon gigas | reverse complement strand
TCCATCATAAGCTAATGATTTCCTCTTCCTCAATACTGGACTTCTCCAAATAATTATCCGAGAGTTAAGGTACCATGCTGAGAGAAACTACAGGCTTTCCCTCAGCCCTCCAAAGGTCAAAGAGTCTAACAGGGTTAGTTAGAGACTGGGGGCCATTTAGCCGAGGACACCATGCCTTTGCCAAATTTTCACCTTGTTCTGCACAGGATTTTTTAAGAAGCACAGTGTGTGCATGCCTAATGTGTAGGCCTTTAAAATGCCAGCGTCAGCCTGTTCTGTCTGGAGTTGACTTGCAAAACACAGAAGACGACCAAAAGGCAAGTGTTGACAAGGTGCTTTTAGTGGATTGACTGTGAATGTTAACACAGCACCAAAGTGACATTTCACATCTCGCTCTCTCAGGTAGCACTTTTTTCACCTCTCCTCAGAGGTGCTCAAATAAAGAGAAGGTTAAAAGTGCTCTCTCAATCACACAGTGTCCTGAAGATCATCACATAGCATACCCAAACTGTTTTAATTTTAAAGGTCAGGAAGGAAGATGTATGCTAGATCCATGTCCATCTGACATTACAAGCAATAAACATTATCTTGTTTTGTCTCAACCCAGAAGGAAAGCTTTGCACACGTATGTACCTGTATCATACATATTGGATATGAAGTCTCATTATTTGGATGGTGAGTGGTTCAAGATGCCTGCCATTACAGTTTTAAGATATGCAGTGTAGCCTGTTATAGATAATATCAGTTATATAGTTGTGATAGACTTACAGAATACATTGTTTACATTTGCAGCATTTGGAAGACGTCCTTATCCAGAGCTATTTACAGACATGAAAGGACTTTATGTTTTACATTTAAACAACTGAGCAGTTAAGGGTTAAGGACCTTGCTCAAGGGCCCAGCAGGGGCAGCTCAGTAGTGACCTGCCAACCAGTAGTCCAATGCCTTAACCACTGTGCTACCACTGACCCTCAGCAATACACAAACCATTTACCCTCAAGTCTAAGTCAAGCCTCAAGCCAGTTGAGTCTTACTCTCACATCTAAATCAAGTCCAAATTCCATTCTGTACTACTTAAGTCAAGTCCAGAGAAGTCCTAAAGTCCTGGGTCATGGGGTGAGAATGACTCAGGCTAGCTTTATGATACACTCAAGGATGTGGTAGCATAATTTCAGCGAAGTTATTTAATGAAGAAACAGTTATTTACAGACCAAGCAAATTGGCATATTTTTCAGACCATTCAATATTCAGTAAAAAGGTTCAAGACTAAACCTATCCGGGGATCACTGGGGGCGAAGTGGGAATACAACCTGAATAAGATGCTAGTACATAACAGGGCACCATTCACACATTCACAGTTGGCATATCCAGTCCACCTACTGGCATGTTTCTGGAAGGTAGGAGCAAACCAGAGAACCCAAAGGAAACCCACATACACATGGAGAACATGCACAAGAACTCCAAACAGACAGTAACCTGAACTCAGCTGTGAGGCGGCAACACTACTCACTGTGCCACCATGACACCTAACTGTATATTATTAGCCTTAATCATGAATAGTTTTTCATTATTAAACTGCACAACGGTGTGTCCAAATTGACAGTATAGAGCGTGGATGGATAGTAGAACCTGGGGGAGGCTGCTGTTGCTCTCATTCTGTGTTGCCTTGGCTGTGCTACTCACGCTGCAAAGCAAGAGTAGAAACAGAGTGAAGATTCCTAGCAACAGTATGAATGTGTGGCAACTATACTCAATATAGCTAGTCATCAAGTTTTGCTTCTTAGCTAGCTAACTTACAGGATGTTATGGTAGGACAGATACTGTTCTTGATAAGTCTTTATAGTCTTTGCTTTCTATATCTCTTCAGTATTTTTGAAACTGTCACATCAGTAACTATAGATTGTTGTTTACAATAAGTTGATGTTAGAGAAAAGGTGACAATACTATATCCCTCAATTCCCCAACCTGTAGATACACTGTATATACGAAATGTCTTCAAGAGAGGCAGCAACTGCTAATCAGTTGAGAAGATTTTTCCAGTTGAAACCAAACATTTGAACTGCCTGATCTCTTATTAAGCCTTGAGTTCATGTAAATCTGAGTTTAATTTAAAAAAAAGTATGTTATAAAAACAGGCAGGATGATGGAGAAAGAACCTGAAGGAGACTATTACTCATACTAGGGCTAAAGCAAAAAATATTTTATAGGGCATTTGTAGTTTTAGAGAGTTACACATTCTTTCTGCCACAGAAATCCACTGGGAGATTTAGCAAGAATGCAGTAGGCTTCAGGGTTTTACTTACTTAATAATTATTTTCTCAAATGTTTAGACTTCTCTTGATCCGTGCCTGCTGTAAGTGGATAGATAGCATTTAAGTCATATTAAATTCATGCCTAATGCAAACTATGAAAAGGCATACAGTACTTAGCAAAAGTCTTAGGAACTGTATTTTTTTTAGTACAAACTTTGTTATAGATTTTTATTTTATGACGTCTACATTATCGAGTCAGTACAAAAACATTTTAAAATTCCAGTCATTGGTTTTCCAGCACAAAATTAAATGTTACAGAACAATGTTTGTATGTCAGTAAAGAAAGCAGCATATTACTGCCACTTTTCCGACAAAAAAACGAATAATATAATAATGAAGGCTGCTGGGTTTTGCTGCAAAAATTAGAAGCAAGTGTGACAGTCAAAGTCTCTAGAAGAACTGTGGCTGGTTCTGCAAGATGCTCAGTAACACTTACAGCTCATTTCCTTATAAAACTGCACACATTGTACCTGAGACTACTATTTTTTTTTTAAAGCAAAGAGTCATCACATCAAATATTGACTTTGTTTCACTTATTACTTATTACTTATTATTACTCTTTATACTATTTTTTAAATGTAGAAACATTTAATTTCATTATTTTTGAAGGCATCATTGCTCTACAGCATTTGCAACGACTTTTGCACAGTACTGTATGTACTGTGTGCCAACTTGACCTAATATCTGGTTGATTTTACACCTATTGCTACTGATATATATATATATATATATATATATACGTGTGTGTGTGTGTGTGTGTGTGTGTGTGTGTGTGTGTTAGCTGATGGTTTGTGTGTTTCTCCTGGAAGAGCAAGCCCATAGGCCCAGCAACACACATCAACTGTATGGGAATGTGTTCATCAAGAAATGTTTTACTAAATTACTAAAAAAGCTTACAGTGCATGTTTAAACATGTTGGACCTCTCGAATCGATTCACGCAAGCGATTCACCTTCAAAGAGTCGTTCAGTGAAGAGCCGGTTCATTGGTGAATCGCTCCTCACAGAGCTCCAGATCTCGCGCTCAGGACACATGGCTAAAGTTCGGATGCAAATAAAACAGCAATAAAGGCGAATAAGGTGGTCAGTGTGAAGTCAGGTGGACTGTTATCATGCGAAAGTTTCCTGTGGGTGTGGGAAGAGACTTTTAGTCTTTTAGATGAACAGTTTTGCAGGTTTATTTCTCCAGAAAAACGCGCGGATGCGCCAGGATTTTGGATGGAGGAATAAAATTCAGGGCGCGTGAGTGCTGTTTGAGAATAAAGTCGCGTGCTGGTTTGTTGAAAAGGCTGTGAATTGAGTAAAAGCCTCTGTTTTGGAGATGAGGTGGATTTGGGCAGGAATTGTGCCTCTGGCACTGTTGGTGCTGGGGATAGTGTTTTCTGCCGGCATCTGGAGGAGACAGCAGGTAAGGAATAGAATCTGTAATGGTTTTAATGGATATAATGGGAATTGTACTGGTTTTAATGGTCCCTGTGGGTCTCTACTGGTAATTTGGTGCCTTCTATTGGTGGCATGTTATGTCTAGTGGATACCATTAAGGACTGGTAATGGTAATGGTTTTAATGGTTAGCTGATGGTTTGTAATGGTGTTTGTAGTAGAAACCATTAGAATTTCTGTGATGATTTCTATTGGTTTTTTTTTTTCATTAAGTAAATTAATCACATTGTGGTACATTAATTAAACACAGTACCACATATTATCACATATCTTCTGCATAATATTCAGTATAGATGCTGAAGAATAAGCAGACCTAACCAACTTGCACCCTCTGCACTGTTTATTTAATAAATCCGTTTTTAGACTTTGAGCCTCTTCATAACAACATAGTATCATTCAGTCTTTTATGAGAGCAGAGTTTACTTTCTTTACGTATAAACATCTTTCCTGTTCCACCCACAGAGATAAGCAGATACATCAGCTTAGATATTAACAATATGATAAAACAGAAGCTACCGTTAGATTAGAAACGTGCCAAATATCGCCTATTAGACGAGATCAGTGATCAAAGGTGATCAAAGGTAAACACCGATTTAAGACGATTCGAAGAAATGTTTTGGTTTATAGACTGTTTGCTCCAAAGCAGTGAAATATCATGATTTTGTTACACAGAAAGCAAATTTACTCACTGAAATTCCTAAAAACTGAGTACTAAACATGAGTAATACATATTTTTGGTTTTGGTGAATAAAACTTCAGAAAAGGAAGGAAGAAAATTTAGCAAACGTTGCCAAAACAATGCACATGTAATGTATTTATTACAGATGTTAAATCTTTTTCATTTCTGCCCTCTCTGTATTACTCCAGAGTGTCTATGAAACACATCTCAGGTAATTTTACTCTGAAAATCTGTAAAATTGTACTGTTTGTTTGTTTATAGTATCTCCCTCAGACTAATTTCACTGAGAGCACCCACCACTCATAAATATTCATCAGCAGAGCCCCAAAATGCATTAATATTCATTAGATGACTCGCATACATTCTGAAATAAAGCTGGACTGAATGACAGAATATGAAGCAAAAGAACAACAGCTGCTAGAAGTTTCAAAGTAGTGGGTTTATATTACACTTCATCAGAGATATCTTAAGTATTTTTAAAGGAAACAACCTGTAACGCTTTACAATAACAGTACATGAATATTCATGCACTAATTCCTGAATTAATACTTACTTAAATATGAACTAATGATGAGTTAAGGCATGTACTAATCAGGAACTAATGAAGAACTAACCTTAACTACAAATTCATGCATGAATAACTACCATCTTATGTACGTTATGAAGAATATGAATTAAGAATATAAGAATATGAATTAAACGTGCATAATTTCAAATTGTTTATATAATTTGCCATATGCAGCTGCGGACAGAAACATCATTGGTCCTCCTTATTGAATGTAGAAAGACGCATTAATAATAAAAAACACCAATAATTTCATTGCATCCCAGAGCATGTACTAGTACTACCGTGGAATTTGAAGAGAAATGTGAAAGTTTGAGAATAGTGCAAAACGGGTTGAGATGAAATTACTGGTGTTTATTATTAGTGCGTCCTTTTACATTCGATAAGGAGGATCAATGTAAATTCTGAAAGTAATCCAGCGCCCTCCAATGATGTTTGTGTTCGCAGCTGCATGTGGCAATTATATAAACAATTTGAAATTATGCACGTTTAATTCATATTCTTTCTTATAGAGCATGTTGGATTTAGTTTACCCCTACATGTTAATTAATACATTAACTAACAAACATGTACTAACATGTACTTAAGGTGGTCGCTATTCACGCATGAATTCATAAGACTCATGTTGTAGTTAAGGTTAGTTCTTCATTAGTTCCTGATTAGTACATGCCTTAACTCATCATTAGTTCATATTTAAGTAAGTATTAATTCAGGTATTATTACATGATTATTCATGTACTGTTATTATAAAGTGTTACCAAAAAACACTCTGAATGTCTTGCATATCAATATTTATAATCATTTGGCTAAGATTTTCCTACATTACCCACAATGCCGTTTGACTGCCTGCTGATAATTCCCAGTGGGAATTCATCTCTGTCTAATGAGAGTGATGCAGTGGTGCTTTAGTCTTTTTGTCTGTCCAGCTCTCTAACCTCCTCACCTCTACACTCTGCTCAAACAGATCAGGTTCCAAAGCTTCCACCGTCAGTGCCATCGTGCATGGTATTTTGTAGCCATTTCGTTATTTCCTAGCTAGCTGAGCCGAGTCTCTGCATAACCTACCGTAACTGCATCATATAGCCGCATTGCATTCTGGAACTGGCAGTCCAACGTTTGCCATCTCCACTATTTCTATAGGGGATTGCTCATTATAAAATTGAACGTCACTGAAAAATGGCGATTAAGAGCAGTGAAAACATGACCCTTATCCCTTATGTTTAAAGTTGTAGAAATGTTTTTCTCCTATAAAAAGCTCATGTCAGTGCTGCACACAGCCACTAACTTTGCATGGAAATGATGAAAATACAGAACCAGCCAATGAATTAGTACTGGAATCACTGAACACATCACAAATATTTCAATGTATACATATTTTAATGTGTTTCAGGGTGGACTTGTTCTTTCATTTTAGGACTCAGGAGTCAACAAGAGAGCATTCGTTTACCCCAGTGAATTAGATAGCTATTACCGTGCTCAGTGTATGGATAGGCATTTTGCACACCAATAAACTCTTCTTTGAAATCAGCATATTGTAACCTGCTGCTCCAAACCTCAGCAGGAATATGTTGATTCATTATTTAGTGTCATAAAACCCAGGGAAAAATCAATAGCTTGCAGTCGTACTGGTCTGCAGTCATGCTGTCCTGAGAGAACTGAGCTGTGAGTATAAGAAGTTAGGAGAGCAGATGAAGAATTGAATTTAATTGCCACTTTGTAAAGGAATGGCAGATTTCTCCAGACTCTTTTCATTCATCGTTTCAAGTTAGGTTGCTTTGAAAAGGACTATTTTATAGCCATCAAAACAAACCTCTTGCCATTGATTTCAATGAGAATGAAACATTGATGGATGGCACATAGTCACATATAATGATTAGTAAAAAAAAACAAAACTCCTGTATAAAAGATTACCAGAGTTCCACGTTGAAATCACCACACTTAGACATGACCAATTGGAGACTGTCTGAGTGTGCTTTCAGTCATCCACACCACCGTGGAAGAAAATATAGGAGACAATGATCGTGGCTATCAGCTCAAGCCCAGAGCTGTATGATCCAGCACTAAAATCCTGTATAGACAGTTTACGGCAAGCATTAGCTGTCAGTGTATGCCACAGGTCCATTGACTAAGAACAAAATACATTCATTTAAATAAACAAAATCAATCTCCACCCGCAAACTCACTTACACCAACAAATATTAATGCATTTTCAGACAGATACCAAAACATCTTTGTGAACATTAAAGCGTCACAAGTGGACAAACACGCTATATGACCAAGCTTGTGCTTGGGCTTTACAAGTGGCGTGTGCAAGCAGTAATCCTCTTCCTGCAGTCGAGGAAATTATGAAATTTGACAAGGTGGTTTTGTCTTTGCACAACCCTCCTAGATGTCGTCTCTGCATTAGTTTACTGTCAAGTACACTGTATGGCCAAAGGTTTGTGGACACCTGACCATCACACTCACATGTGCTTGTTGAACATCCCATTCCAGATTTAGTCCCTACTTTCCTGTTATAATAACCTCCACTCTTTTGGAAGGCTTTCCACTAGATTTTGGAGCATGGCTCTGGAGATTAGTGGCCATTCAGGCACAAGAGCATTAGTGAGGTCAGGCACTGATGTTGGGCGAGGAGGCCTGGGGTGCAGTCAGTGTTCCAGTTCATCCCAAAGGTGTTCAGTCAGGACTCTGTACAGGCCACTTCAGTTCTTCCAAACCATGTCTTCATGGAGCTCGCTTTGTGCACAGGGGCATTGTCATGCTGGAACATGTTTGTGCCTCTTAGTTCCAGTGAAGGGAAATTGTAATGCTACAGCAAACAAAGAAATTCTAGACGATTGTGTGCTTCCAAATTTGTGGCAACAGTTTGGAGAAGGCCCACATATAAGTGTGATGGTCAGGCCATATAGTGTGTGTTTCTCATATGTTGAGAGAAGCCATGAGCCCATCACAGTGAATCTCTTATATGATCTAGATAAAGTCTGTGATTTTGTACATCTTGTAAATATAATGAGAGCTTTTATCAGTGCTCCACTGAAAAAACACACTGTGTACAGATTTCATACATACTCACCAAAATACAGAAATAGTCCATTTTCACAATATAGCCCCTTTAAAGCAACATAAGCTGCTTGCAGTATGCTTTCTGTGCCTGTTTGTTGATACCTGAATTTAACATTCAATATAAATGCCCCCATTTCAGATAGACATGTGGTGTTTCATAACATTTAATTTTTAGCATAGATGACACACACAAATCAGGAACTGAATAACATGATGTATGATTAGTCTTAAGGCCTTGTTTGAAAGCTGTGGAACGTCTGTTTATAGGATAATTAACGTCTGCCTTGACAATCAAAAAGCGAATAAATAAAAAATACAAAACCTCTGCAGAGTACTAGTTTCTAATTCAGACAAAATAATAAAAATATATATATATTTTTACTTCTAAACTGTGAAGCTGTGTGAGTGGATTTGCAAACAGATTTTTTCCCATTAAGCCACGGACCTCTGCGACAAGATTTAATTTAAAGTACCCCAAATAATTCCTATATTATCAAGCGATATGTGTAAGACTTGATAATTGATGGTGCGAGCCTCATCACAGACTTTTAAGGGTTAATTCCCAGTCCTGATGTGGCAGTAGCACAGTTTGGGAAGTGCATCATTTTTTTAAAATAAAGTTATTCATTGAAGGTTCTTCATGACTGGAGCTTTTCTTGGAGTGAGTTGTAAGTCCTGTGAGAAAAAGACATGAAAAGAGTGAAGAAAAGGTCACTTGAAGGAGGAGGAGCGAATGTGCTTCTCTTCACATGTGGGTGACAGATATTTCAGCTCTTGCTAAAAGATCTGCAGCTGGTAAAATGAGGAGCTGGAGGACGGAGGCTCGCAATAGGGATTTGGGTTCAACATCTGGGCAGCATTATTTCAGTACCTCGCTTCCTTTCGGTAGCTCTTCTGCCCTGTTCACAACTTTAAGCCTCTTTCATGGTTATGACTTCCTATGTATCCTACCCCTCCCCTGCCAGAGACACACATATAACATTGCATTTGTACTTTTTATGAATTTTCAGTAAGATGTATAAGAGCACAGAGCTGTGCACTGTGTGTAGTAACATCAGTTAGGTATTAGCTAAAAGTACATTGCTACGGTTATGACTTGTTAGTTAACATCAGCTAATGTTACATGCTAATGTCTGCTGGCCTTGTGTCCATGCCTGATCCTTCCTGAGATAATAAAAGAGCCAGGTTTGCCACTGAACTGCTGAGTGATCAAAGGACTATAGGGCGATGAAAGAGAGGGATAGAGGAACAGAAATAATGGGGACTTGTTGCAGTTTGAACTTGGGAATGTCCGCTGTACTGATATCGCGAATACAGCTTTTGGAAGTCTGCACTCCAGCTGATAGACACTGAAACGCGAAGATGCCAAATTATATTGCCTGTTGTTTACATAACACTAGCCGCATCCATTTTCTTTATATCTCACTTTTACAGAAGAATTAAATGACCAAATTTAGAAACAACCAAATTTAGTTGATTAGCCAAGGCAAGCTGTTTTACACTGGTGCTAAACAAGTTAGCAAGGATTTTAACATCACGCATCTTAGCCTTAAATGACAACAGCCCATAGTCATTAAAGTAGTGTATGGTTAAATTTGATCATAAATACCACAGTTTCCTTATTCATCAATTTCATCTTTGGCATCTGTGTCTATATGAACAAACTCATGTCTGGCTGGAGTGCATGTAAATTTGAGCAGAGTTTAAACTTAACTAAAACTAAATGTAGTAAAACCTGACCTATTTGAGTCCTAAAATGAATAAACACCTAGCTGTGAATAGAATTAACATAACTACATGCAGGAATAGTTGGAAAACTCTCTCTTTTTTTTTTTTGTTAAAAAAGCACATGTCCATAATTGTCCATAAACATGATAACATTAGTTCTAGTAAAAACACAGGATTGAAAAAGACAAGCCTGTTGGACCATCCTGTCCTCTGTTTAAACTGGAAACAGTTGATTTTTATTTTATTTCAATTTTTCTGAGGCTTAAAAAAACTACTTTTATTTGCAGCAACCTTGGACACAAGCACCTCTAACTCAGCTTCAGTGAAATGTATATTTCCCCCTGTACATTTACTACTTTCTGTAGATCTTGTATTATTGTAGCCTTCTATTGGCTCACTTTTGCAACACCTACATAAATTAGGATGTGTTTCATGTAAATCAGGTGTGTATGAGAGTAAATTGGGGCGTATTGTGTGTGTATATGACATGTAAACGAGGGACCGGTGAGTGGGAGCTTATTTCCTCGCAACTGAAGCCGATTCATCATCTGCTCATTCATCTGAAGTCACTGCTCGTTTTGGTGTCGTACGACCGCTTCATCAATCAGATGCAGATTCATTTCTAGATCATTCCATATGCTCAAATCTTTCACATGCTAAATTAGAGCATGTAGTCTCATTAGTCTGATAGCTGCAGTGCAAACCTAAAGAAGGAAGAAGTAAAATTCAGACAACAAGCATGATTATGAACATTGTGTTATCACTTTGAATAAGTAATGAATTAAATTACTGATTCAGCAGTGATTATGTTTGTGTGTTGCATCTTGGCCATCAGGAGTGTCGTGTGTCTGCGAGTGGAGGACCGAGAGAATCGCCAGTTCGAGCCAAACGCTACGCCATCAACCCGCTGGGCTACAAGTGGGAGCACTTCAACATCACTTACAAGTGAGACAAAGGAGAGTCTAAGAAATGTTAGGGAATGAATTTTAATAGCTTTTTAACAGCTCTTTAACTTTAGCAAACTACAGTAAAAAGTGTTGATTTGTTGGTGATAGAAAAGAATGAAAGAGTGTAGATGTACACTAAGAAGTCACATTTGCTCAGATTGTCTGAGGCATAGATGATATAAACAATAGCCTTGGACAGAAATGTGTTTTGTCCGTGCCCTCTCCCTCCTCCCGCTACTGCTGCCGTTTCCTCTCCAGCAAGAAACCCGAGATGGAGAAGAGGCACTTCTTAAAGAGCACCAAAACCTTCAGACTCGTTCACTGTACTGCTCAAAGAACTGTTTAAAAAAGAAAGCTACACATTTTTAGGATGTGACAAGGCAGGGTGGATGCGCAGTCATTATGTGATGCATTGATTATTGATTGTCGATGTGATTCACACTAGGTGACCAGACACCACAGCCATCTGGTGCTTATTTACAAAATAATTAAGGACAAAAAGCAGTAGCAAGCCAAAGATAGAGGACATTACCGCTTACTGCTAGGGAGCTGAATATTTGCTGAATATTTGTAGGCTTTTCTTCAACTCAGCGTTAGTGGAGTGGAGAGTTGGAATATAACCAAATATGAATATGTTATCCGGAATAAACTTATCAGATGTTCTAAACAGATACAAATACAGATATGACAGTAAAGAAAGCTTAAAGAAAGATTCACTGATCATGTGATTTAGACTAGAGGTGTGCATCAGGACTGGGATCCTGCAGGATGCAACAACAGGAGGTTTTTACTTTTATGCAAGAGTGAGCGGTCAGACAGGAGACATACAAAGACCATGAAAATGTGGACGCTGTGGGACGCATATGCATCGTTCCTTCTTTCCAATTATGAGCTTGAGTGATGTAGCTGAGGCTGAGGAACTGTCAAACCAGAATTCAAACACTACGCTGACTACGCCCATCCAAATACACATACAGATATGTGGAGCACTAAACACATATAGCTGAGACAGTGTCATAACTCAGATAGTGTTATACTAAATATCAGTACTTTTGGAACGGTGCTTGACCAATCAAATTAGTGGACTGGAACTAATTTGCAAAGGTACATAAAATGACGAAGCATAATATGCTAGTTTTACACGATTCCCATTTAACATTAACTTACATTATGTTTCCATTTGGCCTGGTGTCAGTGTGTGATCTTGCCTAGGACAAAAATTAAGCCAGAACCACCGCTGGATGGATGAGTGATCAAACAACCAAAAGCACAGATGAATGAAAATAGAAAGAAAGAAGAAGGGAAAGGATTTAATGGGAAATTTATGCAGTTTGTACTTGGGAATGCCAAATGTACTGAAAATAGCAAACACAGCTTATGAGAGTCTGCATTGCAACTCACAACAAACACTATGAGACAGTTATGAGAGATATTAAAGTGTGTGTGTGTGTGTATATGGGCGTGCTGTCTCCTAAATATGTTTTAACCAAACTAAGGATCAACATCTTTTTTTTCTTAAAGGATCACAACGTTCCCCAACACACTGAATAAAGATGACACCCGTAAAGCCATCAGTATTGCCTTCACCAAATGGAGCGATGTCTCGCCTCTGACCTTTACAGAAATCACCAACCCTAACAAGAGTGCTGATATCATTATTGGTGAGCTTGGGTGGGGAATCTATAATGCAGACTGAACTACATTATCTCTGTATTATCTCTGTATTCAGACTGTTCCTGGTCTCCACCTGCTTTAGGAGATGTCTTAATCTGGGGCATCGTTCATCATACGCTGTGTGTGTATGTATCAAGGATGATCAATAAGTTAGCTGATTTCACCATGTTGTTTCACTTTGGCAATTTTACTACTATTTTGTAATGTTTAATTAGAATTTTTTTTTTGTATTTGTATCTGACAGTTTAGGTTTTCTGATACAGGATCATCTGGAATGAGTCTTGTGAACTTCATAGATTGTCTTCTTGTAGTTCAGCACTAGCCACAGTAAACAGGCTAATTCACGAATTAGCAAGTAAACTAAATAATAAGTAAGTAAAAACAGTACAAATGGTGAATTAACTAATTTATGGATCATCCTTAATTCAGTGTTGCAGGAATTTTGTTCAAAAACAGAATGTCCACAATTTTGGACACCAAACATCTCTTGGCTAATTGAAAACAGGAGGACTAAGAGGGAAATTTTAATTTTTTATTTTTTTTTTTTAGCTGAACTACTTTTTTAAATGAACAATTTGTTATGTACTTAGCATGAAAATTAGTTTGTTTAATACCCAGCTATATTAACTTTAGGGGAGTAGGATGGAAGGTGTGAGTGCTTGAGGGTCCTGATCTTTTACTGATTGTAATGAAGTGATGTATCTCATTTAATACCTGGAGAGACTTTTTCATAATGTACTATAAATAAATTGCTCACTGATCAACTCCAGAACTGTTCCTACACAGGCTTCTACACATTTAATCACACAGACTGCTGGTGGTCTCCGCTGCACCCCTGCTTTGATGGGCTGAACGGAGAGCTGGCTCATGCCTTCCTGCCCCCGAGGGGGGAGATCCACTTTGACAACCACGAGTTCTGGATCCTGGGCAAATCTCGTTTCAGCTGGAAACAGGGTAGGCATAGTGTATGTGGATCATTACTTTGTGAGGGTGTATGCATACTGGTATACAGTTTGATTTGGTGGAAGACTTGGTGGAGTGAACAAACTTTAATTTGTTGTGATTTGTCCACTCCTGAGACACATTAGATGAAGTTACACTTTTTTTAACCAAGAACAGAAGTGAGTAGTTGTGAGTTCAGGCTTTTACTCAGGGATATAACACTGGCTCTTTGCCAGTCCTAGAATTTGAACCTTACTTCCTGAGTTAACATATAATACCATGTCCCATATATCCCACATTAGCAGTTAAAAAATAAGACTGCACAGTAGAAATTTATAAATGTGTATACTATTGATTTATTATGTATTTATTACTATGAGAAGTTAAGGCATAAAAAATTTAATTTATAGTATTTCTACTTATGTTCTACAGGACTACATTGCCAATTTATTATCTATCTTTCTGTTCTTTCTACTCCTTCACTTCTCCATGCACAGGTGTATGGCTCAATGACCTGGTTCAGGTAGCAGCCCATGAGATCGGTCATGCTCTCGGTCTGTGGCATTCACGTGACCCCGGCGCTCTGATGCACCCCAACGCCACATACACGGGGCAGCGAGACATCGCTCAGGATGATATCTGGGGAATTCAGCGTCTTTATGGTAAACCAGGATTCAGCTATTATTCATTCATATTTACATTTATTCATCAATCTTTTTTCTTTTCAAAGACCATAGTGAGCCACCAGTGCAAGCAGCTGAGGGTGAAGGGCTTTGCTCAAAAGCGCAATTGGAAGTCCTGGGATTTGTACTTGTAACCTTCTTGTGATTAGCACAGAACCTTAACCATTAAGCAATAGCAAGAAAAAGAAACACAGAGGAAATCTGTGTGTGGTCTTCTGTGTGTTGTCTTTATAGTAAGCCTAAGAAGTTCAGTTTGGCGACAGGCCAGTTTCTTCAGTGCTGTTTATTGAGGGGCCAGCGTAGTAATTAAAAGAGCCTGCTACAGGAGTTAGGCACATTTGTTTATTTAAAACAATGAGTGAACAAATGCGAAAGAGCTCAATATTAGCCATGAAACCCAGTGAACAACTGTAAATAGAGAGCTACTGATAACCAGGGATGACTGAAATACAGAAGGCCAATGTATTAGATTCAAGGCTTAGAACATTAACCAAAACTGTGACAGACGAGAAATAAGGTTCTGATATGGAGCAAGGAAATGGTGGTATGAAAGCACATGGAAGATGCACAGACTGAAAAGGCTTGCTTCAGGAGCAGCTGGTAAAGACATCAATATAAGATTTCATTTTTGGTATCTACATCAGCGTATTTGCTGTTAACAAATGTCTTAAGGTGGATTATTTTGGACTTTCGTGGAACCAAACGTAAAAGTACCATCAATGCTTGTGAGAAAAATGCACAGAATGGTAGTAAGAAGTGAGGCTGGGGTTGATTTATTTCTAGCCCAGACTGTAGATGAATGCAGCCTATCTGTTACAGTCGTATCAGGTGATTATACATAGTGAAACGCCTGGAGATATAGCTCCATTTGGGATAATATTTTACAGCCTGCTTTGCTATCACACCCATACAACATGATTGGCAGTGATTGAGAAGGAGCATGTGAAATACAGTCACAGGTGGATTATTTACTCTGTCATCCTGTTGTTTTTTTTTCTCAAAATGCCTTTGGAGGAGAAACTAAAAGTAGATAGACTAAGCACACATTGTCCAATCAAAAATACAAATTACACAAAAGTTCAAGCCAAAGAACCATAAGTTTAGTGTTTTTGGTTTGAATAAATGGGTTACAACAATGAGACTTTGTGATATAATGCATTGCTCAACCCTAATAGTTTCATTATCAAGCTATTGACAGATAGTAGATTTTACCCCTCCCATCTAAAATCATGACCAGCCGTCACTGGAGTGCTTATAAAGGGTGCTTGATAGACTGGGAAAGGAGCTGTAGGTGTAAATATTCAGGCAAGATGGAGAGCTGGACAGCCACATCAAGGGCGTGACTGATTTAGATCTACACTGAAACATGGAGTTTGTTACAAACGTGGTGTTATAGGTGCAGCGGAGCCTCAAAGGTGATAAATCAAGTTCTAAATATTCTAAGTACATTGGTGTTTGTATAGTTGGAAGCTGGTTAACTTGTGCAAATTGTCCTAATATTACTAGTGAGATAACTCACTATCTATTTACCCAACTCTCTATTAAATTATAAACAGTAAAACACAAAAATTTTATTTGTTATCCCATCTCCTACAACCTCAAAATGTGTAATCTGCCAAAAGGTTATTGCATTACACATTGTGCGAAGCCACTGCTTCTTCAATTTTAGACCAGCTGCTGTACAAAAGATTGTCTGGAGATCACAGGTCCGAGTCCCAATGATGTCGCAAAATTAGCTCTCTGGGTGGGAGGGATGGCATGCTGTCTCTCCCCTGTCAATCAGAATGACACTAGCCAATCACGGGTGTGTTTGAGCTTATGTATGCGGAAGAGGGTAGATAGCTTTCCTCTGAGTGTGTTACGCTGCCCTCTGGTGCAGAATAAACAGCAGTTCAAAAAGATGTGATGTCTCGGAGGAAACATTTTTGCTACACCCATTGATACCCATTGTGTACTGGGAGGAGCTAGCTAGTGGGTGGGAATTGGCAAGAGAGGTAAAAAGGTTCACCACAGTTGAACATAAATTGGTACCCTCAAAGTTTCAATGGTGGTTCACGTGATCTTTTTGTCCCACAAGTCGCTATTTGCCGCCCTCTACTGTACACTGTCCCCGATTCAGCATGTGCTGATATGTGCTAGTGTTTACAGTTGAGGCCAAAAGTTTGCATCTCTATAGTTTTTAAATGAAGAAAAGGAAAATCTACCTCTATTTTACAATTTATCTGAAAAAAAAAGATGTACTCTGCATCAAGACAACAATCCAGGACATAAGGACAAATCAGCAGAAGAATATCCTGAAGAGTCTCTAGTCTTCAGTTCTGATCTGAAACATGCAGTGTGACATCTGGCTTTTAAACAGGAAGAATGTGTGAACAGGTGGGCTACCGGGGACGAAAATTACAACTGAGAGCGTCCAAAAGTTCACAGAGCATGAAGGAGATTGGAGGCAGTCCTAAAGTTTTAACATTTTAACTTTTAATGCTTCAAAGTTAGTAAGTAATATTAATGAGACATTCAGAAGGGGACTTGCAAACTGATGTCATTTAGATATTTTTTTTTTTTAAGTTTAATATATTAACATACACTATTTAACCATTTTTGTTACTTGTGGCAGTGAAGGAACATCTGGGAAACCTGACAGACTAAATGTCTTGCTGCTATAAATTATGTCTTTATACCACAGCACTGTTGAGTTCTTGAATCTGATTGGTCTGAAGGTGTGGATTTATTTTCTATAACAGCTTGGCTGTGACAGTAGGTCTGACTGTAATTTAAATGACAGGTTTGTATTAATGCGCTCATTCTGATACGTTATTGTTCCAATAGTAACAACTCTTTTGGCTCCATACAAGTCATTTACGTTTGCATGGAGGACATGCCACATAATCTAAGGCTAATACTAAACAGATTTAATGGAAACTAACTTGTCTCGCAAACGTTCAATAACAGTAAACGTAACTATATGTACAGGTTAAAAAGCACAGAGAAAGTGAAAGAAAAATTTTAATTGTTGGCAAATTGCTGTGGTATAAGAGGAATAAAACACTTCAGAACATGTGGTTATGGGAAAAATAATCAACTTTGGGGTATGTTTGTGTGTGTGTGTGTGTGTGTGTGTGTGTGGTTGATAAATTCATTATCAACACAAGTCGATTACTGATGCACTGTTATGTTGTGAATGTTCTCTGCATGGGTTTATGTTTTTCTCAGGCTCCAATACTTCTATGAAAACTGATCCACATAGGTATTAATAATGCATGCATGTGTTTTTAGGCTGCTTGGATAAGAAGCGTGTGTGTGACCCCTGGGCAAGGTTAGGCTTCTGTGAGAGTAGACGGAGTTTCATGAAGAAACACTGCCCTCAGCGCTGTGACCTGTGTTACGGTGAGATGCTGAAAAAAGCTCGTCAGTAAAAAGTTACAGCATTTTTAGATTATTTTTAGAATAAGCATTTTGGAGTATAAGAGATTTGTGTGCACCTCAGAGCCCCCGGAAGCTGGGTCTACTCCCACTCCTCCTCCTGCCAACGTCAAGATCAAGATGGTGCCTCGGGGAAAAGTAGTGGGCTTCCGCTGTGGGACCAAAAACACGAAAGTGCCTCCAAAAGTCAGGTAGTGCATACACTTCAAGTGAAAAATTCTTGGGTGGAAAAAGTCATTTTACATTTTTACTAAAATACTAGTGATTTTTTTTTTTTCAACATAAATATTTGTGTATTATCCATTTAAAGACTAATTACACCCAAATACTTTTTTAGTTAAAAACTTAAATAAATAAATAAATAAATAAATAAATAAATAAATTCCACTTTCCAAAATCACAGTTGAACGTAAGGACTAAAGGTAAAAACAAGATTGAGGCAAAACACATTCACAAAGGGCAAATCCAAGAGAGTAATCGAGAGCAAGGCAAAAGATCAAGATACACAACAGGCAACTACTAGGAATAACTTACACACATAATAAATATGGCAAGACTTCGCAATGTGCATGAGTGTTCATTGTCTTATATTGTGAGCAGACAGGAAGTTGCGAAAGTGGTTCGGTATTCGTGGGAGTGGTACATCTGCTGGCAGGAAGAAGAAATAGCCCGAGCTTGTGTGAGAACACACTGGTTGTTAGAGGGCGGGGCTGACAAAATCAAGGGTGTAATTGCTTTTTAACGTAGAAATACAATTTCTAAAAAAAAAAAAAAAATTTGAGGTCATTTTTTAGAGGAATAAAGAAGTGTTACAAATGTTTGTAAATCTCCGATGTAAAAGTGATGCGAGTGGCTGTTACATTTCCTTCATCTTATTTCCACTCATACATGCACGCACACACACACACACACATATCAGTACTCAGTAGCTTAGCATAACTATGGTAGTGAGGGTAAGGGGATGGTTGCAATGGCATGAAAATAGGGGCGTTTCCAATTTGCATATCATGCATATTCATAGATCAGTGCATTTTTAAATGAGGGTAAAGTTTTTTAGTAAATTTAAGGCAGAATGTTTAAAACATTAAAAAATTTATTGATAGGTTAAAATAAATGTTATACCTGTTTTCGCTATAAAATATAAAGAGATGGCCTGGGCCAATGGGACATCATGAATGTGCTTGGTCCTTTTACAACAGCATAGTCTACTGTTTGTACCACAGCTCTCATATCAGTGTGGTCTTCCACTCTTCAGGTGGTATAAGGACGGAGAACAGCTGCTGACCTCCATCCCTGGCTACATTGCCATCAAAGATCGCAATCTGCGCATCGTGGCTAACGAATTCAACGAGGGAACGTACACCTGCCAGATCCACCGGCGCGGCAGTGTCATTTCAGCTAACTCGTGGGCCATCAGGCTGAAACCGGAACGTCCCTCGAACAACAGTTGATGGTGATGGAGTGATGGAGAAGCACTTACACTACCTCCTGCACTCTCGACCACTCAGAACGACTCATTACCTCACATTCAGAGTCTCTCAGTGGGGGATATCATGGACCAGGTTCATCCAGAAACGCTTCAGAAGACTCAAGCTGAAACACAAGGGCTGTACAGTAGAATAAGCATTTAGAGCTTTTTTTTTATAAGTATGCTTATTATTGATTTATTACTTTGTTTCTTTGCTGAACAGAAATTTTACAAAAAGCATTTTTTATCCTATCAAGCTCATTACATCATGGTTAGTGACCTAAGACAGGATTATGGTAAACCAATTATAGAAATTCTTTATATTTGTAAAAAGACGTCATGCAGAACAGATTACCTTTTTATGTTTATTACAAAATATGCATTAGACAACATACTGATGATGGCTGTTCTCAGTGAGAGAAAAACAATAAGAAAAAATCAGTGAGGTAGACAATTTATCGCTTCATAAACCATGCTGTAAAACAGAAGAAAAAGAAAGATACAGAAAAGAAAATACAGTGATAGAAGGTAGTACTGAATCAGGCTTTATCCCTATAAACAAAATCCACACATAGTTAACACATTTTCATTTTTTTTTTTTAAATATATATTTAAACAGCTTCAGTCATCTACTGCGGGGGAGCAATGAAGCAGCTGACGCAACGGCATCTTTTTTTTTTTTTTACTTGTAATTAAATGAATGCATCATAAACATTTATCTGAATTTATTAACAGCATTGCCGCCTCACAGCTCCAAGGTCACCGGTTCAATCCTGAGCTCAGGTTACTGCTTGTGTGTTGTTTCAGAAGAACATGCCAGTAGGTGGTTTGACTATGCTAAATTTCCCCTATGTGTGAATGAGTGTAAATAGGCTCCAGTTCCACCACAACCCTGAACAGGATGAAGCTGAATAAATGAGTTACTGAAGATGAATGAATGATACATCAGGTTGCCATATAGGTCACTTTGTAGGTGTATAATTACTGTAGCCTTTAGCCTATTTGTTGTTATACACAGTCTGGAGCAGCGTGGCGGTGTAGCAGGTAGCATTACCACATCACAGCTCCAGGGTCCAGGGATTGATCCTGAGCTCATGTTCTACTCATGTGCATGTGGGTTTCCTCCCCCTTCCCAAAAACATGCAGATGCAACAAGCAGGTGGATTGGTAGCTCCAAATTGGATAAAGTTGTTATTAAATATGTATGAATAAAAAAAACAGATGGGTTACAGTCAGTGATTATACACTGTATATACAGTCAGGTCCATAAATATTTGGATGTTACAAAGTTGTTGTTATTTTTACTTGTCTACCACAGTATATAGGAGTTTAAAATAAATAATGAATATGAGCTCAAAAACTTTCAGCTTTAATTTAAGGGTATTTACACCTAAATCGGGTGAACAGTGTAGGAATTACGGAACTTTTTATATGTGGTTCCCCCCAAACTCCCCCTTCCTTTGAACAAGTGTCTGCTCAGCTTTTCCATGGCCAGGTGTGTGTTATTCCTTCATTATTTCACTTAAAAGTAAGCACATAAAAGTTCTAGAGTTAATTTCAAGTGTGGCATTTGCTTTTGGAATGTGTTACTGTTAAATTCTCAATATGAAGTCCAAAGAGTTGTCACTGCCAGTGAAGCAAGCCATCATTAGGCTGAAAAATCAAAACAAACCCATCAGAGAGATAGCAAAAACATTAGGTGTGGCCAAGTCAACTATTTGGTACATTCTTAAAAAGAAAGAACACGTACTGGTGAGCTCAGGAACACCAAAAGGCCTGGGAGACTACAGAAAACAACTGTGGTAGATGACAAAAGAATTCTTTCCCTTGTGATTTAAAACCCCTTCACAACAATTGGCCAGATCAAGAACACCATCCAAGATATAGTTGTATCTGTGTCAAAGTCAACAATCAAGAGAAGACTTCACCAGAGTAAATATAGAGGGTTTACCATAAGATGTAAACCATTAGTAAGCCTCAAAGACAGGAAGACCAAAATAGAGTTCACCAAAAACATCTAAAAAAAAGTAGAGTTCTCGAACAACATCCTATGGATAGATGAGACAAAGATCAACTTGTACCAGAATGATAGGAAGAGAATGGAGAAGGAAAAGAACTGCTCATGATCTGAAGTATACCACCTCATCTTATGGCATGTATGTATTCCCTTGTATTTACTGATGTGACTGCTGACAGGATAAACTCTGAATTGTATAGGGCTATATTATCTGCTCAGATTCAGCCAAATGCTTCAAAACTCATTGGATGGCATTTCACATTACATATGGACAACAACCTGAAGCATACTTCGAAAGCAGCCCAAGACTTTTTAAGGCAAAGTGAAGTGATCTGAAATGGCCAGGTCAATCACCTGACCTGAATCCAATTGAGCTTTCATTTCACTTGCTAAAGGCAAAATGCCCCAAGAACAAGCAGGAACTGAAGACAGCTGCAGTAAAGGCCTGACAGAGCATCACCAGGGAAGAAACCCAGTGTCTGGTGATGTCTATGGGTTCCAGACCTCAGGCAGACATTGACTGCAAAGGATTCGCAACCAAGTATTAAAAATGGCATTTTAATTTATGATTGTTATTTTGTCCAGTTATATTTGGTCCCTTAAAAACGGGGCACATATAAAAAGTGCTGTAATTCCTACTCCTTTACCTGATCCGGATGTAAAAATTCCCTTAAGCTGAAAGTCTGCATTTGAGCTCATTTTCATTATTTAATTTCAACTCCAATGTACTGTGGTAGACAGATAAAATAACAATAATTTTGTCAAATATTTATGGACCTGACTGCATATATTTGTTAAGGACTAGATTTTTATTTTGTTTCATGACCATTCTAAAACAACTGACTTAGCAATTAGTACCTTTGATAATCAGTTTAATTTCTTAGAAATGCTATACACCAAGCATCAAATAGATATCTAAACTCAGCACAACAGCAATGTGAATAATCTGAGTTTGAGTAAAAACATTTTCCTCTTAGTTCTCCGTTTACCGTCCTTGGTGCTGAACAATTGAACACTAACTAGCAGAACATCATTTAGTACCAAGCACGCTAAGAACACGATCCTGAAATCTAAAATTAGTGTGCTATTAAGCTATAAATGGTCTGAGTGTGTGCAAAGACAGATGGTACAGAGTGAAAGCCAGTGTCAGTGCGTTCATCCCTCTGCAGACATCGCGTAAGAATTTGCCACAGACAGAACTGTGAGATTTTCAGGAAAAGGATTCCACTGATTATATTCATGCTGGTATAGTCATCGTGCAGGGGGTTTGTTACATTCCTCCTGCATTCCCACTGTCTGCTTAAATACATCACACTCACTCACTCACTCAGGCTAATGTAAACAATCATGAGACAAATCCTTTCCAAAATTCCAGGATCTGGGCCATATTGGATGCCTTTGCCATCACAGTCAGGCCATAAAATGAGCACCACATTTAGTTTGGCCAAAAAACAAAACATTTAATTTTTCCCTTACAACAAATATAACGTGTAGTGCATGAAGTTAATTTTGTACAGGAGCTATGCGGCTAATTTAGTTAATGAGTAAAGAAAAGAGAATAAGTCAGTGTGCTTAAACTTTGGGCCACACCTCCTACCTGAGTCTGATTCTTGCATGGAGTGACTCCAAACTATGTGGGAAATATGGGAAAAAAGTGATTGTGGTTTTCAGCTCTGAAATGTCTTTTTGTCCATTTTTATAGATGTTACAGTGTCAGAAACCACATATACTGAACAATTCGACAAGATTTGAGGTGTGTAACATGAGCATTGTGGCTCCAGTCCAAAACTAAGAAGCAAACTTCAGAAACTAAACATGTCTTGGCTGATGAAGGAGATCTGGAGTAAGTAAAAAAACTGTTTACTTTTTTGGGGAAAAAGTTTCTTTAAATCAGGGACATGTAATAAAACCCAGGACAAATGCAAAAACGCAATAGGAATAAGACTTACATTTATTGTGACAGATTAGAAATTAAAGACACTGATTATTAAGCAATGTGACAGAATAATAAAATTAGGATACTTAAAAATAGTCATTTGTCCTTGAACACATATGCTATGGCTTTCGCCCTCACAGTGAAACGATTATGTTCAGTTTTTATTATGGCAATAAATCCAGTGTTTTGTAGCCTACGTGTTGTTTATGTTGAGACAGAAGGGAATGTAATAAGCTTTAAAGGAACAGCAGTTGATCAGCCAAGCCATACGTTTGTTTTAGTTTTGTACAAAATGTAGCTCACAAGCATGGGATGGCTACCAGTTTAGCATTTTGCAACCTTAATATATCTAAACTCACATCAATAGATGTCACGTGACTTAGTCAGACTGTTTGTGCATAAACAGCATTGTACAAACTACATGCAAAAATGATACACTTGCCTAAAACTGTCATTGCTAAGTCATTTCATATAGACTTGCTTATGTTGTTTCTGACTAACTGGTAGCTATAAGCTTTCCTTACTTGTTAGCTACATTATCAGTGTAGCTCCTGTGTAAAATTAAAGAAACAAACTTTATACACGAGACATGACTTGGCTGAGAGGAACTCTGTGTACATTTCACTTTTGGCTAAAACGAACAAGGAACAGTTTAAGAGGTGCATGTGCGCATGGATTGTTACATCTGTTGGCTGTAAAGAACTAAAAAGGGAAACAAAACAAAACAAAACAATGGTGCAGTGTGTGATGTGACAGTAACACTGAGGGTCACAGTGGTGTGCAGTGAGAGTCATACTGGACTTAACAACTTGTGCACAAATCAAATGTGTAGAAAAGACACAAACAAATATTGATTAAATCTGAGAGTAATTTCTTTCCAGGAGCTCTGCCTGGCCCTTCATACAGTAATTAATACATCCCGGTGGAGAAGTCCTCATCAGACTCCTACACTAAATTAACTTAAAGCTGTGTTACAGTTTAGGACTCACAATCAACAGGCAACTGGACACTGTCATCTGGAAGTTAAAAACCGGAATACAATCCTGAAGCCCTCTAGTCCTCGTCATCCTCACTGATGCTGTGTGTGTCGCTGTAGTGAGGAGGTGAGCTGGACGGGAGGGTCTTGGTGAAGAAAGGAAGACGGAAAGTAGGAGAAGGAGAGCGCTCTTCCCGTGAGGGGCTGCTGTCGGGGCTTTGTCTGGGGCTGATGGCCTGCAGCATGCGCCCTTTCCCTTCCTTCAGCATGTGCTTCTAAAAAAAAAAAAAAAAAAGAGAGAGAGACAAGAATTCAGGACAAAGCAACAAGATTGTTAGGTGAAACATCTAATTTACATAAGAAA
Organism: Pangasianodon gigas; assembly: GCA_022758105.1. Classification (NCBI taxonomy): domain Eukaryota; kingdom Metazoa; phylum Chordata; class Actinopteri; order Siluriformes; family Pangasiidae; genus Pangasianodon; species Pangasianodon gigas. The sequence goes on along the minus strand of CM040459.1, from coordinate 23,678,245 downwards.
CTAATTTTCGACACCTAACATGTCTCCTTTTGGGTTAAGTGGAAAAGTATCAGATTTTTTTTGTCAAAATCGTTCTTTAATACTTATAGCATGATTATAATTAATATAGCAATATTTATTGCATATTAAATACTAGGGGTATAACTACAGTTAGGGTTGATGCATTGATTTAAAAGGCAACAACTGAAATGAATCAATGCAACAATCATAAATAGATTATTATTGAAAAAGGACAAACAACTGGTATGTAAAAAAAAAATAATAATAATAATGTTTAACTGATGTGTAAATAATTTAATAAGCTAGCATGGTGATGTGCCGTAACTGTGACACTTTTAAAATAGCCCTTCTGTGCGACACCATCATTCGTGAATTAACTGTAGGTCAACCCCAGATTCTGAACAGAGTTGGTCAAGTTGATCAACCGCAGGCTGCTAAACTGAATCGTAATTTATCATATCATAGATTCAGTGGTATCATCAAACATCTTATTGGTGCTTTATGAATCGAAATCGTATTGTATCATGTGGAGGTTTACACCCCATTAAACACAGCTGGATTTCAAGAGCAAGACAATACAATGTTGATGGGTAACTCTTGTTTGTGAAGATTTTCAGGCATGCAAATCGTGCTGAATGTCCTGTAGTAGTAAATTCTTGCCATCTGTTTACACGTATCAGTTGTAAAGTTTGTCTTTTGGTTAGCATTTGCTTTTGTGGCTCATGTAAAATGTTGGTGCTCTAACCCTGCAAGGTTCTCAAGGAAGAGGCAGTGTATGTTATAAAGGTGCAAGCATCTCTGAAAACACTGCTCTTCCTGTCATAACCCTTACAGAAGCCAAAATGTCTTAAACGCCCTCTAGTGGCTAGCTGCTGTATAGTTTTAACCCTGCAACATCCATATTGGTCAATAGATCCAGCACCAAAATTTAACTCCAATTTACGTGTCCAATATTTTTCTCTGCAGTTACGTTCTATTACCCCTGAGGGATTCCTTTATATTGATATCACTCTGATTACTTAGATATATGTGGTTTTATTAGAAGTTATTAGAAAGTATTTACCAGGGTGTGGCTAATGGTGACTAAGAGATATGGGTTGAATTGATAGCTTATAGATGTTGATAGATATGCTCTCCTCATGCATGCTCCGTTACCGACACTGGACCAACAGAGCACACACTGAGCTCCTCCATCATTTCTAACTAATCTTCAGTTGGATGTTCTTTGCAGTTTATCTAGCATGTGGCTCATTTTAATACTTTAATAATACATGAAAAAGATGTTCAAATGTTCATTATTTTAAAGAAATCAACCTAGATTGCAAAAGTATTTTCAAATAAAAACCAGAAAGGTTTGCATACATGACTGAATAACTCTTCACCCCCCCGTTGTGTGTGTTTGGGTGCAATCAGTTGGCATCAGAAGAATGAGTTGAATGGATTCTACCTGTGAGGCTAAAATTATAGTAACCTGATATCAACGCTAATCACAGGTAGTGCTTATCTAAAGCAGATTGTGCCATTTTAGTAACCACAGGCAACCACTGTATGAAAAGCTGTGCTGAGAGCTGTGATTTCATACGGAAAGCAAAAAGAGGAAGGCAGAGCGGTGCCTTTTTTATCACCGGCTGTGGAAAGTCATTAAGAGTGTTGTTCGATTCAGTCACTGTGTAAGCTCCTGGTATGAAGAAGGAGGGTGTGTCTGTAAGAAATATGGACGGGCATCAAGCAGACAATATTTTATGCGGTATAAAGTCAGTAATGTTATTCATCACTGTTGCATAGAAATGAGCAGTTTACAGCGCACAGAATGAGGGATGAATGAACCTTTAAGCAGGGTGGAAACAAGCTCCACTCACTGGTCCCTTATTTGCATTCCCTATGCATACATTATGTGCCAATTTACCGTCATTTATCCTCATAGATAGTGAGCCAAAAAAGGAAAACATTCGGGAGGATACAGTAATCCAAGATCCATGGCAAGAAGTAAATAGATAGTGGAGAAGAAAATAATTTCAGCGCAGTTGAGTTACAAGTTTGTGTTCAATTTTGCTGCAAAGAAAGATGGTTTTGGAAGCCACTAAAATGGCATAAAGGTGCACAAAGAAAGAAAACTTTAAATAAATGTTCAACTGTTAGCACAGTTTGATGGGGAATAGGATGGTCCATAGGTCTGTCATCTATATTCCTTTGTTTTTACTGAAATGAATGTTGTGTAGGTTAATATAGATTGTTATCTGGGATACAGAAACACAAATTAGCACCCCACACATCCACCCTGCTGTCTCACCAGTGCCCCATCTGGCCCAAACATCTGCAGGAAGTTGCCAATGAACTCGCGTGATTTCTCCTCCCACTTCTGGATAAGGTCGATGCTTTTCTCCTCCACCCTCTGCACAAACTCTTTACTCTTCTCCTCCACGTCCCGTACCTTCTGCTTCACCTTATCCACGTGCTCCTGAAGGTGGTACTTCTTTTCCTGCAAACATCACACTGTTTTCTACACAAAGTCTCAGGTTCATTCCAACAGCTGACATATAAATCTCACATTATTGATTGCTGTGAGGAAAGAATAACCACCCCAATAGTTGCAACTGCCCAAGTTTAATACAGTGTGTATCAGGCAAGGCGGCATAACAGTACTGCAGCGGGTAGCGCTGCCACCTCAGAGCTCCAGGGTTCAATCCCACTTAGGTGGGCTGTCTAAATTAAATTGCCCCTGAGCGTGTGAATGATGTCCCATCACTCCCGCCTCTTGCCCAATGTTCCCAGGATAGGCTCCAGATCCACCGCAACTCTGATCATAATAAAGCAGTTATTAAATATTAATAAATGAATTAATTAATGTATCAGGCAGAATTTGAGAGGTGACAGTGACTTAACTGTCTGTGTTTTGGTAAAACCTCATACAACACACAACTCTCTTTATTACCAGTGTACTATTATTTACAAATTTTATTAAGTATTGTGCTGTATATTTCTCTCTCCCTTTCCATACTTTTCAGTGCCTGTCAGTCCCAGTGCATATTTCATACATCAGACCTCCGAGTGGGGAGTGTAATTTCTTTAAGTAGGTCATATTCATGAATCAATGTCTCTTTACAGTTCCTGGTACAGCAGTCACTGTCTGCCTCCAATCCGTACTCTTAAGCTGCTTAAAAAATCCTGCCTGATGCACCAGCAAGCTTTTCTTTTCCCCCTTTTCTCCCCAATTTGGTCACCTGCCAATTCCCACCCATCAGCCAGCTCTCCCCTATCAGACAACAGCTTAGTGAAGGCTAGCGTGCGTCCTCCAGGACACGTGAGGCCGGCCAGGCACATCTTTTTGAACTGCTCATGCTGTATCACCGGGCAGCATAAAACATTCTGAGGAAAGCACAATCTATCTTCCTCCACATTCAAGAGCTCACACATGCCCACATTTAGCTACTGTCACTGTGACAGGGGAGAGAGAGTATGCCATCCCTCCCATCCAGACAGCATGGCCAATTTTTACTCCTCTGGCTGCAGGCCACGGAGGGTCGATCTGCATTTCTGTTCATAAATGTATGCAAAACTGGCCATTTGTCAAAATACTGAAACATATTTAGCAGCATTTAATCTCAAACAGGCAATTAGTCTGCATGTGTTGTTAGATCACATCAGCACAGCTGGACAGTGCACTACATATGTAGCTCAGCAGGCACACCAACTTTATATACACAAGACTAAAGAGTCCTCATTTTAATGGGTAATTTATATAATTCATCTTTTTCTGAACTAAAATGCAAAGGTACACAATGCTTTACTTCTCTGCAAAATGGTGCATTTTAGAAGATTTTTAATGGCTCACTTTCACACTACACAATCAAACTTCTATGCATACAAACTACTAAACGTGCTCATTTTGCCTTAAATGATGACCTGCAGCTAAATATGGTTACTCTTTCGGTATGTTCAACAAATACACAATTTTGCTTAAATATAGGAAGTGAAATGCAGAGCTACACAATAGGCTGACTGGCGCCTAGGGGAAGAATTTTCTCAGTAAAGGCTCGGGAATAGGAGGAGCAGGAAGTGCATGTCGATGACATCAGATAGCAGTGATTGTTTAGGAGTGATAGGAATGTTATTTATTTTTTAATTTTTTTATAACAAGGAGATGTGAATCCAGGAATATGCCTCTTTAAAGAAATTATGTTCACTATCGTGGCTCAATAATGGATCACAGATCTGGAATCCTTTCAGTAGTAAGGACACACACTGAAAAACACCCAACTTTTCTGAACAGGCCATTAAACCTGCTGGACACTGTTAAAGATGTTGGTTGAACTCACATTGATGAAGCTGACATTAAGCTCCTTGGCAGTGTAGCCTCTCTGCAGATTGCGTCGTACGTAAACATCGTAGTCACGGACGATGCGTGTGATGATGTCAGAGGTGGAGATGCCCTCTGTCCTTTGTGTGGGTGCAAACATGCCTTGAAATGAGATGATCGTTCTTAAGTAATCAAGTCAATAAAAATAAACTATCACATTTTTGCCAGTGAATAACATAGAATTCATTTATTAACTCCTTAACTTTATTAATCATTTACTTCCCTGTACTGTACTAATTATTTGGCTTGTCACCTACCAGCTTCCTTTATGTGCTTGTAAACGTCATCACTCTCAGCTGAAACGTACGGGATGTCGTCATGAGCAACAAAGTCAATCTGCATGACAGGAAAAATCAATGTGAGGTACTTCTGAATATATTACGCTCAATTTGTTAAATATTCACTAAAAGCCATGTATGGAAGACGTCCTTCAAATAGTCACACACTCTGTGTTTGGCCAGGAACTCTGGGGTTAGCGTCCATGGGGCATCCCTGACCACCTCGTCCACGTAGCGACAGTGACTCACTGCATCGTAACGCTCGTCCTCGTTCATAACAGTAAAGCCCTTAAGCTTGTGCGTCAAAGCATCGCTGCATACTGTGAAAAGACAAGTTATAGATATAACCATGATACCTTTCCATAATAAAAAGCTTAGTTTCGGATTATTCTTAGTTCTATACTTAGTTTTGGAATTAAAGCACGACTTCAGCAAAAAATGTGAGGAAATGTGCTCTTCAACTGCATTACCTCCTATGACTTTTAACGAGTATATATTTTTTTATAAGTTGTGGGTTGGCCTTTGACACGAGTGACGCACCATGACATCTACTTGTACTGAGGTTGGGGCTTTTTTCATTCTCACTCTGTCAAAACACATCTTTATGCTTAACTCAAAGTATTATTCAAATAGTGGGAAGATTACCAGTAGGCTATAAACCAGAGAAAACTGCAAAGGCAACTGATTTGTCTTAATGTGCTCCTTAAGGCTGTTTTTTTTTTAAATCTATTTTTGTTTTCATAGTTTCTATAGATTTACATGTCTTCCTGAATGCAGCACACAGAACCTGAGTGGCAAGTGGCAAGCACTGAAAATAAATCCTTCTAGAAACTAAGCTGCTATCTTTATTTATTGTGCAGTTCAGGCTTTTCAATTCACACTGCTCGCAGGTTACGGCCATCATTCATTCAGTCTAGAGTGGAGCTTCATTTCAGTGCTTTCTCCTGTAAATATACAGCAAATTGTCTGAACTGGACTCTCAGGTTATTATAAATGTGTATCATCACTGTTTATGATAAAATAAAGTTTATTAGGTACACAAAATAAGCTTAGTGTGCATAAAGTTGCTTTCTGTGCCCCAGGTTTAAAATGAGTGTTTTTTAATATGGAGCTGGTTATAACACTTCAGTGGGTTTTTAACATTTTGTTTGGCACAGCACACCATCGCCTCACATTTAAACGAAGATGGGAAAGAGAAAAACAGGCTGTATTACACAGAACAACTGAAGACTTGTTGTTGTTAAATTATACCAAGAATTTTGCTCCTGTGAAATAAAGGCCTAGCTCATTCTGTCAGTCTAGTATTTGAGCTGTGAAAAATGAGCAAAATACACACCACCTTACAGCTTCAATCTGCAAACAAATAACATGGCTGGCCCCTCCCCAGTGATTACAGCAAGGTGCTCAGCAGCCGGTGATGCAGATGGTTGGAGTTGCTCTTTAAAATTTCTGGCCCTTGTCTTCACTCAGTTAATCACTTAGTGAAGACAAAGTGTAGTTTCATGCTACTTACCGCCTACAATGAGATGAGTGTTTGGAAAAAGACATTTAGCCTGCATCAGAGCTCGGGCATGTCCAGAATGAAACATGTCAAAAATCCCATCAGCATACACACGCACTGCACGGCCCACTAAACATGACAAGGAAGAAAAAGGACAACGACTTCACTAAATATGTCACTTATATACACTGACTTTTTTAATCAGGTTCACCTTCCATTTCTAGTATATGTATATATATCTGAATATAATTACAGACTGTAACCCAGCGTTTGACTCCTTTAACCTCACCCACCACAGGACCACTGCTGACTAGATATTACGTTAATGGTGGGTCATTCTTAGCATGGTAGCGACACGCAACACTGTCTCTTACTACATAGCTCATGTTCCTGATCAGAGCACAGCTGTTGGCTGGATATTTTTGCTCATTGCACTGTTTCTCAAACCGGCAGTCACACTGATGTATTAAAGAAACAGCAATGCTGCTGTAGCCGATACACCTATACCTGAATCACACACACACACACACACACACACACTACCATTTAAGTGTTACTGATGTACTGAAAATGAGATGTCATCCAGATAATATCTGGTCAGGAGTGGACCTGTGCAGGTGTCTTTTCACTGATGGCCGGGGTAAAGGGGGCTAACAGATGGGCTACAGTCAGTAATTGTATATCTAAGATGGCTAGAGATTGCAGGTGTTCCTAATAAACAGGCCACTACAGTGAATATTTTTATAGTAATACATTAACCACATGTTTACTTTGGAACTGTCTGAAGATAAAATAGACTAAAGGAAAGAGATCCTGTATGCAAGCACCTGGTGTGCCACAACGGGCTTCCTCTAGGCTAATACGAGTGTATGGAGTGGATATAACTTCCAGCTGATCAGAAAAGGGTGCAGGTTCTGTCAGGGTCTGGAACACACAGACACACACACACACAAACAGTGAAATCACTTTCAAGATGTCCCATGACAGCAGTGTTGCCAACTTAACGAGACACAGCTACTGGTTACTATTGTTCCCAATGACCAATCACTGACCTCCACTGTTCCCAATGACCAATCACTGATCACCACTGCTCCCATTGACCAATCACTGATCACCATTGTTTGTCCCACCCATGTGTCTCTTTATTCTTTGTTTTAAACTCTCTTTTTGGCAATATATGTATGTAATAAAAGCAATTTATTCCAACTGTAACTATTTACAGACTACTCACTACCACTGCTTCATTTTGTCTTGTTCTTGATAGAAATTATGTCATTTTGTAAATACATAAATAGTTTGTTTGTTGTGCCATGACCAAAGATGACTTCTTTCTATAGGAATTATGTTAAAAAATATTATTTTCTATTCTCACAGACCTTTACTCTATTCAAGCCTAACTGTCTTCAGGAAAAAAAAAAACTTCTTTCTTCATGTAACATGATTGGATATACAAATGATCATGATGATTCAATAAATATGCCGATTTTTATGACATTATCTGAGACTCCTAACTCCTTTCTGAGCATGCATTAGCTACATTCTTTTGAAGAGTTGACAAAACTATATGAAGCATTGATCAGACACCATCACTGCACTCACCGAAGTCCTTCGTTGGATTTTTCTACCTCGTTCCTCCTTGTCTGTCTCTCCATTTGGTCCCTCTCTTCTTCTTTTCCTTGTGAGTCCTGAGCTGTGTGCCTCCATGCCCTAAATGTGGGAAAGCTTTATAACTGAATGCGGTTTATCATCACAGACAGCTCTCATTAAGCCGGTTTGGTACAGTACACTGTACACTACAGTGTGACTTACTGTAAACCAGCATTACATGGTTTTTGTAAGACAGAATGAAGTGTTTGCATCAGTTAATGCTGAATAATAACCCAAACACAGATAAACATCCTTCAAGAGAGGAAACAAACTGTCTCTTTCCTTTTTAACTTCCTCTTGAAAGGTTGTTCATTACTTCTAACTTCTGGTATAAACTTCTAAACTACCTCTATGACCTAAAAAGGCAAAAAAACTTGAATATTTTTTTCTGTTTGTCTTTGGATGTAGTTGAAAGCTGTGTAAACTAGCTAAGTACTACTAACTAGCACAAAATTAACTTATAGGACGCTTGTATGAAGTGAGCTGAAAAGCCAACACCATACTGGGATGCTGAATAGCTAAATAGCTAACAACTTCTGTATAAAGGACTTTAATTAAATAGCAATAAATATCACAAATAGCACTATGCAAAAGTAGCTAAATAGCTGTAGGTAGAGTTGATGTTACTAACCCTGCTGAGGTGAGTTCAGTCGCTGGGTCTGGGACTTGAACAAGTCGCTTAAGCGTTGCAAGTGTAAGTGTGTGTGTGTGTGTGTGTGTGTGTGTGAGACCGCGAAGTACAATTTAATGAAGTAACTAACTACATTTTTTTTTACATTCAGACAATAAACCGCTGTTTTTTTCTTCTTCTTACAACAGAGAACAAACACAACACGAACAGACAGCAACACCCCGCTAACTATTTTGACAGCTCCACAGGAACGGGCTAATCTCAACGGAAGTGATGACACGAAACGTCACAGGAAGTCTTAAAGCAAGCCGGAAGATTTGGGACGGTAGGAATTCAAAGTCAATTGGTTAATGCTTCAGTATGTAATCTAACAGTATCTAGTGTTATATTATTTGCATGTTGTGTTTGGTGTGTTAGAGCGTGTTAGTAAATATTTGATTAAATTCAGTTAAAGACTGACCTGCAGTAGTTCCTGCTGCTGGATAATAATGTGAATGCATGTGATCTCTAGAGAGGGGGTTTCAGACTTTTTCTAGCCAGAGACTCCATTAACTGTAAATCCCACTGACCCCATGAGTACATATATATATATATATATATATATTTTAAATTAACATAATCCAAGTATTTAACTATTAGGCTTGTAAAAAGTATACAACAATATTTAGGCTATTTGTTTGATCCATAGAGCTTTTTATTCCTGAAATTTCCCCTTATAGAACATATTTTTATTAAAATGACATTAGATTCAGGTATATTTCTAAACCTACTTGTTTTTCAGTTATTAAGGTTTGGATTAAATCCATTCAAGAACTCACTACTTTGAGGATGGTGGGCTGTGATTTCCAAAATGTGTTTTTAAATCACAGACTCCTGTGTTTGAGGCTATGTTTAACAGAAACACTGATCTAGAAAACTAAAACTCTTGTAGACCCTTACAGCAGCGTAGCCTGGACTGATCCGACACTACATATCAGTATCGAGACCGATACTGGACTCCAGCTCTGGATCATTATCAAATTGGATTTGACATATTTTCTGATCTAATCCAACCCACTGACTTATTTATGTCATGACACAGATCTTGTATTGATCATAGGATACAGACTGTCTGTCTGGCACAGATCTGGAAAGCATGGATCACTATGACACTTAAAGGCACCTAAAAAATATGAAAATCGAGAAAATATTTTGGGAAAAGTTTGGATACTCTGTTGGCAAAGTAATATTGACCCAAGACACTAAGGTTCTAAATCCATTTCCTTTATTTGCTGCATTAACACAGTGTAATGCTTATCACTGTTTTTCTGGAAAAAGTCTTGAAAAGGTCTGTAATGTTTTCAGGAAGAAAAGGTAAGAACCCTGTTAAAGCCACGCTTACACCTCTGATGTTGAAAGCAGGCTCTGATACTAAAGGCGGTTTCACACTTGGCCCAAATAACTGAGTCTGCAACCAGGACTGATTTTGGGGAAGAGGCTCATAATCACAGCTTTGCTTTCACATAAAAAAAAAAAAATAGCCATGCAGGCCGGCATGAGTCAGACATTTTTGCAATGTTCTCAGTGCAAGCATTTGCACCACAAAGATGAACTAATTACAGTGCTCCAGTCTTATGAAAGTCTGGTTTTATATATCAGTAATCATAATAACTGCAAAAGTAAAAACTGGAAGTCACATGCCATGTTGAACCAATCACATTACCCGGCATGCAGCACTGAGAGCGATTAGATTCCTCACAATGCGGCCCATGCCGCGGTTCAAAAACAGCTTTCACACTTCTCTGGTCAGATTGAAGCCAGGGCTTAAACGGCCCTGAGTCCAGAAAAAAATTCCAGACCTTAGTCACTTTTAAGTCTAATATTTGCATCATTCGGATATCACAATCACAAACCTCACTATTCTGATTAAACCTATTTTTAAACCTATTTCATACCTCTTCGTTTGTGGTTACTATGCAATTTTGTGTGTTTGTGTCATCAGTGCCATGATTAAGAGGTTTTCTGTCCTGATCGGGAGGGCCGCATCAGCCCATTGCCTTGATGTTCCACTATACACTCCCCATCATGTACGATACCTGGCTGCTAAACCGGTAATGCAACATACACACAATACAACTTAAACAAACCTATACAATTACTCTTAAGGAATGGAAAAGTTTGGAAAATGTGTATGTAAGCCATATTTTGAAGACATTGGATGATAAATTGTCTAATTCTGAGTGTGTTGCTTTGTCTAGGATAGAGTACATGGAAAAGCTAAGAAGTTTATCCTGAAACCAGTGAAATTAGAGAAACAGGAGAAGCAAGAAGTGGAGATCAAACAGTCTATGACTGTGTCTCAACTTGCTGAGGCTATGAACAAAGACATAGATCATGTATATGAGGCCTTACTGAACACAGCTATAAATATCAATGATCTGGAACCAGACAGTGTGTTGGAGGAGAAGTGGCTAAAAGAGGCTATAAAGAGGTCTGGGATGAAGTATAAATGGGCCAAGATAGTGGAGAATGAAGTCAGAGAAAACAAAGATGTCCAGAGACAACCACCACCAGATCCTGCTAGTTTAGTGAACAGACCTCCAGTAGTAACTATTATGGGGCATGTGGATCATGGGAAGACCACGCTGCTGGACAGCCTGAGGAAGAGCCAGATTGCTGTACAAGAGGCTGGAGGCATCACGCAGCACACTGGAGCGTTTCTGGTCCAGCTTCCTTCTGGTGAACTGATTACGTTTCTGGACACCCCTGGACATGCAGCGTTTTCTGCTATGAGGGCTCGTGGTGCCTTGGTTACTGACATCATCATTCTGGTGGTTGCAGCTGATGACGGAGTGATGAAGCAGACCATCGAGTCCATACAGCATGCCAAGAAAGCCAAAGTGCCAATCATTGTGGCAGTGAATAAATGTGATAAGCCTCAGGCAGATCCCCAGAAAGTGAAACAAGCTTTGCTGGCCCATGATGTTGTGTGTGAAGAGTTTGGAGGAGACGTCCAGGCTATCCATTTGTCTGCTTTAAAGGGGGAGAATCTGATGGAGCTGGCTGAAGCCACAGTAGCACTTGCTGAGATGCTGGAACTGAAAGCTGACCCTAAGGGTCTAGTAGAGGGGACTGTCATTGAAAGCCATACAAGCAAGGGCAAAGGATCTGTAACCATGGCAATAATCAAACGGGGCACTCTAAAGAAGGGCTGCATACTGGTGGCAGGAAAGGCCTGGGCTAAAGTGCGCTTAATGTTTGATGAGAACGGCCGAACTGTGACAAACGCAGGGCCTGGCATTCCTGTAGAGATTGTTGGCTGGAAGGAACTACCTTCCGCTGGTGAAGAAATTCTGGAGGTGGAGTCGGAGCAACGGGCTCGGGAGGTAGTGGAGTGGCGCACATACATGGAAGAACAGAACAAGTTGAAGGAGGATCAGCAAGCCATCGAGGCCAAGCAGAAGCAACACCAAGAGAGCTATCAGAAAGAGAGGGAGAGACTGGCGCATCTCAACTGGAGGCAGAGGAAAGTTGCTCTCTACAAGGCCAACAAGCACCATGTAGCCTCCAGACCCAGTGAGAAGACCGAGGCTGAGGATCCCAGTCTGAGTCTCATTGTCAAAGGTGATGTTGATGGCTCAGTGGAGGCAATTTTGAACATCCTTGCAAGTTATGATGCAGAGGAACAGTGTGTCTTAAATATAGTGAATTTTGGTGTTGGGGATATCTCAGAAAATGACATTAACATGGCAGAGACGTTCTCAGGAACAATATATGGTTTCAACATTGGCGCTAGTAAGTCAATACAAGACATGGCTGCCAAGAAGGGCATTCCCTTAAAGATGCATCGTGTCATCTACCATCTGATAGATGACCTGAAAGAGGAGCTTAGCAGTAAACTGCCCCCGACCACTGAGGAGAATATAGTAGGAGAAGCATCTGTTCTGGCCACATTTGATGTGACTGTAGGGAAGAAGAAGGTCCCAGTGGCTGGCTGCAGAGTCCAGAAGGGCCAACTGGACAAGAAGATGAAATTTCGACTCATTCGAGGGAAAGAGGTTCTTTGGGAAGGGGCTTTGACTGCACTAAAACATCACAAAGATGATGTGCAAGTTGTGAAGACAGGCATGGAGTGCGGTCTGTCTTTGGACAAAGCTATTGACTTTAAAGCTGGAGATGAAATAATCTGTTATGAGGAAACAGAGAAGCAGCAGAGAATATCTTGGGATCCAGGGTTTTAAGAGACTGCCCCAAAAATCAGTGACATTCACCAGCATGTGGTGTTCAAAATAGTTATTCTGTCAGGGTATTATGTCCATATTAGGATGTGACTGGCAAGTTGTGTAAATTATTCCATGATTAAAATAAATGTGTTTAAAAAAAGTGGGAAAGGTATCTAGTAGCAATCTAATTAATTTAGATTTATTTATTCATTACAAAAAAAAACAAAAAACAAATACAAAATAAACCAGACGCTATTAAGTGTACTAAATTAGAAATGACAAATTCATATAATCCTCACTGTGTATAATTAGGTATAGAAATAATCAGTTAAGTGGAAATCTGAGAACCTCATTTATAAAGAATAATCCTAAATGTAGATGTCCAGTTATTTCCTAAATGTTCCTATGATCGATTTATAAATGTCCATACATACAAGATAATTTACCTACATTTTTCCCAACCATGACCTGTTCATTAATTGCTTATCATCTTAAAATCATGTGTATGTGAACAAGCATTTTGAGTTCGCCTAGAGAACTCCTTGAGATCTTATAAAGTGGGACAAAAAAAGCAATATTAATGGCTGGGTAAGGAATTAGTAAGGGTGATATAATGTGTATAAATGTCCCATAAGGAGCTCAGCTCTCAGGTGCTGATAGCAATTTGTAAGCTACTTGGAAAACATGCTTTCTGTGGAATGTGCCTCTGGTGAGATCCTGTATAGACTTTACTATTCCTAGATATCTAATATTTATACTAACAAATAATTATTAATTAACAGTATTAGTCTAATGACTAATACTAATTTATTAAATTATTCCATCAGTCAAACTGGCTCAAATGTCCCCCATCAAGGGAAAATATACATTAGCGTACCAGTGCATGAGCATATACTGTATACATACACTCACCGTCCACTATAATAGGAACACCTGTACACCTGCTCATGTATGCAGTTATCCAATCAGCCAATCATGTGGCAGCAGCACAAATCGTGCAGAAAAGTCATGCAGGTCAAGAGCTTCAGTTAATATTCACATCAAACATCAGAATGGGGAAAAAGCATGATCTCTGTGACTTTAACCATGCCATGGTTGTTGGTGCCAGATGGGCTGGTTTGAGTTTTATTTCAGAAACTGCTGATCTCCTGGGAATTTCACACACACACGAGTACTAATCTGAGTTACTATAGACTTCCTGTCAGCTCAGACCAGTCTGCTCATTCTCCTGTGATCTCTCTCATCAGCAAGGTGTTTCAGCTTGCAGATCTTCTGCACACAGGATGTTTTTTGGTTTTTCGCACCGTTCTGTATAAACTGTAGAGACTGCTGTGTGTGAAAATCTCAGGAGATTAGCAGTTTCTGAAATATTCAAACCAGCCCATCTGGCACCAACAACCATGTCACGGTTAGTCACGGAGATCCCATTTTTCCCCCATTCTGATGTTTGATGCTTGTGAATATTAACTGAAGCTCTTGATCTGTATCTGCATGATTTTGTGCATTGTGCTGCTGCCACATGATTGGCTGATTGGATATCTGCATAAATGAGCAGGTGTTCCTAATAAAGCGACTGGCGAGTGTATATTCATGCAAAGGAGGATTTTCTAAGTGAAGTCTGTGGCCCAGCACAAAGCAGAGTTACTCTTACCATCCCAAAGTTGATTTTTTTTTAATAACAGGACATCCTGAAGTTATTCCTCTTATACTACAGGAATTTGCTAATGATTGACATTTTTAATTTATTAAAGAATGACGTTTATAGTCACATTTAATGTTATGGAACGTCCATGAGACAAGTTAGTTCCTGTTATCACTTACATTACAGCAGTTATAAACATTTGTTCTCGCACCACCCTCTCTTTTTTCCTCTCTTAAAGTTAATAAGACAAAAAAAAACACAGCATGATTTTTTTTTTACTGAGACTGTAAAGCGTATAAAGTGTTTTCTTATTTACAGTTTCACCGTAAAGTGACATGCTGGATTTTTTTTTTACAAACCACTGACACTTCAGACTCCTTTCATAAATGTTAAGTTAATGTTTCCTTACAGAAAGCTTCACCATATTATTGATTATATCTTTTTCTTTTCTATGTTTGGTATAAGTTCCTGTATATTCCAGATGTGCCAACATTACAAGAAAATCATGAAAGGGTGAGGAAAAATATACTCTAGTATATTAATAAGGGAAACCCTATTGTATGTCGGTGGACAGGACAGCTTGATGCTCACAAGAAGGTAAGGGGAATATTATCTAAATAGCTAATTTGTGTTTTTTTCCTCAGATGAGCGGGAAGCAACACTAAGAGAACAGCAAGGCAAAAGTTTGATATGACTGCTATTTAAGTGAATTGGATTTTCAGCCAGACGAGGTTTATTTGTGCTTGGCCTGACCACTGCTTCATCTGAGAAGCAAAAGTGTAATTTTCAGGTGTCTCCTGTATCACCGTTGGTCAAAAAATTGTAAATGTTATGGCTAAACTGTAAATTTCTGAGGTGACATTAATATACAGGTCATTTGTGCTGCGTGTGAATGATGACGACACAAATCGGTTTGTGATGAGAGACCAAAAATGAAACAAAGCTTTCATTTAACTGTTTTATTGTTAAAGATCATTTGTGTGGAAAGCAAAAAAAAAATACATAATTTTACAAATTGCTGCGGTCCAATACATAAACTTTAAACTGACTTTAAAGACCTTCATTTATTTCAGCCAACAAAACAGGTTAAAAAAAAAAAAAAAAAAAAAAGACAGCAATAAACACTGGCAGGAATGCATGAAAGGTGCATAGCTCCACATAATCTACATCACTGTATTGCAGTTCTGGACAACTCTCTTAACTCTACTTAAGTTACTGTGACCTAAATTGAG
>CM040459.1:23637755-23657755 GCA_022758105.1 Pangasianodon gigas | reverse complement strand
TTTCTGTATGAGAAACACACACACACACAGACGCAGGCACAGGCTCCGGTCCCACGTTCACTGCTGAGCTACAGTTACTGTAACATCATCATGATCTGTCTGTTGTTACACCAGTTCGAGGGTCAGATGGGACATTTCTGCTCCGCGGACCACCGAACTGTGAGGAAAGTCCGACTTTCCAGCGGTGAGCTTTTTACTTATATGAGCAGAATTTAATGCAGGATGATTTCAACTCTAATTTAACTTCATCTTTAACTGTGTGTCATCTTTCCTGTCATGTTTCAGAGATGAACGACAGAGCAAATATGTGACCTTCAGCAGGGATGGCACTTTGTTTGGCTGGTGCAATGGGGAGAAGTACGTATACAAACTCATCACACACATTGCAGTGATAGCCCCTGGTCAGCTCCGGGTAGAGGCACCTCACGCAGGACAGAGACCCCGGGACAGACCCAGGGCCTGCTGGAGAGATTATATCTCACAACTGGCCTGGGAACATCTGTAGAGCCCCAGGAGGAACTGGAATCCCTGGATGGGGATCGAGAAGTCTGGACAGAACTTCTCCCCTACCAGGAAAAGCAGAATTAAAATGAATGAATGAACTATATTTGCATTTATTAGGTTAAGTCAGGGGATAGTATACAGTGGCTTAGTGGTTAGCACTGTTTCCTCACACCTCCGGGGTTGGGGGCTGAATCGCGCCTCCACCCTGTGTGTACAGGGCTTGCATGGTCTTCCCGTGCTTTGGGGGTTTCCTCCGGGTATTCCGGTTTCCTCCCCCAGTCTAAAGACATGCATTATAGGCTGATTGGCATCTCTAAATTGTCTGTAGTGAGTGAATGGGTGTGTATGTGTGTGTGATTGTGCCCTGCGATTGGATTGGCACCCCGTCCAGGGTGCCCCCCCCGTGCCCCGAGTCCCCTGGGATAGGCTCCAGGCTCCCCGTGACCCCATGTAGGATAGGCAGCACAGAGAATGGATGGATGGATGGATGGAGGTCATGTCAGACGTGTTTGAGAATCTTTACCGAGAAATAACTGCTGCTTGATATAGTTGTTTCAATTTTTTTCCGCAGGGTCAGCGTCATCAAAGTTGAGAAGGGAGATTTGGTGAAGTCTTTTGATCTACCAAAAACTACAATGCTGGGATTTTCTCCGCTTAACAAAGTGCTGGTTACATGGAAGCAGTACGCCAGTGAGTATACTGAAAACGTGTAATGGGAACACGGGTGTGCAGTGTGATGTGTGTGTGGTTTGCTTGTTATAACTACAGTTATAATACACACCTACTGAACTTGATGAAGAAAAATCACCAACCTGTGCCAGACTCCGTGCCTGTGACCACACAAGACCGGCTTTTGAGCTGGCTCCATTGGTTTATAACTTCTAAACAATTCAAACATCAAAACATTGTGAAGTAATGATTTTGAGTATAGTTAATGATTACAGTGACTTTATCATGGGTAAAGGGGTTTTACGCACTCCACCTTTCCACTCCACTTAGTGTCATGCCTAAACAAAACCCTTACCTGTGGTATAATCACTGCAACTCATGCCTTCTTGTTGCTCACTGCTTTAATAGATGGATTATAGAAGTATTAATGATAGGAATATCTACTGGTTATGTAGCACAGATTAAACAATGTAGTTTAAATTAGTGTATTTAAAATACAAGCAAATTTCACAGGATCCACAGGATACAGTTTGCTCCATGTTATAGTAATTTTCTACGTAATCACTGAGTATTAACTCTCGTCATGTATTCCTGTTATGTTTCAGAATCACAAGATAATCCTCAGGGTGAGGCTAACCTCCAGCTGTGGGATCTGCAAACAGGCAACTGTATCAAAGCGTTTTACCAGAAAAAAGCAGAGGGATGGTGAGTAACTAAGACAATAATCACATGACTGTCAAGTCAGTCAAATTCATTTAAATGAATTCATCAGCTCTAGCAAGGTGTGTATAAGTCTTTTACCATCAGGTGAAAAGCCATCATATGTTGCTGTGGCTGAATTCTGGTGAAAAGGTTATGAAAAATAAGGTTTGGGACACAACTGGATTTTTCTGCCTGTAACATACAGTATATTGACACCACAACTTTAAAAGGAACATAAGTATATTTCAACAAATCCATGTGGAAATGTTAATCATGTTGGTGAAGTAGGCAGTTGAACAAATTCAGTGTTAAAAACACTCCTTTTCCATGTTAGAATGCTGTGATTTGACTTGAGATGCATGCAAAAGAGAAACTTCTTCAGTTCTGGAAAGCCTGTCATTTTCTGAAGAATGTATAGTAGAAAATATAAAAAGTTCACCATGTGAAGGGTTTTCCCAGGCCGCCGTATATACGTGTTAACTGGGACTGACATGCACAGAGAATGATTGATGGGGAGAAAGAACAAGCGTGCCTACATAAATCATTTTTTAACATTGCTGCTGACTAGCACGCTAGTCATAAAAAGAACTGGGTGTATGCTTTCAGACTTTATTGAAACAGAAATGCTGCTGTATCATAAATACTGAGAGCACTGCATTGATTCAAGTGTTTCATCCCAGGTCACATGATCTGTAGCTAAATTTGTCGTTAATTAGTGTTATTTGTCAAATGATGTGCGTGATCCTATGTTTCAAGGTGTCCAAGTTGGGCCGATGATGAAAGCGTCGCAGTCAGATGTGTGAACAATGAACTTCATTTCTTTGAGAATAATAACTTCGGTAAGGTTTTGTTTCTCCACCATTTTTTTTACAGTTACCACAGCTGAATATTTGTGCAAAGTCTTTGAAATTGTACGTGATACTAATGAACGTTAATCAGCTGATGTGTGTCTCTAAACGTGTGTTTTGCTTGTGCAGAAACCATTGCCAACAAACTTCATCTTCAGAAGGTATCAGACTTTGCTCTGTCACCAGGAACTCAGCCAAGCAAGGTATTGCAAAAGTCACCCCTTGAGCGCTGTTGAATTCTCGAGTTCTGATTGGTCAGACGGTGTGGATTAATGTTCTTTGCCAGCAGCTCTGACAGTAGTGCCAGCTGAAAAATTTGTAATTGTTGTGCTCCTAAGTGAATCAACAGAAAACTGTTCAGCCAGATGTGGTGGCCATACGTGGCCAGGAGCCAAGGTAGCAAAACTGGCTGTGCTCTCTGGGTGGGAGGGGTGTTATACTCTGTGTCCCCTGTCAATCAGAGAGACACAAACCAATCACAGGTGTCTGTGAGCTCATGTATGCAGAAGAGGGTAGATAGCGCTGTCCTCCGATTATGTTACACTGCCCTGTGATGCAGCATGAGCAGCAGTTCTAAAAGTTGCAGTTTGCTGGAGGAAGCACGGAGGAAGCGTTTACCCTCCCTGGTTCATAGTTATTGTGTGATAGGGAAAGCTGGCTAGTAGGTAGGAATTAGCAGGTGACCAAATTGGGGAGAAAAATGCGTAAATAAAAAAAATTAATAATTATTATTGACAAATTGCTGTGGTAAAAGAAGATATGCTGTTATCAGAAAATAATCTTCAGGGTGGTAACTTTGTGTTGGACCACATAACACCACCACGTCGTTGATTATATTTCTATAACTGCATGCCCCCAAAATTTTATTAAGTTTATATAAGTTTTATTCCTTACTTCTCTAATCCTGATTTTTATTATCTCTAATAACATCCCGGCAATGACAGAGCCAGCATACATGGCCAGTAGTTTGAGACGCTGTATCAATTCACTCTGCCCTATTTTTCCTCAAAATGTCCTAGATCTCTCGTCTGGAGAACAGATTTCTGGGATTCCTTTCTTCAAGAATGCCCCATGCAGTGTTTCTCGAAACTTTGCTCAAAATGAGTTTTCTTACAATACAGCTGTCCTTATGCTGCTTTCCAAATTTTAAATCAGGAGTACATGCACAGCTAAAACATGCTGCCTACCTAGGCAGCCTACACCCCATTGGACTGTAGGGACAAACAGGATATTTTGAAGTGACCACAATTAGTAATATTTGTGTATTAAATATTGTTTTTGTGTACAGCTAATTGTTTAATGTCTTTTGTGTTACTCAAGGTTGCTGTCTACGTTCCTGGAAGCAAGGGTGCCCCCTCTTTTGTCCGGCTTTATCAGTACCCTAATTTTAGTGGTCCTACCTCAGCTCTGGCCAACAAAAGCTTTTTCAAGGCTGATAAAGTGACCATGCTGTGGAACAAAAGAGGTATCCGAATTAACTTTTTTTTAACACATTTTTTTTCAACGCAACTTACATGTGAACATGTTGAGTGACTGCTGGTTTACTGGCAGTCCTGAGATTTAAACTCATGTTGGTCACTAGCACCAGACCTTAACTTTGAGCTTCCAGCTATCACTATTTGTAAATGTTATGCCTTCAAATTTATTAATACTAAAAATAGCTAAAGCTTGTATAGTATGTTGAAATGTGTGTATATCCATAATTTGTTACTGACGATCTCATTCTTCCCTGTCCTGTAGCCAGTGCGGTTCTAGTTACAGCTAGCACAGAAGTAGATAAAACTGGCGCATCCTACTACGGAGAGCAGACTTTACATTATCTCGCAACAAACGGAGACAGCGCAGTGGTCCAGCTCCGTAAGTGTCCTTTACAAATCTTCAAATTTAAACCACACAGTTTAAATCCCCACAGCATTAGGGACTTCGACAGCTGCATTGACTGCCACAGCAACCAGGGAAAAGCAGTTAATTTGTGCATTTGTAACCATCTTGATAGTCCTCGATGCAGCTGTCGATGCTTAAAGCCCTGATTGATTGTGAAATTGTTTGATAAAAATTTAATTATTCTTATTGAAGGGTTTAAAGTTTATAGAGTTAATAAAGTCCAGCACAAAATTATTACTAAAATAAAAATTATAATTATTATTTTGCATTAGAAGTGTTGAAGTGTTTGTATTAGGGGTGTTTTAATTATTTACTGTGATAATCTAAAATAGGTATACCACTAACACTATGCAAAACCAGTTTAGATAATGATGTCCAAGAGAAACATTATTTCTGGCAGTGGCATAATATGATTTTTAAAACAGGGTTGTTTATTTCTTATAGTCATCATTTATTTTCTGAGCTGGATATAGCAAAGTAAAGTTATTTTATTACTGTACTTAAGTCTATTTTGGTTTTTAGGATATGTACTTTAGTTGTTTTTCTTTCTCCTACTATTTTTGACTTTTACTTACAACACTGCAAAAGAAAAATTTTCACTTTCTACTCACTACATTTTCAAGAATTACATTATTACATTTCTGTAAAATCACAGATTTGTAAAGTCATAAGATGACTTTAGCATCAGACCAGCTTCAAGTCATTCATCTTAATTCCTAACAAACCTTTTAAATCTTTAAAACAAATCTTTTACACAGTCTTTTAAATTTTAATAGATATTGTTAGTTAGCTGAAATTTTCCCACGTTCTTAAGTTTTTTTGGTGAAAGTGGCACGAATTTATCATCAGTAACTAAAATCAGTGTGTGATTTGAGTCAGACTTTTTTCTTCTGTGAATGTTTCTTGTACTTTTATTTTCATACTTTGGGGAGATTTCAGACTTTTCTACTTTAAATTGAGTTACGAAGTTTGAAACTGTACTTTATTTAGGTGAGTAATTGTAGTAATTGCATTTCTTGAATATGTTGTGCATTGTTTTGGTAAAGTACTGAAGGCAAATTCCCTAATAACTGCACAGCGCTAGGGTTTTATGTTACTTAAAGTCGTCCACTTCAAAAATTTGATGTAAGCACAGACCATGATGTCAGAACTGTGATATTGAGCAGTATGGTTATTCAACTGTGCAAATAATATACAGCGTGTCCCAAAAGTCTCCGTACACAGGGGACTGTGTACGCCAGCCCCACGTCGGTTGTGCCTTCGTCAGTGGATGTTCGTGGACGTAAACATCTCGGTTGGTCCACAACACTTCCGGTCTTTTTGAATTTGTTAATAAGTTTGGCAACAGTGTTGTGTGTGATGTACTTGCCAGGTTTCCTGTTAAAGTCCATCGCAACCTTGCGACAGCTTCCCGATCCAGCCATGCGAATGATTTCAATACATTCTTCTTTTGTCAAAGGCATTCTGAAAAAAATATATAATATAAACTGAGTATGAAAAATTTCGGAAGATATTTTGCTGTAAGTGTTAATTTCCCCTATGTATGGAGACTTCTGGGACACCCTGTAATATCGGCTCCACCTCCATTTTATTAAATGCTCTCTTGTTACTTGATATTCTCTTATTATGTACAATTTTGTTTCTTTCTCTGAACAGCAAAGAACGGCCCTATTTACGATGTGACCTGGAGTCCCAACTCTTCGGAATTCTGTGTTGTTTATGGCTTCATGCCTGCCAAAGCCACAGTCTTTAACCTGAAGTGCGAGCCCATTTTTGACTTTGGCACTGGTCCACGCAACGCTGCTTTTTACAGCCCGCAGGGCCACATCCTGGTCCTGGCAGGCTTCGGAAACTTGAGGGGTCAGATGGAGGTGTGGGATGTGAAGAAGTACAAGCAAGTGTCCAAGCCGCAGGCTGCAGACACCACGTTCTTCTCCTGGTGTCCTGATGGAGAGCACATTGTTACGGCAACCTGCTCACCCAGGCTCAGGGTCAGTAACGGCTATAAGATCTGGCACTACACCGGCACAGTTCTGTACAAGCAGGACGCACCAGCAGGGAAAGAACTCTGGGAGGTGGTCTGGCAACCGTTCTTACCTGGAACGTTCCCAGAGAAGCCGGTGAAGTACCAGGCAGCTGCTAGTGAGCTCGGCAGCACCGAAGCCAAGCCTACGCAGGCCTACCGGCCTCCTGCCCTGCGCAACAAACCAGAGAGCAGCAGCCTCAAACTGGTGAGCTCATATACTAATGAAAATCTACTGATATATATATATATATATTAGTCTTAGACACTCTATATTTTTTAGTACAAACTTTGTTATAGATTTGTATTTTATGATTTCTGCATTATCGAGTCAGTACAAAAACATTTTAGATTTCCAAACATTAGTTTTCCAGCACAAAATTCAATGTTACAGAACAGTGTTTGTATGGCAGTAAAGAAAGCAGCATATTACATAAGAGACCACTTTTCAGACAAAAAAACATAATGAAGGCTGCTGGATTTTGCTGCAAAAATAAGAAGCAAGTGTGACAGTCAAAGTCTCCAGAAGAACTGTGGCTGGTTCTGCAAGATGCTCAGTAACACTTACAGCTCATTTCCTTATAAAACTGCACAAATTGTACCTGAGACTACTAATTTTTTTTTTTAAAGCAAAGGATCGTCACACCAAATATTGATTTTATTTCATTTATTACTGTTTACTGCTCTTTATAGTATTTTTTTAAAATGTAGAAACATTTAATTTCATTATTTTTGAAGGCATCTTTGCTCTACAGCATTTCTTTGCATGTGCCTAAGACTCTTGCACAGTACTGTGTGTGTGTGTGTGTGTGTGTGTGTGTGTGTGTGTGTGTGTGTGTGTGTGTGTGTATCATGACATCATCATACAAGGACAGCAGGGTGGTGCTTACCTCAAACATCTTCCTGTCTGAAGATGTTGATTAGTTACTATGGTTACCAGGAGCTAGCAAATTAATATAAAATTAAAAGTTTAGTAGGTAAAAATGAATATTTATGCAACCTCATGGTGTGTGTTATCTGTCTCTGTTCCGCCGACATGAGTGTGTAATCAAAGCTGAATAAAAATGTCTCCCATTCTGCAAGCATGAAGAGGAACCACCGCAGAACCTGAAGCCTGGTGCTGGAGACAAGCAGATGTCCAAGGCAGCTCTGAAAAACCAGAGAAGACGGGAGGCAAAGAAAGCAGCTAAACAGGTGTGTTATGGTTATTGATCTTCTGTAATGCATTTTTCGATGTATTCTGTATTGACGATATTTTATTTTGGAACTTAAAGGGCCTTAGCCATTGATGTACCACTATCGACTAGGGTTATTACAGTTAACGCAAAGAAAAAAAAATGTAAACAGAAGAAAAATACTATAATAATATTTGTTTAAAAGATACAATTAGCTAGAAATGAGCGTCAGTGATCATTTTTTTGTGTATGCTGGCCATGCAGTTTCCTCTGTTAACAGATATATCAGTGTTCTAACCTAACTGTGGGATTGATTGTCTACATTATTCCACAAATTATTCTTGGTGTATTTGTTTGTCTCTGTCAATACAGGAAAATAAATCTGAAGAAACTCCCACTCCACCTTCAGAGCCTCCACCCACCAGAGAGATTCCTGTAGCGTCTACACACGGAGATCCTGAAACTGACAAAAAGATTAAGAACTTGAAAAAGGTATGTTTAGGCATTTAGCGGTTGAGGATTAACCCTTTAACTGACATCTCAGCTGTACGGTAGAGGTCTATAATTTCTTTAAAAAAAAAAAAAAAAAAAAAAAAGGGTGAAGTTATGAAAAAAACTGTTAGACATTGTTATTTGGTGCTCTAGTAATAGGTATTTATGGTTAAATATTTTTTTCATCACCTATTTTAATGAGTGACAGTTAAAGGGTTAAGGGGCCCTGCTTAATGGCCCTACACTGGCTTTCTGGCAATCACTGGATTTGAACTCATAACCTTACGGTTACTAGGGCGCCTGGCTAGCTCAGTTGGTAGAGAGTGGGACTGCTGATCTCAGGATCGTGGGATTGAGCATCACGCTGGGCGCCAACCCCAGCCACTGGGGCTGCACAGGCTAGTGTGCTCTCAGTGCCGGTCCCAAGCCCGGATAAATGGGGAGGGTCGCGTCAGGAAGGGCGTCCAGCGTAAAACCTGTGCCAAATCAATATGAGGACAATGGAAAGTGACCCACTGTGGCAATTTCTAACTGGAACAGCTGAAAGAACAACAACAACAACAACCACCACCACCTTACAGTTACTAGGGCAGAAAACTCTGATAAGTGCTCAACATACTACATACACGGACAGTGCAGTTTATTTAAAAACGACAGGGTGTGCTGTTATCGGAAAATAATCAATGACAAGGTGATGGTGGAAGTTCTTCTTCCCCAGCAATGTGCATTCTTCTTATGCCACAGCAATTTGCCAACAGTGTTTATTAATTAAAGAGCAGCATTTCGTACTTTTTATCTCTTTATAATGATATTTAATGTTGTGAAACGTCCGCCATACAAGTTAGTTCCTGCTATCCCTTATGTTACGGAGTTAATAACGCAAAAAAAAAAAAAAATGCAATCTCTCATGTTTCCTGTGATGGAAAACTTACTGACTGGTACAAAGCACTTGCACTGGAGACTCCTTCCCTAAAAGTTAAAATAAACAGCTCATTACAGAAACAATCACTATATGCAATGATATGTTTTTCTTTACAAAATAACACCACGTTTTTGTTTGTTTGTTTTTATCTGTTTAGTATTCGGCTTCGATTATTTGGCGCATCCACCAAAGTGCAATTCCCTGTGTATCAGCTGTTACTATAGAAACGATAATGTACTAGAACAAGCACATTAATATAAACCAGTGATTTGAGAACCTTCTGACCAATCAGATTTCAGAATTCAATAGCGCTGTGTGGTATAAAAGCAACATGACAATATTACAATATTACAAACTCATTTTTATATTTGTTTGGTCAAAAAAAATTCACACAGAATTATCCACTTACCCCAAATTGAGCCTTCTTAATTTTGCACTGGAGCTACAAAGCTAATAGAGCTAACTAGTAACAAAAACTTTAGGGCCAAAACATTCGTAGCAGCCATCTTCTGCTATTTTATAAAACTGTTTATGTACCAGTGGTATTATTGAGCCAAACCATGTGTTTAGAGGTGACTGTGTTTGCACAGTGATGAACTAGCGGCTGTTAGCTTGCTAGCTCCATTAGCTCCATTTTGAATAAATAGGAAAACCGTGTAAGTTTTGGGACGAGCTGTTTCTTTAGGCTTTATTTAAATGGTATACCTGAAGGAGGCTAACTTGATTCTGTATATTTGGCTCAGAAACTGAAGGCTATTGAGGAGTTAAAGGAGCAACAAGCAGCAGGCAAACAAATGCAGAAAAATCAGGTATTTTATTTGCACTTTATTTATTCCACTCTCCATTTTTCAGACATATGATACTGGCCTTGTTTTATACTCGTCCACAAATATACTGTATACGTATTGCAGCATGAACATAGTTATGTTTTGTGGTTTAATAATATGTCCTAGTGAATGAAGAATCTGTGAATCATGCAGAAAACCATATGACTGTATCAAACTTAATTCCTTAAAATGATATAATTGTGTTTAAATCTCATCCCACAGCTGGAGAAGATTCAGAAGGAGGCACAGCTGCTGAAGGAGCTCGAGGGCCTTGAATTAGGGCTGTAACTAATTTTCCAACCCATTCACAGCACTACTGTTCTATAGCTTAATGCATACAAGGAGCTGAACCAGAGCACATGTTGGACTCAATCCCAGATAAACATAAAACATTCATGAACAAATAACGTGTTGTAGTTTCTTCTTCTCCGTTTAACACACAAGGTGATCCATGAAACACTGCCTGGTCCTCTAAAGGCATTATTGCTATGCAATACAGTTAATGTACAGTTTACGAGGGAAGTTTTGCTATTCTACACATGCGATGAAATCGATGGATTAACGTTTCTGCTGTGCACACATAACGATCGGAATTAATTTGTAATAGATTTATATGGAACGTCATGAAATTTCATGTTACCGTGAACCTTGGGTTGTTTTTTTTGTTTGTTTAAAAGTGTTTTCTCCATGCTTCCAATTATATGTTGTGAAATTTCCATCAGCAAGACAAATAAAGAACAGTCAAGTACACCAGGAATATTTATTTTAAGGTTCTTTTAGTCTTAATTTCATCTAGATAAGAGGGATTAAATTCTGGCCGTGATACATCAGTATTTTTGTGAGTAATTTTTTTAAGTATTCTATTGATTTTTGCCTTAACTGTGGAGTATACAACTAGTCGACTAATACTTATTTGAATTAGGCCTACTGGTCAACTAGAAAAAAAGAAATAGTCATACAACCCATTATATAGGCTATATATATATTTACAGCAATATTTTCTGTAGTTTTAATGTACAGTTTGGGAATTGTAGACAGTATGCTTGATATGTGTATCTGTTATATGAATAACAGTGTAATTACATTTTTTTTTTGTAGAAATTTGAATTAAAATACACCCCCCTCCCCCACTTTTTTAAACTAATTGTACCATGATGCGTGACAACACTCCAGTCAGGTCCAGGTTTGTAGGCCGTCTGTGCACCTTCTACCACAACCAGCTGTCATCACATCCAGAAAATGTCATCATTGTAGAGGACTTATTCTGTGCCATCAATTCATCAGCAGTTTGATTGCCTGTTGAGAGGCACTTGGACCTCTGGATACCAGTGGTGTCTGTATGGAAACTCCACCATGTGCCAAAACTTCCAGGCATGAAGGTGCCTGAGTACCAGCCGGTTTAGGAGGCTCTATGTGTCGGCAAGGTTGTTTTGACAGTTTTATTGGTGTAGGTAGTACTGTTTTTTTTTGTTGTCTTGACCTCACTGAATTTACATAGCGAATAACGCAATGCAGGCCTGTTCACTGTGATGACATTCATTCCTTCATTCATTTATTTATCTTCTTTCCACTTTTCCTGCAGCCTGCAATGATCATACATATTTGTGAAAAGATTTTAGAGTGATAAAGCTTAGACATACACACACATATAAACGCCATCCATGTTTTCAACACAGCAAGGGATTGGATGGAGAATGCAGGAAGCTTCACAACCACAACTGTACATACTTCATACTGGAACATGTTGGGCCTCCTTAGTTCCAGTGAAGGGAAACTGTAATGCTACAACATACAAAGACATCCTATACAATTGTGTGAAATCCAACTTTGTGGTAACAGTTTGGGAAAGACTCTATCCATCCATTTTCTGCGCTGCTTATCCTACACAGGGTTGGCCTGGAGCCTATCCCAGGGGACTTGGGGCACAAGGCAAGGGATACCCTGGACGGGGTGCCAACCCATCACAGGGCGCAATTGCACACACACTCACACACTCATTCACTCACTAGGGACAATTTAGAGATGCTAAATTGTGCTACAACCCATGTCTTTGGACTGGGGGAGGAAACCGGAGTACCCGCAGGAAACCCCTGAAGCACGGGGAGAACGTACAAACTCCAAGCACACAGGGTGGAGGTGGGAATCGGACCCCCAACCCCAGAGGTGCGAGGCAACAGTGCTAACCACTGAACCACCGTGCCCCTCGCGGAAGACTCTTTTGTCGTATTTCTACCTTGTCTTTTGACAAAATATGTTTGTTCGAGCTTTTATTTTGAAATATATGCCAATTACGTTTGTTCGGGCTTTTATTTTGAAATATTTGCCTCACCGCGACCGGAAGTCATTCTCATTATGAGGGCTAGTTTCACAGTTCTCTTCACTCAGCCTGCGATTGTCCTGTTGTGAAGAGGCAGCTCGGCTCCTGGCGTCTTTATTTACACCAGAGTCTCTGGACGCGGAGTTTTCAGGTTTGAGGAATAATTTACTATAATAACAGCGTTCTCATTAATGTCAACCCCAGCTTTAGTGTGATGATTTTCTTGTCATTTGTGACCGGTGTTAGCTTTATTCACCACCCGGCATTCTAGCTAGGTTAGCCAGTTTGCTAAGTTTAGCTAGCTAGCAAAAATACCCAGTTAGGCATTAGCTACGTTTATCTGTTTATTTGTTATTATCTGTATATTCACTCTGTTTACTTAGTAATCTGTGTTATATAGAATAATACTGTACATCTTAGGACACGACAAGAGTATTAACTGCCTTTGTTTTTTAAGGTTATATTTGTAAATGTTGGCTGATTATTTTTTGTATATTTCTGTTTTTTTTTTGTTTTTTTTTAGAAACACGACACTCAGGGATTTGAGCTGAAGAGTGAAGAGGAGATTGTCCTAAACCTGAGGTGAGATTTGTATAGAGTTTATTTTGTGCCAAAAGTTTCAAATAATAGCAAAATATTAATGATCAAAATGTAAAAAAAAAAAAAAAAAAAAAAAAAAAAAGTAAATGCAATATTTTAGCGAATCAGATCAAAATAAATTTCTTAAAAAGATGACTACTCTCATTCTCTCACACACTCATTTTGCTTTAATTTTTTTTTCCCATTTGCGGATTTTGTTGATGCAGTTTGCTATTGGTCACCTGATTGAGGAGTGGGCGGTGCTCTGACAGTTAGCCACGCCCACTCCGCCAGGTGACCTAGCTAATGTTAGCTGTTTAATCTGCTGCTCAGCTGGAATGAAGGCACTTGCGTGATAAATATACCTGAATATATCTACAACCAATTTAGTAGCTACTCATTAGTTTTGTAATATGAGTAATGTAATATAATATAATAGAGGGGGTGTGGTAAACTTTTAGAGCCCCTCCCACTCCAAAATCAGCTGACTAATAGAGATATAAGATGAACACCTTCTTCTAATGTAATAATGTAATATAATATAATAGAGGGGGCGTGGTTAAACTTTAAAGCCCCTCCCACTCCAAAATCAGCTGACGAGTAGAGATGTAAGATGAGCTCCGCCTTCTTCTAAGAAAACGGCCCCTCCTGAAAATGTGCCAAAAGTCAGAAGCAGAAGAGTGACTCCAGAAGTAAAAGAGCTTCATCAGCAAAATCCGCTCATGAGAGTGTGAATGAGTAGGCATGTTTTTGATAAATAGTTTTGATTTGATTCTAATTACTTGCATTTTCAATATATTTTTTACACTTTGATAATTAATATTTTGCTTGTGGATATTTTTTTTTATTATTTTTTTTGTATTCGGTTTTATTATTATTATTTTTTTTATACTTCTGGCACAAAATTAACTCCATAGATTTGTTCCCTCGGCGATCAGCAGCATCTCTGTATTTAATCCGGCAGTGAAATGAACTCATCACAGTGGCCTGTGTATTAGACTGTGTCTAATACATGGTAACAGAAGGATTGTCACAAACCTGACGTTTAGTTTCATGGTTGTGGTTTTCTACTGATTTTTAGAACTGGACTAAGATTTATTAGTGATAGCGGATCACATTTTGTCTTTGGTTATGGATTGTAAGGTTTCCAAACAAACAATCGTGTATAAAACATTGGAGACATCATCTTCCATCGAATAACAAAAGAGAAACATACAATACTACAGAAATAGCTCAATACTACTGTAATAATATAGTACTACAGTACAGTGTTACAGTAATAGTACAATACTGTAGTGATCTTATAAAACTACAGTAACACTATAATACTACAGTCACCTATAAACTTACAGTAACAGTACAATACTAAAGTAATAGTACAATACTATAGTGATCTTATAAAACTACAGTAATAATACAATAGTACAGTAATAGTACAATACTATAGTGACCTATAAACTTACAATACTACTGACCTATAAAGCTACAGTAATAGTACAACATTACAGTCATAGTACAGCATTACAGTAATAGTACAGTACTACAGTGAGTGTACAAAGCTAGAGTATCAGTACAATACTACAGTAATAGTAAAGTGCTACATTCACAAAAAAACAGCCCAACATTTTTCAGATTGAGGCTTCTCATATATGAGGCTTATTTGTAGTGTAAATTGTCTATGTAATATAGAATGTAATATATTATTTATCTTGTCCACTGAAAGATAAGCACTAAGTTATAATCAAAAACTGAGTCTGTAATTAACACACAATCACAGATTTGTTTTGTAATCTTAGTGTTCTTGTACTTCTAAGCAATGCTCACAATTTCAAGGAGTCCTGCCCAAAGAAGAGGTGACATTTGAGAGTTTATGACACATTGCGTTGTTTGTAACTATAAACAAATCAAATCGTTGCGAGATGATTTATCTGCTAGCAACATTTTCAGTGAGTACCCAGAAATCATGAGCTCTGATTTAATCAGTGACTAATGAAATCCTCATTTCAAACATTTCTGAGATGATGCAGTTAACACAAAGACGGAATTGAAATATCAGATTTAGGAATAGGAGTATTGTGAAATCAGTAACATGATGTAAGCACTTCAGCTTAAATCACCTTCTTTTAAATTTATAATAACATCCTTTTTCCTTTTTAAACACAACTATAACTTTGTGTTTGGTCTCGATTAACATTACTGTCCGAGGTTAATGTGTGTTACAAATGCCTGTAGGATGTTAATGTGTTATTTGTAATATGTGTAACAAAAGTCTTTGTTTTATTCTGAAGGACAGCGGTACGGACTGGAGGACATTAAGAACGTGTCTCAAACACTGGATAGACTTGTAAGTCACTTGTTGGCCTTGAGATTATTTATTGAACAGTGTGTGGTGTTCATGTTTCTGTAATTATTGAACTGTACTACTAGATCTAAACTATAGTTTTTGATATCATTAGTGGTGTAAAAACACATCGATCTGAAGGTGCTGAAAAATAAAGCTTAGTGCGTAGTGGAAAATATTTACACAGTCTTAACTTAAAAATATTTAAATCAGATCTTGGTGAAGTTTGTGACTTCACAATGCATTGAATTTTTTACTAAAGATTCTGTATCAGATCAAATTTGGATCAAGATTGGAGGTTTGTCCCCCTTGATAACTGCACAGCCCAATGTCACGACTTTTTAAAATGTTTTAAATAACAGGGTGTTTGTTTTAGGGCTGGGAAATCAGAAGATGTAAATCTCTGATTATGATGCCATCTCTAATTTTAACTTGTTGATGAACAAAATATCACAAAATGAAAATTCTTTAGTCATATACTTTGTCATCAGCTTGTTCTCTGCTGTCAGCTCAGACTGGGTATTTCCACCAATAACGAGCGATCACAGCCCCCCCGTGTGAGGAGGATGATGATGCGATCTGACCGTGGACATGTTTAGATCGAAGAAGCTTATATATACTGGTTTAAATTCTCAGCATTTGCAATATGTGGTGTACGAGGGCGAGAGCAGGAAACCAGCATGATCAGTGAGAAACAGGTTGCCATGACAACCCTGCTGTAAAACGTCTTACACATGGTGCTGGGGGGGGATGAGGTGATGTAATCAGTTATCACGACTTTTTTTTTTTAAAAAAAAAAAAGGATATCCTTGTAAGTCTTTTTAGATAAAACCCAGCTCTAGTTTATTTACAGATTCCTGATTTTCAAGAGGATGAAATTAATATAGCTGTTCATTGGTAGTGTGGTGGATCTCTCTTAGCCTTCAGTATATCATCAAAACAATGTAGAGATTCAATCAGTAAAAAAAATGAAATTAAACAATAATTAATGTGAGGGTAGACACTGTGTATCAGTGTATAGTCACCATTTTCCATTTCACTGTATTGTTATAAAGTGGTCCAAATTAAATTAATTGAGCCAAGATCTAAGCACAAAAAGTCATTCAGCTGTTTAAACTTGGCTCATCTTTTTTTTTTTTTTTCTCAGTTGCAACCTAACTGAATTTCTGATGCTGTTTTGTTTTTCTCTCTCTCAAGAATCTTGTCGACTTGAATGGACAAAGTGACCGGGTGTACACAGGTATAACAGGCTTCCAGTTTTTGTTCAGGACATATCGTTTAAGAGTTAATGTCCACTTTGAGCAGTATTATATGTTCTTAATTTTTCAGATTCTGCAAGGCTAAATCAACCTTTTGGAAACCCCGTTATGCCTGTAAAAAAGAAAAGAAAGTCCTCTGGTTCTGAAGACCCCAGTATCCGGAAGTGCAAAATTACCAGGTAGGCCGACACCCCAAAGAGCTTTCCTCCTCCATCAGCCCGCTGGATGTGTACCTAGATTGTGTATTCTTATCCAAACCAACTTAGAAACGATCCAATCCAAGTGTGGTGCTGAAGATTCGAGTGTTTACAGTCACAACGCTTGTGGGATTTGAACTTACAACCTACCTTCTGGAATTAAACGTTAAGCTCCTACTGCTATTTCTCTCAGCTTTCTGTTAGTTTGTGTGTTTCTTTGATTAGGCTGTAGGAATGGAATTACATAACAGAATAAGTTTAATGTAATAATTCACTCTTTCCAGTTACTGTAGGACACAGACTCCTGGGAGATTGATAAACCCTGAAGATCAGTTCTCCAGTAAGAAGTGCCTTGCATGGTTTTTCGAGTATGCAGGTATGCCTTTTTTCTGCATTTGCATAAAGCCTTTCATGCTGACTGACAGTATTGCCAAATAAGCTCATCATGTCATAACATAACCATAAAGTCTGTTTTCTGTCCTGATGTGTAATTTTGCATAGTCCGTGTGTCGTCTTCTTGTTCCCATCAGGGCCGGATGATGTGGTGGGACCCGAGGGCATGGAGAAGTTCTGTGAGGATATAGGTGTTGAACCAGAGAACGTTAGTGTTTTCTCATTTTGTTGATTTTCACTACCACAGTCCCTAAAGAATTTACTACACAGGTTTGAAAAACCTGAATGCGGAAAAAAAAAACCCAGATTATCCTGAACTTAACATTAGTAATCTTAAAATTCTTTTTGGGTCCTTTTATTGTAAGGCATTTGTAAGACACAATTGGGCTTGTACTCTATCACAGTGGTTCTTCAGCAATTTTTTTATTCTCCTAGCTGTATCCATCACCAGCAGTCTCAGACAACAAGAACTTCAATCGAATATGTTTGGAAAATATTGCAAGGCATTCGATTATTCTAAAGTGGGATCTGAAATCTGAAATTATGAAATTAAAGCTGACCTTTTTGCTTTGTTAGCTCATATTTTTAGTCAGATTGTACATGCTTTATCTGTACTAATCATTTAAAATACAAAATTGTAGAGTTGTGAGTGAAATGATAAACATATAACGACCAATCATTTTATGTCCCAAACTTTGCATTCGAGTCTGGACTGGTTGGATGTACAGGCTCAAATAAATGTGGCCTCACTCCACATTTTTCTCCACAAAAATGTAGCAAAACACTCCTCAAGTGTAGTCCTCCACAGTCGACTGCAGGCCACTTTTCAAATTCTGCTGGATAAACCTGTCTGCTCGAATATGCCGTTTATCTCGGAAATGTTATGTTGCGAAAAAATGTGTTCAAATATCCGTTTCACAGTTACCCTCTGATCACATACGGCAGCTGTCCGTATTGATCCGATCGAATTTGCTTCTGATTTCAGAAATTAGATTCAAACTAAATATCTTGTAGTATATTCCTGGTTTTCTGGCTCAGTCCTGAATGCTGACGGTGTTCAAAATTACATACATGAGTAATGTACACTGTATACTCTATACTCATATATAGTATGCAGTATATTATGTAGTATGTAACAAGTGATATTTGGTGTACTAGAGCCAAGTGATGTGCAAGAATTACTAGATGCTAGTTACTAGAATTATGAAATGATTGTGTTCTTGAAAATTCAGCCTGAGTAGTACCGTGACTTTGGTATAAAGGGTATACTTGTTGTTTACTGTGTACTGTGTAGTACATACTGATTTAAACTGCTTTCTCAGTACACCATTTTGAACACAACCATTGGGACTCAGCATTGTGGGGTAAAGTTTATTACAGGGATTTTCTTTGTACTCTCATGCGTATGTTGATAAATGCCAATCGCCTTAAAGTTCAAAGATGATTCACCACACAGCTGATTTATATTTCGCGAAGCCTCCTAGTGTGTGTAATAAATCTTTAAGTAATGCGCCTCAGCTGCTTTAGACACACACTAACTCTTCCATTACATTTGTCCTAATTTTAATGGCTAGTCGTAACTTGTAGTAAGTCATCGCCAGTTATATGATTCGAAGACAGTCAGTCGAGGTTCACATTACTGAGTCTCTTTATATATAAATGTAACTGGATTTTCATGAATACTACATTTGTCATGTAAGTGCTCTTGTGAATGATTTACAAATAAATCCATTCGTATCTAGCTTGATAAATGAGGCCCATTGTGTGTGTAATCAGTCCGTTTTGTTTTCTTACTACCGTCTGCCTTGCTCTGAGCACCTGATATTTAGCCACTTAACATTTCTAACATGTTCTTTTTGTGTCTCTCCTCTAGATTATCATGTTAGTCTTAGCCTGGAAACTAGAAGCACCAAATATGGGATTTTTCACAAAAGAAGAGTGGCTGAAGGGAATGACGTCACTGCAGTAAGCGAATCCCCATCAGTGGTGTTCTGGTGAAGCTCTGAATGCATCTGGCTCTTCAGTATTTTAACGTTTAACTTCCCTTTCCTCTGAAACAGGTGTGATTGCACAGAACGGTTACAAGGCAAACTCGACTATCTGCGTTCTCAGCTGAACGACGCAGCCGTGTTCAGGAATATTTACAGATACGCCTTTGACTTTGCCAGGGTGAGATTTCTTTTTTGTTTTTATGTTTGTTTTAGGCATGCACTGGTCATCAGTGATGAATGATGGATTCATTTAATGTGTGCACCAAACTTTTGGACTAGTTCCAGCAGTCCACAGTAGCAGGAACATGAAAAAGAAGGATGTGAACAAGGTGGAAAAAAAAACCTGTCAGCAAGCCAGAGTATGTAGTGAGACAAAGGACTGTCTAGAGGCTTTAATAGAAAGGAGGATGAGAGATAAACTGGACTCAGTTTTGCCATCATCCACTATACAGAACACTGACGCAGCAGAGGAGCACTTTAGTCAATGGTTCATCAGTCCAGGGTGCAGTACTGAATATTTTCAACCAGGGCTGCAATGATTAGTCTGAATAATCGATGATTTAGAGTATGAAAAATTGTCGCTGTGGATTTTTACATTCGGCTAGTCGTTTCATTAACAGAGACGTGTTGAAAGTGTGCATAGACCTCTATTCTTGGGTTTAGAGGTCTATGTATACCATTGTGGAGCCTCTAGGGGCAGCAGCAGCTTTTTATTAACTAGGCAAGCGAGCACATGGCTGGGGTTTGGATCAGTTACGTTCACAACTCGGTGCGAAACGACATTAAACCTTTTTCCATATTCAGTCTGATGGCTCTGTTTGGCTACTTGTTATATAAGCATATAACTGTTTTTGTGGTCTTTAAAAACCGCCTCAGT
>CM040459.1:23609389-23630626 GCA_022758105.1 Pangasianodon gigas | reverse complement strand
GTGCTAACCCCGTCTCCTCTGTCCTCCACAGGGCCGGTGATGCTGGACGAGTTTGTGGAATGGTATAAAGCCAGACTGACTTTATAGCACCACATGGTCATGCGTGTAAAATTTAAGGGCAAAGAAATTTAAGGGCAAAAGCACATCAATGGACGCCATCCCTCCACCCTAAATAGTCCAGAGAATCAATTGCACACCTTCACAGGAAAGTCGTCATGCTTCTTGTGGACCCATCAGAGCCCAGAGACTTACAGTGTTAATTTAACTTGAAAAGGAAAATGTCTGAAATGGAGGGAACTGCTTTAAATGTGTTGCATCTTTCACAGCAGTTTCATTGCCAGTGTTGTTCGGTCTGGTGGAGGGAAGTCATCTGTTTATGTAATATTTTTGTTTATAGTGTTTTCAAAGGAAAATAAAGGAACTGTATGGAATTACTGTTTTTCCTTGGTTATGTATTTGCAGCATGCTCAAAAACCCAACAGTATTCATTAATTATTGACAATCCTGTTGAATTCTTGATTCTGATTGGTCAGACAGTGTTGATAAATTTTCCATAACAGCAGCTCTGACAGTAGTGACAGTAGTGTAATTCAAATCCCAGGTTTTTATTAATGCACTCCATCTAATACATTATTGTTTGTGTACTAACATCTTATCCAGATCAACATGCCTGGTGGATGTGCCACATAATCAAAGTCTAATAATAAGCAGATTAGAAAACGTGTTTTATAACAAAGAAAAACATCTAATTGTTGAGATATAATGGAGTTTTCTATATGGAGAAAATTATTTAACATTTATTAAAGGAGTCTTCAGTGTCTGCGCTTTGTAATGGACAGTTTTTTGCCACAGGAGAGTGTTCAGGATGGAGGCTTTCTGGTTTCTTGGTAACGTGATAAGCTGCGTTTCTTGTCTCTTAGGCTATTAACTTCAGGAGAGAGAATATAAGAGAGGCTGGCAAGGGGACAGTTGCTTATAGCTGATATAACGTAAGTGATAGCAGGAACTTGTCTCGCAGATGTTCCACAATGTTCTATTTATCATTCAGTAATAAACTGAAATTTGTAGTTGTTGGCAAATTGCTGCAGTATAAGAGGGATAAAACACTTTGGGACATGTTGTTATTGGAAAATGAGCAACTTCGGAGTAACTCCACTTCACAACACACCACCCCATCATTGATTATTTTCCTATAAACAGTACACACCCAGGTGTTTTATTCCTTTCAAATTAGTGTGTTAAGTGAAATCTTTATACAGAGGATAGATTCTTTTGAATCACTCATGTGGCTGCATTATACAGTATATTTCTTTTTGCAGAAGAAAATCACATGATGCTCCAGAATGCATTATCGATTTAAGCTGAACCTCAGTTCATAATTCTTTGATCATAGACCAGCTTTACAGAAAATCAGAACAGATACACACTCAAAATTTCTCAACATTTTATTATAGTTTACCCACTATTGGCAATATATATTACCCATGAATTAATTAAGAAAAATAAAACAAGTGTTCCACCAAATAGCTAAATCCTTGTATTTAAGGACTTATTCATTGTCTGCTCTGAGATTCTGGGATTCTAAAATGAGTTCTTTATTAAAAGTGAGTGCACTTGTTTGGTCACGCAGTTACTGGAAGACTGTACATTAACGTACATTAAGGAGTTTATATTGGACAAATATATGTTCTTTGCTACAAGTGCCTAATTGGTGTGATCCAAATTGGCCATTTCCAGTTAGATCTAGATTTTTTCTTTCATTGAAATAAAATGTCACAATCGTTTCTTAGGATCTGTTTCTTACTTAAAGTTTCAAATTCTAGAGTTTTTAACTTGAACCCATTTCTTGAGGTTTAACTAAACGTGTTAATACTTCAAAAAAAACTTTTGAACACCCTGGCAGTGTATCATATAACACAGTACTCAGCACACATTGTTACAGACACTTCAAATGATCACAAATCCCGTGTTCATTTCAAGAAGCAGCATATTTACAGCCTGTTTAAAGCTCACTCTTGGAAATTTTATGCCAGCAGGGCCTTAAAGGAATTTTTAAGAAAATTTTAAGAACATGACTAACAAAGTGTTTACTCTTTGTAATTTTTTTAAATACATAAAATCATTAAAAAATAATTTATCATTTTAAATTTTAGTTATTATATAATATTTGATATGGTAAGTGGTTAGGCAGGTGATATATACTGTATGTCATAATGATATGAAAATTGTATATTGGTACTTGTCTAGAGGTACAAGTATATCACACAGAGAATGTGATGTTTCTAATTTCCTGCTACGTGCGCAGGCCTTCGTATACGTCCTTCAGATGACATTACCCAAAATCATTTCTGTAAACATGTCAACCTCAATTCTTCATTAATGTTACACAGACTTGCTCGTGTGGTCTAGAACACTGACTTACTGCAATCCATTAAACTGAAGCATGTATTTAGGGAAAAGATGTTGGATGAGAGAGACTTCCATCGCTTGTTATCCACATTAATCTTAGTTCCAGTGTTCCACTAAAGCAAACACTGGACACCACCATGTTTCTGCATATTTGTGATTGGTGGAAAATTGAATCAATGAGATTTTTGCTGAGCTATATTTTAAAGCATGGTAATGAGTATGTATTAACTTTTCTTTTAAAATTGTCCAAATTGGGTGATTAAATGTCTAAGTCATGCTGAGAGCTTCATCTGGTTCGGTTGAGTCTCTGGTTGAGTCTCTGCTGGTGGAGAAATCTGGTGATTCCACCTCGTTCATGATGCTTTGGAGCCGAGTGAGTGACGTCACTCTCTGTCTGGGTGTAGGATTGTCCTCAGGTTCTTTAATGTGGCTGTATTTGTTTCCATCTTCATCGTAGTTGTAGAGTTTAATAACTCTACTGACTCGTTTGGGCTTTTGGCGCGTGATCGTCTCTGATCCCAGTTCGGCTTTCTGTTCATCTCCTGCTTGGTCTTTCGGTTGATCTGATCCATCACCATCTTCTCCTTTTGATGTGCTGTCTATACCATTTTCAACATCGCTGCTTACTGAGTCACGCTCCAGATGAGCTCCATCTTGGTTCTCTTGGTTTGTCTTGATGTTAGAAGGAGCCTTGGTGGATGCTGAGGACTCTGGCGCAAATTCTACAGTGTCTTCTACAGAGTTTGGGTTTCTGCGGAAAAACACTGTCCCTAGTCTATGACTACCGACTCTCGTAGTCTCTCTGTGGCTGCTTTTGTTAGGACAAATCCTGTCCCTTGTTCTTTGTAGACACTTAATGACGTAGGGTTGGCTGAATGCACCGAGTGTAAACGCCCCTATAAAGGTGACCAACACTGATGATGACACAGCTGCTGCGAAGTGAGTGTCTGAGTAATGAATGGTGGATGTCTCGGCCTCTCTGGCTGTTCTTATCCTCGTTCTTGTCTCGTGTGTGTTTTCGTTCAATACATTTACTCTATATGGAATGACTGTTGTGCCTCTACTGTCCACAAGGTGGCAACTGTAGAGTCCAGTGTGACTTAATGTAGCCTTTGAGATCCTCAAATTCCCGTTACTCATCTCTATCGGGTCCTTAGTGCTGAACTTGTATCTTTCTCCAAATGATCCAAAAGGGGTCTGCAACCACATAACCAATCCTACAGAATAGATGAACAGGAACATATTTACAGCTTAGAAGAATATTTTAAACTTTTTTAAAGTCTGTAACTCATGCTTAGCAATAAACTAAGACAGAATATGTGAATGTAGTGTTTACCTTCGCTAGTCTCATTCCTACATTGTAGCTCTGTAGCATTTCCCAGAATGACATTGACTGTGATTTTAGGCTTGATTTGTAATGGGCTCCGTTTTTCCTCCAGAAACTCCAGACTCATTTTGGAGTTTGTCTCACTTAAATCATGGGTCACCGTAACAGCAGATCCATCACGTGTTTGAAGATAAAGTGTACTCCAAAACAAAAGTAGCCTCATTAGCTGCCTCAGTTTCATTGTTTCAAATCTAGACAGAGATTCAATACAATCATGTGAGTTATACACTGAACTGCCATTTTATTAGGCACACCTCCCTTTGGCCATTGGCTAGTTTATTGGGATCACCTACTATATAGGTCATTTTGTAGATGAGCAGTTACTGAGATGGTCATTGCAAAACATTGTTTTGTGTTTCTTTAACATTTTCTATGTTATTTGCAAGTATTTAGCTCATCATCTTGTTGAAAGCTCTATCTATGGCCATGTCTTAACTTCCTGGCAGAAGTGACCAGGATTCTGAGCTGAAATATCCTGGTACTTAGCAGGATTCATAATACCATCAATCTACACAACACCCTGAAACACCAGTCACAA
Organism: Pangasianodon gigas; assembly: GCA_022758105.1. Lineage (NCBI taxonomy): Eukaryota > Metazoa > Chordata > Actinopteri > Siluriformes > Pangasiidae > Pangasianodon > Pangasianodon gigas. Next base: position 23,626,292 of record CM040459.1, on the reverse strand, counting down.
AACAGCTCCAAAGCATCACTGATCCAACTCCACATTTTACAGTGAATATCAGGTGCCTTTACTTGTGTACAGTCCCCTTTTGAGCAAAAAGATTTTGATTTTTTGGTTTCCTCTAACCACAGTACACAATGCCAACTGTAGTTGAAATGACAGCTGGTGGTTCAGGTGCTGCATTCTGTATGATGCTCTCAGGAGGGGCTTCTTTCTTGGAACACTTCCAAACAGCTTGTTCTTATGTCAGTAGAGTTTTCAAAACAGTTATGGAACAGTTGATTTTGAAACTCGACTACCATAAAATCTAAGTAAACTGTGGAATAAACTGTGGGCTCTTTTTCCCCTCCTTCACCATTCTTCTCACTGTGTGGAGGGGTTCGACTCCTACCAAATATCCAACTGTTTCAGACATATAAAACTTAATTATCTCCCTAATTGTGCTTAATGTTTTTTTTTTTTACTGCTTGTGTTTTTATATCCATTATCTGATTTGTGCAGGTCAACAACCATCTGGGTCTTTTTGTGTTGAAAACTTCATTGGTTTACACATGATAAGGAATGACAAAAGGGATTTTACATGTATGCAACCTCGGGGCACAAGGTGGGGGACACCCTGGACGGGGTGCCAACTCATTAGAGGGCACAATCACACACACATTCACACACACATTCACACACTACGGATAATTTGGAAATGCCAATCAGCCTACAACGCATGTCTCTGGACTGGGGAGGAAACCGGAGTACCTGGAGGAACCCCCCTGAAGCAAGGGTAGAAAATGCAAACTCCATGCACACAGGGTGGAGGTAGGATTTGAACCCCCAACCCCAGAGGTGTTTGGCAAACATGCTAACCACTAACCCATCATGCCCCCTGTTAGCAGCAACAATAGCAAATAACTTTTCCGAGGCCAAAGTTTTTCAAGAATGACAATTTGTTTGCAATTTGTTTAAAAATATTTCTTAGGGCACATACTTGTTTGAAAGAAAATACACATGATACAAGTGTACCATGTATACCAGCACCACACACACTACTACACCAAACTTGACAGTGCTGAGAATCGTCCGCCACCCAAATAACTGGTCAATGGTGTTCCCTTTGCAAAAATGGACAAATGGAAAAAAAAAGCTGACAAATTGAACAATATGGACTACAGTTAGTAATTGTATACTTACAAGGAAACCTATATGGTAGGTTTAACTGATAAAATGGTAACTCATGCATTTGGTTGGCACTTGATATTGCACATAGGTGTCCCACTTAAAGGTCATGGGTCATTTATGGCCTTAGACATGTTATAAAACTTTTAAAAATGTTTTAAAAGTGAAAGTTAATAAGGCCTACTATTAGGGAAGCTTTAAAAAAAAATCAATTCATGATCTATCACTCATTACCTTTCTCAAAATTTTGGTATAGGCCTACATTAATGTTACCGAATTTGGTGGACAACGTGGCTCTGAAGAAACAGAAAATATGAGATTTCAGGACTGTTGAAAAAAATTCAAGTTTTGATAAGTGTGTCTGTTTCATTTGTTCAAAACAAAACAAAACATTACTAATGATAGAAAGATAAAGATTTAGACACTTTGTTACAAGATCAGTTTTTATAAGCTGCCATCTGACATCTTTTAGACGACCACAATGGAAATAAGCCTTGGGCTTTATTGTGTTTTATCCTCGACAATTTTAAATACTTATATGTTTTGTATGCATGCAGTCTTATATGTGTATCATATTGTCAAATAAGTCTATCTATCTATCTATCTATCTATCCGCAGTGTAAAATACATTTGATTAGCCTCAGTTATAGTCAATAAAACCTGTGCACTAATTTGATAGCAATTCCTACCTCTTTCATGCAATCAGATGAATGCAGTATTAAAACAGTTCATTTGCTGGAGAAGTTTAACTGCTGTGTTTCACAGCTTGTGTTGTTTCTAAAAGAGGAGTAAAGTACAACCCTCACATGACACTTTAAGTTCCATCTCGTGCTCCATGTTTAAAGATTAACATTTTGTCCATCCAAAGGAAAAAGATAATGTTACAGAAATCTGAAATACTAGTTAGAGTAACTGACTCACCTGTGTGTGAGCAGCTGCTGCTACTTCCCTGGTTGATGCAATATTTTCATTAGTCCAAATGTCAGATATGAAAATAGACTGCATGTATCTGTATGTATAACTATTCCCCAGATGTATTTGGATTAATAAATGCTTGTTCGCTGCCAATAAACTACAAATACATGAACATTTCAGAATCAATTATGGAGCATTTTAGCTGTAATATATTTTGGATGCTCAAATAGATGTCTTTTATTTATTTCATTATTATTATTTGCTTGTTTTGCCATTTTTTTAATTATTTTATTTGTATTACTTTTATATTATTTGAATTATTCTACTTTATATACTTTACCTACATTTTATTATATGTTTGTATATTTTATATTATTATTTTCTTCTTTCTGTCACTTATTGTTATTTAATTATTTGCCTGTTTTACTATTTTACTTTTGACTACTGTTTTTTTTTTTTTATTTCTCTTTTAAAAAAAAAAAAAAAAGGCTGTTCAAAACCAAACAAAATGTCAAAACCTTGAAAAGTGCTCTGCTAGAAGCTGTAAACAAAGGTTTCAGTGAGATTTACACTGAACCCATGTAATGTGTCACCACAACTGTAGACCAAAATAACCATACACGGATTGTTATTTTGATGTAGAAGTAAAATCATAGGCACACGAAACGCTACAAACCCAAAAGAAGCAACCATCAAGCGAGCATACAGAAGCAACAAATGACCCACAGCTAGATTGTCTGCAAGAGAAGAGAGCTAGGACAGCAAGGCTTTCCTAGCTATGACAAGGGGATGTGCTCTCTCTTTGATATGTACAATGAAATTCTCGAAGAAACGTCTGACAGAAACAGAGGTGTGTTAAAATTCACAGGAACATAGGCCCGAGGCGGAATTATAGGCTATATATAATTGAATCAAATGTGTACATGTGTAAAATACATTACCTCAAAAACAATTACATTACATTACATTACAAATATATTACATCAAAAACAATTACTACCAAAAGTAACTGAAACTTAAAGACTTGTTTGATCAACTATATATTTTGTTCATGCAAACATAATGTACACGCCTGAATTCAATGCGGAATGCTTTTAGTATATTAATCACACCGTTTTATCTTTTAAACAAGAAAAATTATACTGAATATAATATAATCATGTATGTCTATGTACAGTATGTTTAATACACACACACACACACACACACACACACAGAGACAGCGAATGTCCTGTGTGTGTGTGTGTGTGTGTGTGTCTTTTGTATAAGCATAATTACTGTTAAGACTGTTACAATCTTTTTTTGCTTATTGCTTTGGTAATAATGCCACATTTAACATTCATGCCAATAAAGCACTGTTGAATAATAATTGAATTAACCTGAGAGAGAGAGAGAGAGAGAGAGAGAGAGAGAGAGAGAGAGAGAGAGAGTAACCACAAACAGGCATTAAGTTTCCATGTTATAGTTGGCTCATTCTCCCACACTCCCCCTACAGACTCCCTCTATAGACCTAACATAAGACCTAACACAGTAGTTAAAAGACAGCTTTCTTTATTTTATTTTAAAAAGCTTTCATTTTACTTTTATTTTATGCCTGCTATCTCTTACTTACTAATATGTGTGTTTTTTAAGCCAAAATTCATTTGAAGTTGTGTGCCATTTTTGAATAATAAAATCATAAAAATCTGGATATGATTTACTGTCATTTATGCAAAGGATTAAAAGTACATCACATTTTAACTGACAGAGGAACAGGGTGGAGGCTGATGCCAATTCACCAACATGCTTAATTTTAGACATTAGAGACAGATACCAAATCCAGACAAAATCTTTTTATTATTTATTAACACATTTAATTTAACTGTGGCTTTTAAAGGTTAGTAGAGAAAATAGCATTTGTTTGGGGCTGACTCTCCACTAGATTCTAGCTTAAGGTTAATCTGTGTATCAACTATGTCACAAAATGTTTCTCCTAGAATTCCTTAGGAGAAATAGAATTAGATAATAAAAAGAGAAATGAGATATTGAGATTAAAGGAGTCAAAACAGGCCACATTTTCATAATCACTGCACCACCTGGCAAGTTACATAATGATGTGTAAAACAAAAAAAAGTGTTTATTGTTTAATGGTTCGTTTATTGTATTGAGTTATATACAGTAGCTTTAGTTTCTGAACGACACAAAGGGAAAGCTTGTCTCCTAGGGGGCGTTGTACCTGCCAGAAGGTCAATGATGCAGTCCCCTTCTGTTTGAAGGATTAACACATGTTGTGCCACTAAAATTTCATGGCAGTGTGTCAGAAAAGGACTTCCTAAAATGAATTAACATGAATCCAGTCATCTTCACTCTTAAAAGTGTCATAATATATTGTATTAAATATAGCCTAAAAAATAGCATAAATTCCCTTTATGAGTCAATGTTTAGATGTGCAAAAGTTATAGTTCTGCTAAAAATACTTTTGTTACAGGCAATATATGCAAATGGCCTATAAATATCAGTAAATAATATTCTTATCCATAATGTTAATGTGTGTTTTATACTAAGTATGAGGGGGCCAAGAACCCTCAGCTCTCCCTGTTCTGGCATCAATGCTAATGAAGTTCTTCTGACACAAAACATGCATTAAAATAAGCGATAATTTCTAACTAGAAACCTACAAGAGGAATTAACAAGGTAGGAATGTTTAATACAGTGGCCAGAAAGTAGACAATGTTTATGTGACAACACTCACACACACACACAACCATGCCACTTTCATGTTAATAGTCAATAACTGTATCTACGAAGTGCATCTGTAGCCTGTATGGTATCTGACAAAATGGCAACTCAGTGTATGCACTACAAACATGTCATGAACTGTGCACAGTGCTGTGATCCATGTGCCTTAAGATGTCAGTATTGAGCTTCACAAAGTTTGAAATGTATCATTGAACAGCTCCACCCATCTTCACCAAATGTGTAGGAGATAAGAGAACTCATGCTCAGGAATGTTTAGAAAGGGGGCAGATAGTTATTAATATTAACGCAACTAATTGTTGATATACCCGGTTATGTGCAGCCCGGCAACTTGCCTTTTGTAGGCCAAAAGTTTGTGGACATCACAACCATATGTGCTTTTTGAACATCCCATTCCAGATTTAGTCCCCACTTTGCTGTTATGATAACTCCCACTCTTCTGGGAAGGCTTTCCACTAGATTTTGGAAACATGGCTGTGGGGATTAGTAAGGTCGGACACTGATGTCGGTCAAGGAGGCCTGGTGCATAGTTGGCATTCCAGTTCATCCCAAAGGTGTTCAGTGCATTTGAGGTCAGGGCTTTGTGTAGGCCCCTTGAGCTCTTCGACTCCCACTTTGGCAAACCATGTCTTCATGAATCTCGCTTTGTACATAGGGGCATTGTCATGTTGGAATAGATTTGGGCCCTGGGGACAAGGGAAATTGTAATGCTACAATATACAAAGACATCCTATACAATCCTATACTATATAATTGGTGTCCAGTGTTATTCACAAAAGGGCCAGTGTTCTGCTTCCTCATATATTTTAAATGCTAGTTTCTGATCATAGGATAGCCTATCAAAACATGCTACCTATAGTTTAGCATATTTATAATACTTGCAGTAAAAATACTTGAAGTACTTTTTTTTTTTTACAAAGACCTATAAATGTGTGCTATGATAGGACAGTTTGATAAGGTAGGACAAATCATTAGATCACCAGTGTTGCTGCAGATTTTCATTCCAACCAATCTGGAGCCAGTAAGGTGTGGCTACTGACTGGCTGGAATCAAAACTTTTAGTCACACCGGCCCTTTGTGGATAACACTGGACACTTCTGCTATACAGTATCATTGCTGATAGTTTGGTTGTTACCAGCAATCAATAGTTTGTTTTTACCTTGTCATAATGATCTAGTTCTGACCTGAGAGTAAGACAATGGTCACTCTAGCGCTCGTGAAAGTGTGTGTAAAAGTTATACACTTCAACCTTATAGTGTGAATGTAGCATTCATGGCTCATGCTAGATAAATAAACACAGTGACTGAAAACTCAGTATTACCTAATGTCTGCTTATTTACTGGTTTGCTGTCAGCGTTTTACTGGTACTAGAGATTTTTTACTGATACCTATCTTTTCTGTGCTTGCATACTTCACTTTCACACACACCTATACATTCATACTTCACATGTTTTAATGGTATGGGCATTTTCTGAAGATAAGATAACCTATCAAAATATGCTACCTATAGTCTTCTGTGGAGGCATTTTCAGATTGTAAGATAGCATATCAAATAGTTTTCTGCTCGAGGCAAAATACTTGCGGTGTTGTTTTATGAAGACCTATAAATGAGAGATATGTGAGATACAAATGCGAGAGGATAGTTTAATGAGGTAGAAAAGCGGCAAAGCAAACTGTCACAAAACTCCTCCTCCCTCCCCTGCTGAAAAAATCAGCAGAAACCCTCATAAAATTTGTAACAGTTTTAATGGTTATAATGGGAATTGTACTGGTTTTAATGGTCCCTGTGAGTCTCTACTGGTAATTTGGTGCCTTCTGTTGGTGGCATGTTATGTCTAGTCGATGCCATTAAGGATTAATAATGGTAATAGTAATGGTTTTAATGGTTAGCTGATGGTTTGTAATGGTCTTTTAGTGGAAACCATTAGAACTTCTGTGATGATTTCTATTGTTTTTTTCAGCAGGGTCGCGCAGGAAGTTGTGAGCAATATCACTTTAAAAATCTACCAAAAATAGGTACCTTTGGGATACTCAGTTCAACATACTACGATTTGGGACACATTAAATCTAATCTCAGATACTGTTTAGGATGGATAGTAGGCGAATTGGGACGCAGCAATGGTTTGCCAAGGTTGGTGTAGAAGAACTTGAGTGGTCTGCACAGAGCTCTGACCTCAACCCCACTGAAAACTTTTATACTGGATGAACTGGAACGCCGACTGCAACCCAGGCCTCCTCGCCCTACATCAGTGCCTGAGCTCACTAACACTCTTGAGGCTGAATGAGCACAAATCCCCATGGCCACACTCCAAAATCTAGTGGAAAGCCTTCCCAGAAGAGTGGAGCTCATTATAACAGCAAAGGAGGGACTAAATGTGGAATGGTATCTTCATTAAGCACATACAGTATAGGTGTGAGGGTCAGGTGTCCACAAACTTTTGACCAGATAGTGTAGATTGACTTGGTTTTGCAGAGTTTTAAAATTAACACCAAAAATGTAAACGTAAACAGTTACTAAGCGCTTTCTTGAACTCTCAGAATATGATAGGTTCACGGAGCTAACTGTTCTGACCAATCAGAGTAAAGGCAATTACAGCGCGGGAGCGTTTCGACCAATCACAGCTAGCCCCAGCACGGCTGTTGTTTTTGGACGGAGAGCGGCTTCCCCACAAAATGGCCCCTCCCTGCTGAGAGTCGGGAGGAGGAGAGAATCACAAACAAACCAAACCAAGCGCTGTGCAGCGGAGTGTGCTGGGAGGTCCCTCTGGGGAGAAACAAGACTCATTAGGGACGGAGGACACTTTACAGGTAAACTAAAATAGAGTGAAAACTTCTTACAAGCTTTTTTGGCTAAGTTGTTAACTGTCTCTGGGGAAAAGTAGGTTTTGCAGGCTGCGCGCGGTCTTTTTCCATCTTAATGCTCTAAGTGTTAACAGTTGTGCATGGGGAATTAAACTTGTGCTTCAGTTCATTTTTGTCATAACAAAAGCAAAACTTTTGATTCCTCCCATTCAGACAGCAACTATGGGCTCGATTAGTGTTTATGGATAATGTTTCTTTCCTAAAAAGAAGTTGTCAATGCTTGTTTTTGCTTGTTTTTGCTTGTTTCTGCTTGTTTTTGCTTATTTTTGCTTGTTTCTGCTTGTTTTTGCATAGCTTGTCATTAAACTTGTTTCTTTAAGCCCTAAGTAGCCTCCATCTGAGCATCATATGGATTTTCACTGCAGTGTTTAAACCCAGCACTCAGGGATTCTGGCCACTTCCTGTTCCTAACACACCTGGCCAGGTAATCTGCCTTTAACAGCATTTCTTTCCAGCCTGATGTGTGCTGGGAGCTGGACTAGATCACCAGATCACTAATTGTATGCACTTTCTGCAAATCAGCCTTGCCCATAAAACTTCTTGAAAAGCTTAACTTTTGCTTGTAAATATAAGTACGTCATATGAACTTCATTTCTTCTGCATGTTCTAATGGATTAGACTGAATCACCAATCTGTACAGGTTACATAACAGGTTAGACAGGTGTGTCTGACATTTTCTACTGCAGTGTTTCCCAACCCTGCTCCATTAGTTTTATTGTGCTGCGTTGTGTATTTTCCTGCGCAAACACACCAATTAAAGCGAAATGTAGGCTTTGATAACAAGCCAACAAGTTGACTCAAGCATGTTAGTGTGGGAAGATGCAAAGATGTCCAGTGTAAATAACCCTATAAGGAGAGTGAATCCTCCTACAGCAAACACAAAACCTTGTTTTGAAACATGGATGCATTCTTTCGTTAACCCACTAACATGCCACAACAATCATGCTGCTTCTACCTGATTACAGGCAGCGGGGAAACATCTCAAACAAACCAGTTACGTAATCTCCTACAGACCGTCCACATACTTAATGCACTTCTGGCAGCCTCTGCTTACTGTCAGTGTGATTATCGAGTCCATAAGCAGGGTTAGCTGCATGATGGATCCTCACAGTTATCATCATCTGACTAATCTCCCAGACAACAGGCCTGTGTTTGCTTTTCCGTAGCTGCGAGCAGATCCCTCCTCTTCGTTCGGGTTTTGTACGTCCACTTCAACAGGAGAGGACCGAAAAGCAGCACGTCTGAGCAAAAAAATAAAAAAAATAAAATAAAAATCATGGTAATTGTTTTTCTGACTCTAGGAATCTGAGCTGATTTTTCAACCACATTGTAGTTTTATTTCTGTATTCAGTATTCGGGCAATTTTGAGGAAATACGTGAGTGAGTCATTGTCGTGACTTTTCCTCACATGATCTTTTTCTGCTTTGTATGGATGATACAAAAGCCCACAGTGCTACACACGAAACACAGGAAGTGTCCTCTGTAGGGCTCCAGTTTTGATTATTATACAGTGTTTCATAGTTCTATTCTTAACTTACTGGAACTAAACACATGGGAACGAGTGGCAAAATAAAAAAGCACTACATAACATTAAACCCACAACAGTAAAACCACAGGATTCCTGCCAGTCCAAAGGCCTTGGACTTGGACAGTTGTCCTCCATTTGCTGTTCTCTTTTAGTTTTTGTTTTTTAAACAGTTTTCTCCAAGTTTCAATTCCAAGCTATTATCTCCACGCTTATGAAACAAAGGTTCAATCTAGAACCCATAAGTGTTCTTTGGTTTGTCTCTCTGGGGGAACCCTTAATAGTTACATGTATGTCCTTATCAATTAATTATCCAAAGGACCCTGAAACAACCATTTCTTTTAAGCGTATAGGTCTCCTCATGTCAAAGGACAGCTACAAATTCAGGATGGTAAAATCAGCCCTGTGCTTCTTCCTATAATATGTAAAACCGCGACCAGCCACAGATGGTTGTGGCGTTCAGGATTGGTGAACCCTTCAACAGTCACACCATTTGGAGCTCCTCCTCTGTTCTCTGTTATCTCTTTCAATTTTGTCCCCTCCATTCTGTGCTATCTGTGTTGTTGGCGCAGGCAGCAGTGTGTTCTCCTCGTTCAAGCCCTTTGAGAGCTGCAATGCTATAGAGAAAACACTGGAGCTGGCTGGTGTGGAGCTGTATGCATTTTATCACTACCTAAACACTAATTCACTTGTGCTAGAACAAAAGCAGATGGAAAACACTAAAGAATTCTAAAACCACAGCTTCATTTTCATAGAATATCATGAAGACCCTGTAAACAGTTAGTGTTTATCTTTTAAGCACTACATAACATTAGTACAAAAATATTCATAAGCTTTCATAATCTCCTTAGCAAAGTCTTCAAACAAGGAATTAATGTGTAACGTGTCTTGGAAGAAGTCTTCAAGTGTTGGAATATAATTTTAAAACTGTAAAAATTTCAAAACTCTTCTCCAGTCTTTGTTGGCTCAGGAGTGTTAGGAGTTGAAACAGAATAACAACAAATGTGTGGCAGCCTGGAACTTTAATATGCTGAAATTTTGACATATTTTACTAAAAACCACAGTCTTTCCTGGACTGAAATATGCTTTGCATGTATCTCAACCAGAAATTAAGTCATAGGATTTTAAAATCTGGTTACCACCAAAAGTAAAGAAGATCCAATCTGACTGAGGCACAGGAATATCGTGGACATTTAGACAGCTGGTATCTGCTTACAAACTGACCTGATCAGGATTATGTCCATTTTGCTACAGTCTTGTAGCTATCCAGCAACTTGATAAAAGCATGACATTTATTGCATCAGCAAATCACAATTAGCTAGCAAGGTTTTAGATATCTATGGGCAGAATGACTGTTTTTACCACTGTGTTCGTGAAACTGGCTCCTTATCAGTACATAGAAATATTTTAATATCATTTTGGTGAAATACATTTTTGGTTTGTATGTTAGAAAAAAACGGGTTTTGACCAAAATGCCCATGTTGTTGTTTGCCACAGTTCAGCGTTGTGTTTTCCCAGTCCATTTCCCAGTTTTCCTAGTCGCTTTTACACCTCACCTTCCTCCTCTTCATTTTCTGCTCTCTGTTGTTGTTACAGGCGCACTATGTTCTCCTCAGTCAAGCCCTTCGAGGACCAACAGTTTGCCACTCTGAGGAAACAATGCCGGCAGAATGGGAGGTTGTTTGAAGACCCACTCTTCCCCGCCGAGGACCGTTCGCTCTTCTACCACGGCAACCGCATCGGCAAAGTCACATGGAAGAGGCCCAAGGTGAGGGATAGTTTGCTGAAAAATCAAATGTACACAATTTTCACTTCAAAAGGAGTCAGTCAGGCAAGGCATGTTCGCTATCTGATGTTTGCTTCTTTAGTTTTGTTTCCTTTACAAGGCGGAAAGATTCGCACTGTAAGATAAGATGTTTTTACACTGTCCCACATAGGACATGGGGGTGGAGACGACTCGGGGTGTTTCTGGATGGGAAAGTGTGTTTGTTGTTTTGGGTTGCGCAGCATCTTCTGGGGTTGGATCAGGTCCAATTCTACCCCTTAGACTTTTGGTTCTGTAGCGAGGGCTATATTGAAATACCAGAGAAATAATATTTTTTTATGTTAAAAACACAGACTAGAACTGCACAATACATAATTTGTTGATCATTATCTATTTATTGACTTTTGCAATACTGGTTATAAGATTATTCAAGTGGTCATGTAAACAGTATACTGTAATAACTTGTGTCAGATTACTGCTGTTATCTGATACATCAAGAAATTTGATACCTGGATTTTAGTTCAGTAATCAGGTTCTTAGCCCATGTGGAACATCTACATCTGTGCATGTGTACAAATATATGGATAGAGAAAAATAGAACTTGTGTCCTGGTTTGGTTTAAAAAAATAAATAAATAAAGCCATTAAAACTCCAAAAAAAAAAAAAAATTTTCTAATAGAGTGACTCAAGAGCAACTCGTAAGTAGTAACGTCAAGTCAGTGCGCTTCCAGCCAACCAACAGTAAATACATAACTTGAATATGTAAGGAATAAAATGTGACGGGGCATACTTTTATAGTAAAATATTCAATGATGAGGTGATCTGTGGTGTTTTATTCCTCTTATATCACAGCACTTTCCCAATGCTAGCAATTTTTTATTTATTAAAGAACATCATACTTTTATCTGTTTATAGTTACATTTGATGTTGTGGAATGTCTGTGAAGCAGTTAGTTCCTATTATTACTTATGTTATAGAAGCTATAAACAGCCGTCTGCTTTTTTTTCTGTCGCTTGAAGTTAATAAGACTGTCCCCGAAGACATTCTCATGTAGGAAAGCATAAAAAAAAAACAGCTTTATACCTGACTGCAAAGTGCTGTCACTGGAGACTTCTTCCAAAAATGCTAAATAAACATCTCACTGAAATCTGTTATCTAATAAAACACTCTTGTTTTATTTAAATCTGTTTATGTAGAATGTCCTCCATACAAGTCCCTGTGTAGATTGTTCCTCTAGAAAGGACAACTTATTAGAAAGAGCATTAATATAAACCTGTGATTTGAATTACACTCTGCACTGTGAGAGTAGTTATAGAAATTTAACAGAATCAAGAATTTAACAGAGCTGGGGTCTAAATAAATTTAAAGAAAAAAAAAAAGGAAGAGCCAAACCTGATTTATTCACTATTCATTGCCTAACATACACAAGTTGACCATTTTTGTTATAGTGAATATTCAATACAGGAATGTAATGGGAAATGTACAGTGTACGAGGAACGGGTGTAAAACCTAAAACACTAAATATCTGCAAATATCTCTGTACAAAAGAGTCATGTTGGCTTGTTTCCATCATGTTGATCATTGAAAGCTTACCATCAGATACAATATGGATAAAATATGGCAGAGGCCATTACTCTGGCTCTGCTAAATCGATTGTACATTTCCCATTACATCCCAGCGTTAAATATTAATGAAGCACACAGTTAAGAATTCAGATAAGCAGAACTGATAGTAATGTCTATGCATTAGGCTGCTTGGACTTTTTTTTGTTTTTTTTAAATGTAATTGTTTTGAGGTTTGTATAGCATTTGAACAGCATTTGGGTGAGTTTGTATAGCATTTGGGTGAGGCTTTATAATGTGACCAGGTGGAGGGAACAAATAGAGGTTTGTAAATCAAGACAGGTTGGTTGAAATGCACTTATGGGTGGAGATGGTTTCAAGTGTGTAGTGTGGGTGAGGTTTTGTTTGTGCAATGATATTACAACATGAAGTACACCCCTCAGTGTTTAACATCTGCAGTTAAAAGACATGTAGAATGTTCTGGGATATGAAGTTCATGGTCGTCTGTAGTCAAAATTGCGATGTTTTGGTTAGCAAAGTAATGTATTAAAAAAAAAATACTGCATGTTTAGCTGTACGTCTTAATATTAGAGCAAAAAGGCTGTTCGTATTACTGTAAAACCACCTTTCTAGGGAAGAAATTGTGTGTAGTCATTACTATTGAAGTTCCCCTTCCAGTTTGTGGTTTATCAACTGCTGTGCCTGAAACCCTAAAAAGAGCAAAATACATGACTAAGTGTTCTACAGTGCTTTTACCAGAGAGGGTGGATGAGCGCCACCAAAATAAAACAGCTTCCTGTAACATGTCACGTGGGTTTGGTGTTTCTTTTTGTTTATGATTACTAGGTAGCGTAGCTAGGGGGTGGATTTTGGGTTTGAACATGCCCCTTAGTTTGTTTAATCACATTTTATTGGCTACCAGCCACTGTGGTGAGAAACAGGATTAACCAGTCATTATCATACAGTTTTCCCATTTCTGTTTTTTTGGATGTCAGACTGAATATAGGCATGTGGAAGTGTCATATCATGAAGTACTAAAGGTTTACTGCAGGAGATAAAATAGAAGTTACATTTGTGCCATCACCGCTTCTACTATTCTACTATTATCTTGCAATCACCAAAATTGCATGAGCGTGTCAGTGATTTTTATTTACTATATTTCCTCACTGGATTACTGAGATGCTATGTTTAATTGTTTCCTGATGAGGCAATTTTAAAGTAACTTGGTTTCAGATATGTGCATCTACATGTAAAAGGTATGTGATGAAAGATGCTACATACTTTTTTCTTTTGGCTTTTACACCATTTCCAACTGCTATCCAGCTCTCCCCAATCACACAACAGCCACCAACCGGGGAGGTGAAGGCTACCATGTGCTTCATCTGATACACATGAAGCCACCACATCTTTTCAAACTGCTGCTCATGCTTCATCACAGGACAGTTTAACACATGCTGAGGAAAGCACTGCTGCCCTCTTCTGCATACATAAGCTCACTGATGCCCACGATTGGCTAGTGTCGCTCTGATTGACAGCTGTGCATGTGCCTTTATTGTGATAGTATTGTATATACAGCCCCCTCTGAAAGTACTGGAATGGCAAGGATAATTGTTTTGTTTTTGCTACACACTGAAGGCATTTGGGTTTAAGATCAAAAGATGAATGAGACAGTGGATCAATTTCAGTTTTCATTTCCTGATATTTACATCTGGATGTGTTAAACAACAAAAAAAAGGCAAAATATTAAGCTTTTAATGGTCTTAACAACAAATAATTGGTCAGGAAATTATCAAGAATTAAACAAATAGATAAAGGAACTTAGGATGGGATAGCTTTTCCCTTTGATTTCTTTAAATGTTAAAGCCTTATGGCCCTTAATGGGCTGCATCAGGTGTGGCAAGATAACCAAATAAATAACCAGAAGATGTTTTTGGAAAATTTTGTACATCCAGACATGTGTTAGTTTGAATTTTACATCAACCATTCTAATCATTATCATGATTTTACCTTTGCGTACAAGAAGACTATATAAGTGAATTTCCCTGTTTCTAGCTTTTCCCCAAACAGTTCACTGCAGCAAAAATAAACAAGCAAATGGTGGCACAGGAGGTCACAGGAGTGCATTTGTTTAATTCTTGCTTCTTTTCTGACCAATAATTTGTTGTTAAGACCATTAAAAGCTTGGGCTTGGCCCTTTTTTTTTTTTTTTTTGGCCATGTATGTGTGTGTGTATGTGTGTGTGTATGTGTGTGTATGTGTGTGTGTATGTGTGTGTGTATGTGTGTGTGTATGTGTGTGTGTATGTGTGTGTATACACTGTATATAACCAGTGAATTCACTCTTCTTCTTTTTCAGGAACTCTGTGATGACCCACACCTATTTGTCAATGGCATCAGTGCTCATGACCTGCAACAGGGGCAACTGGGAAACTGCTGGTTTGTAGCAGCCTGTTCCAGCCTTGCTTCCAGAGAGGCCCTGTGGCACAAAGTGAGTGTCCTCATGTCTGTCTTCATGTCTTGTCTTTATCTTCTTGTATGTCTTCTAATGAGGAACTGTGGTGGGAAAACTGTGAGAAGTCATGGCCTGCATGTATTTGATTAGTGGATAGATTAGACAGTTACTAACAGAGTACACAGTAGAGTTACAAAGTACATACCAAACCAGGATCTAATGAGTCACCAGTATGAGTATGCCAGTTTCATCAACGCGTGTGTGATTGAGAAAACGCTTTAAGTCAAGCAACCAGGATGAGCTGCTCATTCCGCATTGGGTAGATTCATCTGCGATGCATAGTGGCGGCAATTTTTTATTTTTTAAATTTTTTTTATTAATTATATTTTTTAAATACAGTGGCCTAATAGCAAACATGAAGTAGTAGGTTATAAAACATATATTTTTTGTAAATTACCCAGTTTATTGCAGCTGTACAGAATCCAACTGACTGGTTAAATTAATCTATTGTGCACAAATGGAAAATTTGCCTTAGACAAAATGTTGTTTATTATAACAACTACAACAACAGTAATAATAAATTATTAATTAATTTATTATGCGGTAAGTTTGGAAAAAAAAATTTCAATGATCTAATGTCCAGTTTCGGTGAGCCTGTGCCCATTGCAGCCTCAGATTCCTGTTCTTTTCATGATGTGGTCTTTTGCTGTTGTAGTCCATCTGCCTTGAGGTTCGATGTGTTGTACATTCTGAACTATGGTAAAAGATAAACTATGATAAAACTAGATAAACTATAGCAAAAGATTCAGCAATTATCATGAGACTTGATTAATAGCTCATGTCTAATTAGTTGTAGAACTATTATAGTTCTTACACTTATACATTCATACACCTCTATTACTGCATGTAACTGAAGCCTGTGCTTTCTTTACATACCGATTTTGCTCCTGTTTTGTGAGAATGCAACACCCAGTGTGACTGAGCTTTCATTTTTGTGCTGTATGTTGCTTTCCTTCCCTTGTTTATGCTGCGTTAACTGATGAGCCAGTTAAATGGGCACTAAACTCTGTGTCATTGCCCCTCCAGGGGCCTCATTTGCCTCCTGCTCTCATGCATTAATACTCATGTGCTCCTCTGTCTCAGTGTAATGTGAACTAAACATCCTGAACCCTGACTCGACCATGTCTGTTTCCAGGCACTGGCTTTGTGTTTAGTTACAAGGATTTAAATCACATCAGTGACTGAGACCTGGTGTTTAAAAACATGGTGGGGTATCTTAAAAAAAAAAAAAAAAGATCTCTTGGCCGACATGTTTGCTACAGATGTTGTGTATTTCTGTAATGGTTTAACTTCCTAATGACTTTCAGACCTGATCTGCAGTGAATAAATAGCATGTTAATTGAAAACACTGGTTTGACAGTCATTACTTCATAAACCTCTCTTTTTTTCCCCCTCTCTCTTGAAGTTGATACGACAAACAATGCAACTTGGGATGTAACAGAGAAATTGCAAAGCCCAAAGCAGTCAGTCCCAAACACTCTGCGATGGCGGAACACTTACAGTCAGAAAGTTACAGATTTATCTCTGACTGTTACAAAGCACTGACAATAATGTATAATGTATTAGAATGAGAATTAATTAAGAAACTGGACAGCACAAACTTTTCTGTCCTGAAGAATCTCCTGTGTTGGGAAACGTACTGACTGGTACAAAGCACTGGAGACTCCTTCCATAAATGTTAAATGAATCGTAGTGCTGTTAGCCTATAAATACGGTATTTGACCGGCAAATTACGATACTGCCGGACACAGAGTCCGGTAAAAATTTCATTTAAAGGACATACAAATTTTCAATTTAAATAAAGTACATTTAATTTTGAAAGCAAATAATGATCTTTTCTTCACTTTCTTTTATTCAACAATGCTTGTC
>CM040459.1:23586592-23602262 GCA_022758105.1 Pangasianodon gigas | reverse complement strand
CGGGGTCATTTTTATAAATTCAACTATTATTTTCTCTTGTGGACTATATGTAAACATCTTTTATGTGAAATATCTTATTCAGGTCAGCACTAAATAAACAATAACATGCATTTTGTATGATCCCTCTTATTTTGGTAAAATAATAAACATTTTGCAGATTCTGAAAGGGGGATGTAAACTTTTGACCTCAACTGTAAGTAGAAAATGCTTTTTCTGTAAGCAGACACACTAGAGATCAGTAGATTATCACTTTTGTCTAATGCAGTGCTCACAATGACAAAACAAAAGGTTTTCACATTTTTTCACAAACTAATTTTGACACATTGAAGTGACAAATCCAGATGACTGGTTGCCATAAAATGTAAGGGTGTAAAAAAAAAGAAAAAAAAAATTTTAGTTTGATAAAACAGTGTATGATATGGCTGCATAGATTTACAAGCCTAGATCCAGGTCACAAAGGGAAATGGTTAAAAATTACTGCACACAACAGTGATCACTCCCTGGTTATCCGTGCAGATCTGTGTTTTTTGTATGTGGGAGAGAGAGGGAAGTCAAAAGTTTGGATATACATCAGTTTCAACAAACGCTCAGCAGGAAACTTTGATAGAAGCCCTGCTATATACAAAACTTGCAGCACTGCAATACAACACACCTGTTATACAGGTTAGTTCCTGTTATCACTTACGCTATAGCAGCTATAAACAGTCGTTCTCTCACCAGCCTGAAGTTAATAAGACGAAAAACATAGCTTGTCATGATACCAAGAATCCGCAAAGTGCAGAGTCCTCTGTCCTGAAGACTCTCCCATGATGGAAAACTTAGATTTAACTGAACCAAATTATATTAGACCAGGCATGTATTATGGAGCAGGACAAACTATGCACTAACGTAGCTTTTTTTTTTTGCTAAATAACACATCTGCTGTTCATTTAATCTTGTACTAACAGCTTTTTTTGCCCTCTTCTTCCACTTCAGGATGACCTTTGAGGATTTCACTAAGCACTTCACAGACCTGATCCTGTGCCGCCTCATTAACACATCATACCTGAGCATCCATAAGACCTGGGAAGAGGATGTGAAGTTTGGCTCCTGGTCTCGGCACGATGATTCTTTGAAGAACCGCTCTGGAGGCTGCATTAACAACAAAGCCACGTACCTTCAGAACCCACAGGTGTGTGTCTGTGGGTGTGTGAGCTCATGTTCGTTTAATCTAAAGATATTTCAGTAACAGAAGCTCTAGCTTTTAATTTTGCTTCAGTTTATTAAGACACACATTTGCATAATGTTACTGGCATCAGCAGAAATGTTTATGAAAAGCTAGCTACCTGTTTCTACCTGAATGATATTAGCTAGCTATGTAGCTAGCCAGCTTGTATTTCTGCCCTCAGTAACAGAAGCTAAAACTCATGATGACTTACGATAACTTATGTTAATATTGTAGTTAGGTAGCTAGCTTCTCTCTGTTGAGAGAAGGTAACATTTTATGTAGCAAGCACAGACAAGTGGAGTGATACAAACAGTAAAATGTGCTAGTGCTGTAATACTAAAATATCAGCACTCTAGGAACGCCGCTTGTACTTGTATATTAGTGGACCAGAACTATCTGTTGTATAATTTTTATTATTAATATTTTTTTTTTGTGTTGATGCATTGTCCTGATTTTGCTTTTCTCCAGTATGTGTTTGATGTGAAGAAGCCAGAGGATGAAGTTTTAATCTGCCTACAGCAGAAAGATAAAAGATCTCAACTTAAAGAAGGCAAAGGAGAGAACTTGGCAATCGGCTTCGACATTCAAAGGGTACACACACACATTTATCTTAATATCCTTGTGAGGACCTTCTGTAGATGTAATTATTAATGCAGCTAATTAACGCTGCATGTACGCCGAAATCTAATTTGGTCTCTACCAAAATCTTAAAACATGCCCAAACAGACAACTAAACATGAACACACACAGAGGGAAGACATTTTCTTGATCTTTACTGTATTTAATGACACCATAATATGAGTGACACCCAACTACACCTACTTGTAATGAATTTTTTTTTTTTAAATCTGCTTTGTTCATTGTCTGTTTTTCACCCTATAGGTGGAGCTGAATAGGATCTACCGCATGCACCAGCCACAGCAGAAGATGTGCAGCTCTGTCTACATCAACTCTCGCAGCGTGTTCCTGCGCAAGGACCTGAAAGAAGGCCGTTATGTTATCATCCCAACGACCTTTGACCCTGGACTACAAGGAGACTTCATGTTACGAGTCTTCACAGATGTGCCTTCAGAGTGCAAGTAATAATTCACCGAGTTATCACCCATAAAGCTCTCCTAGCTTTTGGTTATGCTTGTATCTCTGTATAACAGCTCTATGCAGTTGTAATATAGAAACCATAATAACACTAACTCAATCCATCACCCATCATTTCATTATTTACTGATTTTGTGTGTGCACGCATGTGTGTGTCTCAGAGAACTGTCCCTGGATGAGCCTCCGCAGACGTGTTGGACAGGCCTCTGTGGTTATCCACAGCTGGTCACACAGGTGCATGTGATGAAGGCTGTGGGACTGGAGGGCCAGGACTCTGACAGATGTACATATTTTTACTTCTGTATTGCTTATAATAGTTTCAGAAACTACACAGATGTTTGACTGACTCTGTGGCTCTCTTTGCAGCATCTGACCCATATGTGATCATCAGCTGTGAAGGGGAGAAGGTGCATTCCCCCGTGCACAAGGACACACTGAGTCCTGAGTTTGATGTGAAGGCACTCTTCTACAGGAAGAAACCCAAAGAGCAGATACGCATTCAGGTAACAGACAGAAACTGTGTCTTATATCGCATATTTTGGGTGCCAAAATAAATGTAATCTGGACATTTTGGATTAGTGATTGTTCCTTTCGAAGCTGTTCTGGAACAGCTCGTTGATTTGAATGCTGCCTTTTTGAGATTTACTGTACTAATCAACTACATCATAGTATATAATGTAATAGTATGCAATTTGAGACATAGCTAGGACATGTCTGACTCCAACTCAGGCTCAAAAATACATGTTCTACTCTAAAACCCGAAGTGTTGAGTTTAGATGGACAAATACAGTGCCTTGCACTCCCCTTGAACTTTTTCACATTTGGAGTGTTACAGCCTGGAATTGAAATTGTCTTAATTGGGGTATTTACCATTTGATTTACACAACACAATTGACAGAAAAGCAGACCTTTGTTGTTTGCATAAGATTCCCCTGTATTTGGCTCCATCTGTCTTGCCTTCAATCCTGACCAGTTTCACAGTCATTGCTGATGAAAAGCATCCCCAGAACATGATGCTACCATCACCATGCTTTACTGTTTGGGATTGAAGGTTGCTTTGCATAAATATTCATAAAACATATCATATCGTCTTTAGCTTTAAAAACTTTTAGCAGCATAAAATCTGAACACAGCCTGGCTTTTATGGTTAGGATAGATGGATGGTTGGGTACTTGGTAGGTGGATGAGTGGGTAGAAAAACGAGTAGGTAGATGGATGGGCGAGTGGGTAGATAGATGGGTGCGTGGTTGGGTACAGTAGATGTGTGGATGGGTTTATTGGGTAGAAGGGTGGGTAGATAGATGAATGGAATTGTAGGTGGATGGATGGGTGGATGAATGGGTAGATGGATTGGTGGATGGGTGGGTGGGTAGATGGATAACTTGATATATAGATGGATATATAAATGGATGGAAGGGTGAACAGATGGATGAATGAATTTGACAAAAAAAACATGGATGGCTACATACTTGCATACCTTACATTTTAAAATTATCAAAAGGATAAAAACACAGCAAAGCTGTGAGGGACGTTGAGGTGCTCTAAAGAGTTTGTGGAAAGCAAGGCAAAACAGGCAAATGATTATTGTAGGTGGAAAAGTAAAAAAAAATTACTGACAACCTGCTACAGATTATAATTGATTGTCTTATTGTCCCTTGACTCCCCACAGATCTACAACAAAAACGTCCTGTCCGATTCATTCCTGGGCCAGGTGACTCTGAACTCAGATGTTTCAGACCTGCAGAAGGATCACGTACTCCATCTAAAGGGCAAAGGCAGCCGTCAGAACAGTGACCTGCCGGGCATGCTCAGTGTGAGCCTCATCACCAGCAATGTCCTCACCAATATCTGAGAGCACCCAGGTCAGCCAAAATCAAGAGGATCATGAAGATAAACTTCACCTCTGTGTGAATCTGTCAGTTATTTGTGAAGCTTTGATAATGTGGAGAGCACTTTGCGTTTGTGGATATCGTTTACATATTGCATACTTCACCAGACTTTGCATACTTCACCAGACTTTTTTAACCACTTTTGTCTGTAGTGGGGCTTTACATGTTTAATAATAATGGCCTTAATGAGTTCTGTTTACATGATCTCTGGGACCAAAATCAGTGTGATATTACATTGTTAATTGATACATTTCCTTCTGATGTATGTGGAATTCTACTATATGTAACACTCAGTGCCACTTTTCGGCCAAGGAAAGCAATTCTTGTGTGATTGTATATATTCTCTTGGGTTGGAAAAAGTATGTGAATCTTTTCGTTGCCAATTAATCATCCAAAGTGTTTTTAATCATCCGTATAACAGCCATTAAATATTAAGAGCTGGACAGTAATTAAGCATGTTTACACAATATTAGCACTCAGCTAACTGCACAATAGCTGAAGGCAGTATTAGCACTGTCTTCATATATCCGCCTCATTTGAGTGGCCAGTTAGGCCCAGGCTTAATTTTACATTCTGATCAGCTAATTCTGTGGAACACAACCATCAGTGGGGAAATAGTGCCTCAAATGGGTCTGAAATTCACACCTCAGGATTTTAACCACTTTTAAACCAGTGCTCTTATTACTATACTTTATAGGTGCCTTTCCACCATAAGAAAGTTTATCAGGAACCTTTTGTGTTTCCACCGAAGGAAACACACAATTTTAGGGCGCTTTTACTAGTGTTAGTATTAGTATTAGTATTATTTTCAGTCCAAATCTCCAGTACATGTGACCTTTCTGCTCCTCTACAGCTCTGTCCTTTGGCTCAGGTCACGCCTCTTGGCTCAGTTTGGCAGCTCATATCTGTACTATAATGCTGCTCGCAATCCCAAAGTACATAGCATGTTTGGTTCACTTTCTGCAATTGCTTTCTCAATTCAAGTGTAACTGAACCGAGACAACCTTGCTCAGATAGTCTCAGACCAGCTGTTTTAGTCCCTTTCTGAGCGTGATTCACATATGCAATATTTAGTCTGTTTGAATTGAACCCTGGTGTGTTTTCTACTTTGGTGTGGTTTGTTTGTGCAGGTGAGGACGTCACCAAAGTAGAAAACACACCAGGGTTCAATTCAAACAGACTAAATATTGCATATGTGAATGCACCTTTAGTGTACTTTTCTGCGGACCGGGAAGCACTAGGGCAGAGCTTGCTGTACTGAACGTCACTGACTGGCCAATGCAGCCTTACATGCCCTTTTTATAATTCTGTTTAAAAAACAAGCAATGACTACAGCTTGCTTTATATCAATAGCACAACAGCACAACTGTGTCCATAATGTGTTTGTTTTTATATAAGTGGCGAGTAAGTATACAAGTGTATTTTGTATGTTTGGATGGCAAGATTCAAAGATAGCAAAGAAGGAAAGCCGACTTGTGCCGATTAGAATCAAAGCAGCAGCGCTGACACTTGACCAAAATGACCACTTGGTGGCAGTACATAATCAGAAAGTCTCAAGGGTACTAAAGAGTATTTATCCCTCATGTAGAAGCTTCTGTTCTATTGAGGTCTTTTGTTTACTCTGTTGCCTTTAAGTGTAACATTTGATATGCAATATGTAATATTTCCTGCTTTTTAAAAATGGATTTATTATTTTTTTTATTTTATTATTTTTTTAAACATATCTGAAAAATTTCTCAAACAAGTACATTCTCTTTTAATAGACATTATGATGTTGAAACAAACATTTCAACACAGATGTATGATAATCTGTTCAGGCTAAATTAATGGTACATGGATAATGATAAAGCTGAGGTGTGTGCATGCTATGAAATGCCTACCAAAGATGTGCAATGAAGTGCCATTTTGTATTTTTAATCACTAAAGAAATTTGTCTGTTTCAAATGTTGTGCCTTTATTACTCAGTCTTGCATCACACAACATTGACCAAAAAAAAAAAAAGCTGGATTGTTGTAATGATTAGATTATAAGGTATAACATGCGTCTTTTAGATACTTGTGTATGTATATCCAGAGTATAAAGTTAAATCCGAAATAAAGTGAACTGGAGTAGTGGATTTGCATTGTAATTTCATTACTTTTATAACTGTTGTTACTAACTCTAACAGGTAACATGTTTCAAAACATCCATTTGGTAAAGTGTTTAAACTTTTGACTGGTGTTCATATACTGTATACATATAGAGTTGCCAGTATTTATTATGTCCTGCCTATTATCATACCTAGTGTATCTATTATAGGTATATATTCATAGGTATATATTCCTGTCTCATTCCTACGGTCGGTGGTGTTTTCTCTCTACATTCAGCCACTTTAAACCCATCCATCAACAGAAAGGGACCACCAGAAGACCACCGCTGATGTATACACTCACAGAGCACTTTATTAGGAACATTATACTAATACTAGGTAGGCCCTCCCTTTGCTCTCAAAACAGCCTCAATTCTTCGAGGCATAGATTCCACAAGATGTTGGAAACATTTCCTTGAGATTCTGGGCCATGTTGACATGATTCACACAATTCCTGCAGATTTTTCAGGTGCACTTTCATGCTGAGAATCTCTCGTTCTACCATCATAAAGGTGTTCTATTGGATTCAGGTCCGGTGACTGGGAAGGCCACTGAAGAACGTTGAACTCGTCATGTTCATGAAACCAGATTGAGGCGACTTCTGCTTTGTGACATGGTGCAGTAGCCTGCTGGAAGTAGCCATTAGAAGATGAGTAAATTGTGGGCATGAAGGGATGCACATGGTCAGCAACAATACTCACATAGGCTGTTCAAGTGATGATTATTTGCTATTAATGGGCCCAAAGTGTGCCAAGAAAACATTCCCCACACCATTACACCACCTCCACCAGCCTGGACTGTTGACACAAGGCAGATTGGGTCCATGGATTCATGCTGTTGGCACCAAATTCTGACCCTACCATCTGTGTGCCTCAGGAGAAATCGAGATCCATCAGACCAGGCTATTTTCCAGTCTTCAACTCTCCAGTTTTGGTGAGCCTGTGCCCACTGCAGCCTCAGCTTTCTGTTCTTGGCTGACAGAAGTGGAATCCCATGCGGTCTTCTACTGTTGTAGCCCATCTGCCTCAAGGTTCGATGTGTTGTGCATTCTGAGATGCTTTTCTGCCCACCACAGTTTTACCGAGTGGTTATCTGAGTTACTGTAGCCTTTCTGTCAGCTCGAACCAGTCTGGCCATTCTCTGTTGACCTCTCTCATCAACAAGGTATTTCCGTCTGCAGAACGGCCACTCACTGGATGTTTTTCTTTATTGCACCATTCTGAGTAAACTGTTGTATGTGAAAATCCCAGGAGATCAGCAATTATAGAAATACTCAGACCAGACCATCTGCCAGCAACAATCATGCCATGGTCAAAATCAGTGTGATCACATTTTTTCCCCATTCTGATGGTTGATGTGAACATTACTCAAAGCTGCTGGCCCGTATCTGCATGATTTTATGCATTGCAATGCTGCCACACGATTAGCTGATTAGATAATTGCATGAATGTGTAGATGTACAAGTGTTCCTAATAAAATGTTTCGTGAGTGTATGTACAGTATACAGGGAATAAAGCACAACGGGGCATGCTGTTATAGGAAAATAATCAATACTGGGGTTGTGTGATTTGACCTGGCACAAGGTGGAGTTATTTTTACAGTTAATCATTTTCCTGTAACAACATTACTTACTTACTTACCAACTCAGGGACTGTATATTTTTATATTTTTATGTATTATATACATTATATTTTATGTATATTTTTCTTTTTCTTCTTCTTCTTCTTTTTTTAGGGAGACATGCAAAGTAAGAATTTCATTGTATGGTCTAAACCGTTGTGTTTTCACTGTGCATATGACAATAAACCTCTTGAATCTTGAATCTTGAAACATGCCCCATTATGTTTATTACTCTTATACCACATCAATTTGCCAACGTCATCTATTTCTTTAATTGTTAAAGAATTATTTTTTTTAATCTGTTTATTATTACATTTAATGTTGTGGAGCATCCACAAAATAAGTTAGTTCCTGATATTACTTATGGAATAACAGCCATGAAAAGTTGTCCCTTCAACAGCTTGTCAAGTTACTGAGAAAGTGGAAAGCAGAAAATCCTCTGTAGCACTGTACCTTCCTGTGTTGGACAATGAAAAATAATAGATTTAACAACGCTGACACTGGAGACTTCCAAAAATGCTAAATAAACATCTCACAAAAAGCGTCACCAGATCACCAATTACATTTTTCTATAAAAATGTGTTTATGTGAGCCATACAAGTCTCTGTGTAAGTCGTTACTATAGAACTAATAAGGTATAAGAACAAGTGCATTAATATAAACCTGTGATTTGCCTGGACTACACAACAGTGCTGTGGTATATATAATATGTATACAGTACATGCATAGACAGTATTTAAATATATAGGATGTATTGTATATAAGAATGAATCAAACTCAATCAAACTAATAAATCAAACCAAATCAAACTCAATTTAAAACTTGGCTTTATATAAAATTGTTAATGCTTAACTGAGAATAGCTCATGGTGTGTTTCTCTATTTTCCAATTGTTAGCCATTCCATTGTATCTCCAGCCTTTGTGTTCTTTTAACGTTGGGACTCTTGATTTATTAATGATCTTAGGTACTTTTACAATGAACACATTTTTTATTTGGCAGACACCCACATGACCACTTGGTATACACATAGCGATTAAGAAATTTAACTGCTAATTACATGCATATTTATCCCAGTGGTGATATGAGATGCAGGAAGATGACCCCATGTGTGTTTCCACGCTTGCAGTAAAAGCCAGCGATGTGTAAGTTAGTGAGGATATCGAATGCATGATGGAACCTGTGACCTTTTCCACCACCCAAAAATGGCCTAAAAGAGATGACTGCCTAACAAAGTGCATCTTCGTTTGTATGTTTTATTTGTGCTTTTAGATAATTTTTGTGATGTGTGTCTGTCAGCGATTGCTCTGAGACAGAGGGGGTCAGTTTACCTCCCATGCTGTGCAGCACCCCTGCTGAGTCCCGCCTCCCTGTCGGAGGCTGACCTGCACACTCCCTCCCTTAAGAGGGATCAGGGTTGGAGAATGAAACATTGGCACAGAGTCACTGCTAATTCCAGTAGCAGGCAGTGGAGGAGACATCACTTCAGAGACATAGATCGAAAGAGAAAATAGAACGTTCTTCATTATCAGGCGTCATCCTCGCCTACCTCTTCACTCACCTGTGTGGATGTCTACCTGTCCTCAGGTAACCTGAAAGAGGACCAAGCAGAGGACCTGACTGGACCTAAAGCTTACTCAGGTATGTTGCTTTCTCAGGATTAAGTCTCTTTACAGTGTGAAAATAATGGCCCCTTCCTGCTTATCATTGTATCTCTATTACTGATGACATGCCCAGTTTGATAGACCTTGTCATGACCCTACAACAACTAAGTAGTGACATGCAATATGATGTAAATATATAGTGAAAAGGCAACAGGGGTGTTGTTATCCTTCAGATAGCATGGTATGATAATATATAATATTTCACCTCCATTTGTCTTAAAATTCCTAGAAGAAACAGTATTATTATGTTAATATATTTGAATTCTGAGATTGAATTCTGTAAAAAGTAATTTTGGTTACTTAGACTTTTCCAAATGTTTTGTGGCATCCATGTACAATCAGGCAAACCCTAAAGCATTTCTGTGAAGCTTTGACATTAGTAATGCATAAACAAAGAAATGCTTTCCTCTGAAAATGTATTCCCATCTCTAAAATGCTGAATTACATAGAATTTGAGTTTAGTCAACCAATACCTTTGAAGAATTAATGACTGAAAAACACAGGTTTTACAAAATCATTTATCAACAGAATTCAACAACTGCAATTCCACGTCCATTATTACTGAGTTTCAAGTAAATAGGTTTTTTCTTTTCCTGGTTCTTTTTCCTGGTTCTATTGTGAGAACCAGGAAATTCATTGAAATTCTTTTCCATGGTAATCACCCTTTGTGATTAGGTTGAAAATTGAAAAATGCTGATGTATTCCTTTAACCAGACAGGAATACTAAAACTGCAGTGTTTTATGGTATTTAATGTCAGCGTCTTTAAAAATATTAAGTTTGTAAGCAGATACAGTAATACACTGAAAACGTTGATGTTGAGTTTTACCCAGTTTTACCCAGTTTTATCATCATATCATTCCACAAGTACCTTTAGGTTTTGTATTTTAAACTCTTGAGTGATTGTCATAGTTTTGGTATCTAGATTCCCTCTTCTTTGTGTCTCAGCTAAGCTCATGACTGGAATTTACAGCTATCTGTTTCTCTCTCAGGCAGTGTTTTTTCATGTAAAAGAGGTTTACATCAGTAGGATTTGTTAGCAAATAGCAGGAGACAGAAGGTGAGACTTTGAGTCTGTATATGAAAATGTGAAGAACTCTGAGTGGGCATTCCTTAGGCCATAAATGGGAATATAGATTTTTTTTTTTTAGACAGATCATAATTCATAATTATTATTTTTATTTTTATTTATTGATTTATTTATTTTTTTTTTTTAAATATTCACTACTAATGCTAGCTAGCTGGGTAATATAAGCTAACAGTTTCAATAACAGTTTGAGAGGATTTATTCATACAATTATCTAAGACTAGCTAGCTAATATATGCTAAATGAGAGGATTTTAAAATTGTATTTATATATTTTTAAAATAATATTCACTGCTGAGGCTAGCTAGCTGTCATATAAGCTAATAGAATTTCTAACTGGATTTTTAAATCATTTATAATTTTTAAAAATAATATTCATTGCTGAGGCTAGCTAGCTGGATAATACAATAACAGATTTCTAATACTAACAGCTGAGGCTAGATATGGGTTAACACATCAGGGCATCTTAAGTCATATATATATGTATATATATATATATATATTTTAAGTCATAGTCATATTCATATATAATGTTCATTGCTAAGGCGCACTGACAGGTTTTCTGAGAGGATTTTTAAGTCCTATTCATAAATATTAATAGTCTTTGCTGCTAGCTAGCTGTCGCTAATATGGAGTGCAATCATAAAACTTCTTTTGAATGCCTTCTCAAATACAGATGTGTTCGGTGTGTTTAATATATGAATTAAAGGCAATCACACTTGTTCCACAGTCTGCAAAACCATTTTCCTTCTTTTTCCCATTTCAGGGAAATTCATTCCCTAATTCTCCTCCAGTCAACAATTACTTCACTCCTAAAGCAAGTGCTGAGTTTTTGCAGTGTAATCTACAAAGAGTGGCCACTTTTATCAGCTCCAACCCTCTGACTGGGTGAAATCTGAGCAGGTTTGGTTTTATAAGGACAGAATGTGACTGATGCAGGCTTAATTTTATACTGTCATCTCAAGGACTTTGTACAGCTAGTGGGAATGCAGGTTTTCTCACATTTCAACACTCTTTTAATTCATTGATATTTAATGTATTGTGTCTATGCCACACTCTTATTTTGATAACCAGACTACATGCTTCACATTAGAATCAATTTTAAGAAGCTATATCCACTGTCAAGAAGTTACACCATATTACATCATAGTTTTATTTTTATGGTAGCTCAGTGCATAAGAGTTTGGATGTCTGACTGGAAGGTTGTGAAGGTTGTGAAGGTTCAAATCCCAACACTGCCAAGCTGCCCTCAACTGTTCAACTGTTCAATAAAATGAGATAAATGTAATTTGCTCTGTTTAAGGGTGTCTGCCAAATGCCATAAATGCAAAATGTGAATATGAGACGATAGATCAGAATTTCAGCTTTCATTTCCTGATTTTTACATCTAGATGTATTAAACATCTTACAACATGGCACCTTTGGTGGCAGACCACCCAATTTTTAGGTGAGCAAAACAGATTTGGAACAGAGTAAATTAAAGTCAACAAGACTTAATTTTTGGTTACGTATCTCTGGCTTGCAATAACTGCATCAACCCGGTGACCCACTGACATCACCAAACTGTTGCATTTTTCTTTTGTGATGCTTTTCCAGGCTTGTACCACAGCTTCTTACAGTTGTTGTTTGTCTTGGGGGGTTTCTCCCTTCAGTCTCCTCATTAGGAGGTGAAATGCATGCTCAATTGAGTTGAGATGTGGTGATTGACTTGGCCAGTGTAAAACCCTCCACTTTTTTCCCCTGATGAAGTCCTTTGATGTGTTGGCAGTGTGTTTTGTCTTGCTGCATGATGAAGTTCCTCTCAATTAGATTGGATGCATTTCTCTGTAAATTGGCAAACAAAATTTTTCTGTAGACTTCTGAATTCAATCTGCTGCTACCATCATGAGTTACATCGTCAATAAAGATTAAAGATTAGTGAGCCCGTTCCCGATGCAGCCATGTAAGCCCAAGCCATTACACTACCTCCACCATGCTTGACTGATGAGTCTGTATGTTTTGGATCAAGAGCAGATCATTTCTTTCAATCTGGCCTTCTGATGCTTACTGCTGATGAGTGGTTTGCATCTTGTGGTATGGCCTCTATATTTCTGTTCTTGAAGTCTTCTTCGAACAGTGGATTGTGATACCTTCACCCCTGCCATGTGGAGGTTGTTGGTGATCACAGGTTCACAGCTCTCACACTGTTTCTGTCATCAGTTGCTG
Source organism: Pangasianodon gigas (assembly GCA_022758105.1). NCBI lineage: Eukaryota > Metazoa > Chordata > Actinopteri > Siluriformes > Pangasiidae > Pangasianodon > Pangasianodon gigas. The sequence continues at coordinate 23,589,372 of CM040459.1, read as the reverse complement.
TTGCTTTCCTCGGCTGACCTGTTCAGTGTCTGGTTCTTAGTACACCAGTGGTTTCTTAATTTTTCAGGACATTGCAAATTGTTGTATTGGCTATGCTTAATGCTTGTGCAATGGCTCGGATCGATTTTCCCTCTTGTCTCAGCTTCAAAATGGCTTGCTTTCCTCCCATAGTCTTAGTCACAGATCTCAGACACAGTAGGTATATTAAATTGCACTGTAGAGTGACTGATTCAGGTCAGGCAGAACTGTAGGGTTGAGACTGATTTTTATTCCTACACAGGTAGCAGCATATTTTAAGGTATAAGGTCATATAGTTTGGCTAAAATATTTACCACAAATATAGTCCATTAGTGAAGTTTAGAGTTTAGTGTCTTAGTTCTGTGCTGAAACTACAAACCTAATCTAGCTAACAAGTAAAAAAGACTATTTCTACCAAAATCTTTTATTCAAATGCATGCCCCAATGTTCATTTAATTGCTTTGAGCAACATGTAATCACATTTAAAAAAAAAATAGTTTGTAAATTCACAGACATTGTCCATATTTACAAATTTAAGTACAATTGCATGCTGCTTTGGCCCAGGGATTTCCTTGCACTAAGAAAAAAAGTAATTCCAGTTCCCCAAGATGGCTGCTTCTAAAGCTTTACACCATTCAACACAATTGTGACGTTTTGTAAATTTTTATAGATTACAGTACATCATACTGTGTCCTAAACCACATCAGGAAGTCTGTGTGATATTACTGAAGACTGAATGTGGTTTAAGGCATATAAAGACTCTAAATATTTTAGGTGAGATACGTAGCACCCCCTTACTTGTTAGCAACATTACTCTTGTAGTTTCAGTGAAAAACCAAAAACCAGTACATTTAACTACAAACTGGATATTTGACCAAGCATTCAAGATTTGGATCTTGAGACATCTAACTCTGTGTCCACATGGGTTTCTTCTGGGTTTTCCAGGTTCCTTCCGACTCCCAAAAACATGGCGGTATGAGGATGAGTGAATGTATGTATGAATGTGTGTGTTGTGCTCCACGATGGATTGACATCCACATCACGCCCAGTGTTCCTGGGATAGGCTCCGGTGATGAATGAATGAATGTCATACATGTATAGTAAAGTCACAGGTCTTAAGACTTTGTATATTTTAGTCAATGGTGTCTTGAAGCGTTTCTCTACAGACCACAGACTACATTTTCTTTTTCTTGCCATTGAAACCAAGTCCACTTACTCTTCCACACACTCTTTAAATGTAAACCTGTTGGGGACAGTTTCGCAAGTGTTGCAGAGTGACAGGAACAATCATAACAATTATTAACTACTTAAAAAAAAAGCTGCTTACCTTTTTCAGTTTGTCAGCATTTTTCTAGCTCCTCCTTTTTCTTTTCCTTTTTCTGCACTCAGCTGATAAACATATGACAGACAAAGGCAAGTGCCGTGTTATGTTTTAATTCAAATATAAAGCATTTAATTCAAATATATAGTATTATGTAATCAGTAGTTTTTGTGTTACATGTAGATCTGCTAAAATCTGAAATCCAAATCATTACACCTAAGGGTTGCTAGAGTAAGAGATTTATTTGTAGGAAAGATGTGCGCTTTCCTTTTCATGTTTTTTATCTAAATGTAACAGCTAGATTCAGTGCAAATTAACAACACATATTATACATTGTGCTTTGGTGCAGTACAGTGTGGTCCGTTTCACTCTGGTCTGCACTCTGTGGCCTTTATGTCCAACTCTCTTGGCTTAATTAGACACTAAAATATTAATGACAGTGAGCATGGCTCCTCATTTAGCCTGCTCACCCCTGCGTGTCCACGCCACATTAACTGCCTGGACTTTACTAGGAACCAGAGGATGGGTCATTACATTGTCTTCCCATGGAGTAAGATGTTCATTTTACATCTGTTATGAGAGAAAGAGGAGAGGATGCTGACAGTAGAGTGGTTGCATAGGTTTTGAGCCAGAAATCTGAGAATACCTTACTTCATCTTGTTTTAAGATCATTGACCTATCAATTGTTTAAGTGAGAGATTTGAAGTTTGACTTTTTTACCTTTAAAATGAGACACAGCAGACCAATTAGTGAGCCCCAGTGTGACACTGTGGACCGTTTCCTTTTGTCACAAAACTACTAGCTAAAATACAGATTTGTAGGAAGAACCACTATTAATGGAAATTAATAAACAAAATGTTTTTAAGTAAACAGCACAACAGTATGGCAGTTAGAAAACTGTAGTTGATCTGGCTCGATCTTTTAGCAGGGCTCTTATCACAATTAATTCAGGTTTATGGAGTAATATCTCTTAATTCCGTATAGCGTTTACTGAGAAATCTCATTACCCATTAGTCATTGTGTTGAATTTATTGATTTATAACTATAGATATTAAAGTTGAATATGAAACCATAGTCATCCAGGAACGGGACAGCCTATGTTTTTTTTTTTTTTTTTTTTTTTTTTTTTTTTTTTTTTTTTTAAATAAAAAAAAAAAAAAAAAAAAAAAAAAAAAAAAAAGCAGACCAGACTAAAATGAATTTTGTTGATTTTACCCAGCAAAATATCTTATATATACTGTGTATATATATATATATATATATATATATATATATGTATACACAAAACACCCAAAGAATTACTTCATACATAAAAAGTAATGTTACTAAATACCTTGCTAGCAACTGTGAAACCAAGCATTACTAGCTAATAGCTAGCTAGCTGCATCTCTATATAACATACTTAGCAAGAAAATACATCATGTTCTTAGGGCTAGAAATG
>CM040459.1:23492021-23581007 GCA_022758105.1 Pangasianodon gigas | reverse complement strand
CAGAAAAATGTTTGTATGTCAGTAAAGAAAGCAGCATATTACATAAGAGACCACTTTTCAGACAAAAAAACATAATGAAGGCTGCTGGGTTTTGCTGCAAAAATAAGAAGCAAGTGTGACAGTCAAAGTCTCCAGAAGAACTGTGGCTGCTTCTGCAAGATGCTCAGTAACACTTACAGCTCATTTCCTTATAAAACTGAACACATTGTACCTGAGACTACTATTTTTTTTAAGTGAAGGATCATCACACCAAATATTGACTTTGTTTCATTTGTTACTCTTTACTGCTCTTTATAGTATTTTTTTTAATGTAGAAACATTTAATTTCATTATTTTTGAAGGCATCTTTGCTCTACAGCATTTCTTTGCATGTGTCTAAGACTTTTGCGCAGTACTGTATATTGCATAATACACACATTCATTTTAGAAAAAGGTTTAAATTGGTTTCTAAAATTATTTTTAAATAAAATAAAATGTATTTCTAAGTTTTTTTCTTAAAATTAAATTGTTTAAAAATAGTTTTCATTTAATACTTAAGAGTTGCAGTGAGGAGCTCAGCCTATTTGGGAACCTCCTGGGTTAAGCTTCTCATGAAACTGGTTGAGAAGATGCCAATAGAGTGCGAAGCTTCATCAGGAACACTGTTAAATATTAATAACTAAAATGATTTTTGATTTGTTTAACACTTTTCTTGGTCACTGTGTAATTCCATATGTGGTATTTCCTAGTGTTAATGTTCTCATTATTGTTATAAAATAGTAGAAAATAGTACAAATGAAGAAACCCTTTCTATAAGCAGGTGTGTCTAAACATTAGACTAGTAGTGTACATTTACATTACATACATACTGTATACATGCTATTTGTGTATATGTGTGTAGACTTGACAGTCCATGTGAGCAGCATCGTAAGCGTTGGTGTCACGCCATGTGAGTCTGTTAGTCTGTGATAGTGATCAACTGCACTGCCTGAATAATTTACCTCGAATTGCGAGTTCCTGAAACAGCAAGGCTTTCTTAGCAGCTTGCGAGATCTATTTCCACGTGTCCGTCTGACGGCAGAGTTCAGTCTTATTTTCAAGTCTTACATCAATTTGATAAATGGCCTTAACAATGGGCTTGTAAATAGGTGGATTTATAGTTTTCTGCCTGATGCCTCATCTGTTTGGTGACAGAGGGCAGCGTTCCTGACCCTTGAGTGGATAAAGATGTGATTTAGTGAGAGCTAAAAGCCATAAAAGCACTCATTTGCATTTTAAAAGGATTTTTTTTTCTGCACAACCTTTAGAGCCAAGTGTGGCCTATTTTCAGTCAGAATATAAATCATGAAATGGGTTTAAGATAGGATATTTAGTCTAAATTTAGATATCATAGCTTTTTTTTATTTTAATAGCCTCCTTTAGCATTTACCTAGGGTGTAGAGAAGGAGATGGAGTGATCTAACACAAAGGTTGTCTGGATGAATAATTCAGGTGCTGGTTGCTAGGATTGTATCCACGTTGCTCCTCTCGGACGTGACAGCTGCGTCCTCGTGGTGTTGGGTTCTCCCCGTGCCTGTATTGATTTGCCTAGAGTGGATTTAGTTAATTAGAAAGCTGTATATTATCAGGGGATCCACCTCCGTGCCCACTCTTCCATCCTCACCTTCTAAACAATGGCCCATTAGGACAGGGAAGGAGAAGCACTACGCCTTTGACCAGTGGACACATTTTACATGGTGGAAAGGGACAGAGACAATATAGTTCTATGTTAGTTTCAATATAGATCTATGGAGCAGTGGCTAGAAAACACTGTGCTCGTGTGTCTGTGTGTATAAGTGAGGAGATCAACTAGGACTCAACTAGGAAGCTTCTGTGATCTGCCTGTTCTGTTTTTGTTTTTATTTTTACCCCACTACAAGAGGAAGACGTTGGGATTTAGTGCAGGTTTCAGCTGGGCCGCTTGCTGAGTTGAAATGGTCTTTATTCCACACAGCTGCATGACACACACCTGCTAAGGAAGTGTGTATGTGAGCGTGTTATTTGGAATACCAGGCTAAACACTTCAGGACTTTTTGCCGCATGTATGGATGAGAGTTTGCTCAGTGGAGGATGTTTAAGCGACGGGATTATGTTGAGCTCTACCAGCAGGACCAGGCAAAGTGGGCACTGTTGAGGAATGTCAACACAGTCTTCAAACAGACCACTCTGCTACCGGTACGACCCTTGTGTGTGTGTGTGTGTGTGTGTGTGTGGTTTTTTTTTTTTAAAGAAACCCTGCCAGAAAGGTTCATAGAGCATCTGGTTGAGACTAGCACCTTGCATTATGACTGGGATTCCATGAGACGCAACAAAAAAGTCCTGCACACAGGAGGTTTGTACTTTCATATGGGTTCGAGTAAGCAGTCTGATATGAAGCTGGCAGGCAAACAACGACCACATTCATTCATTCATTCATTCATTCATCTTTAGTAACTGCCTGGTCAGGTCATGTTGGTTTCAATTACGCTACTAGTTAGTTTGTATTTTGGGAAATAAAACAAACTAAATTCATTGCAAATTATAACAGGCATGTACAAACAAAAATAATAACTGCAGGAGCAAAATAAAAAAAAACAGTCCCACACACATCTGTAGTTGAGACCAATTATGAACCTCAGTGATATAGCTGTGAAATGTGCAGATGCGACTGAAAATAGTTCATACTTACAGTAATATAGGGACCATTTTGGATTTTTCATACAATACAAATGCAAAAAGTTTACTTTAATCCTTTTAATGTTTACTGTTTCTATTCCTTTAGATCCCCTGCACTACACTCTATTACACCCATTTTAGCATAATGACAGGCAACTATTACACTAAAAATTTCATTACAGGTTTCAAGTTACTCCAGGGCAGGAGCAGGATTTGGTAACCTAGCCATATTCAAAAGACACATCATCTATTGCTTACACTGGCAATTCCTGGAAGCCACTCAGAGCACTGACGTCCTCTAACTCAGGGGTTCCCAAACTAAGGGGTCGTGCCCACATGTGGGGTTGCGTGATTTACAAATGGGGACTCTTTTTTCTTTTATTCATCAATATTACAAATTATTATTAGAAATGTCGCTGTAACTATGAAGAAGGATTTTGTGTGCTACTATTTTAAATATAAAGTGTATGTGCTATTTAAGTTGTTTCACTATCCTGACACACTGTACTAGCCAAGCAATTCAGCAACAGAAACAGACAAGCTTCCCCATCCATCTACCTCCACTAAACAAACTAGCATCGTGTCTTAAATCACATATTTATGCATTTTTCTAGACAGTTACTACTACTACTACTAACACTAACCGGTTTTCCTAATACAGTTAGTGTTTGCATTTTAAAAACCTCTAATGTAGCCTTCAAGCCTATCGAATAAGTCAGTTTTGTGGATTTTCTACATACTTTTGAATGTAAGGTCAGAGGTTTTGTTTTTGAGCAGCTCCTGCCAACAATCAAGCCGATGGCAGAACATTGCCGTGCATGAAATCACTGTGAAACATGAAACATGAAACAGTTCGATTTGGAAACCTGATGGACAGGGATGTTTTGGCTGATGTGCCATCTATTAAATGTCTCTTTTCAATCTTCCAGATGTAAAAAGAGGCCAGTGAACACCGCCGCTCATGCTGCTGCTGCTTCTGCACAAGCACACAAAGTCACATGTCAAGTATAAACTAGTCTCCTCTGCTTCACGCTGGGCCATATCACACCAACCCAGCATGGATTATTTTACTATAACAACATGCCCCATTATATAAGCTGAACATAACAGCGAAAAGAGATGCACCCTTTCAAACACACCTCCTGACTTTTTGTAAAGGTGTGTCAAGAAATGCAATCTAAAATCAGTCAGGAATATTTGTTTGGTTTTTAGTCACTTATGTTACACATATGTTACTGACATAATAAAATATTCAGAAAATTCATACTGTCCATTTAGGGTTGTTTGCCCAAAAGTTTTGGGAACCCCTGCTCTAACTGTACCTTCTAAAGCACTTTTTTCAGGAACCCAGTTTATGTTTGAAAGTAGTTGTGCAACTTTGAGCAATGATGTCACTGTGTTCTCATACTGCAGCATTGTGTAAATTACTATCATGTTGTGAACTTTAACAACTCTTCCTGTTCTAGGGGGACTATGTGTGGTTGGACCTGAAGACAGGTCGGGAGTTCGAGGTCCCGATCGGTGCGGTGGTGAAGCTCTGTGACTCGGGGCAAATCCAGGTTCTGGATGATGAGGGCAATGTGAGTTACTGATCATCACCACACAGTATCACAGTGACTGTGTCCCACTCATAACATGTTCCACTCATAACATGTCTTTTCAACTTCCTCCGAACAGGTTTTTTTAACAGTCCTACGATCTTAATGAAGAAAATTTGAGTGTGCTAATGAGAAAGTGCACATTCTAGGAAAAATATTTTGGGACACATTGCTAAAGGATTCCATGATGTTGAGTTAGGTGAAATCCATTGAAATTCAATAAATTGTATATACAGGTGACTGGGTGGGAAATGGCAGATGACCAAATTGGGGAGAGAAAGGGGGGAAAAAAATGTCCTTCTAAAAATCAACATTCATAAACTGGACTGTCCAAATAAAGTGAATGCAACAGTGACAAGTTCTATAATCTATAGATTATCTATTAAACATCAACATCCACAAACTGGTGATGTTATTGAGAATCGGTTGATTGGCTGGTTCATGACTGTCTGTAGATGGTTTGCTGACTGTCTGTAAAATGCGTAAGATGGCCTATTTAAATAAAATGTTACAGATATTAGCATGCTAAATCTTCTTGATCAAGATAATGCTATGATCTTCTCACCTTATGGCTGATAAAAATACTATTATTTAAATAGTAGTAGTAAATTTTATTTAAAATTTACATTTTATTTTATGTATAGCCTTGGAATGGACTATTCTGTGCGTATGCCATGTTGAAGCTCTGAATCTCCTCTCTTTCAGGAACACTGGATCTCCCCCCAAAATGCCACCAACATTAAGCCAATGCACCCCACCTCTATCCATGGCGTAGAGGACATGATTCGCCTGGGAGACCTGAATGAGGCTGGGATTCTCCGCAACCTGCTCATCCGCTACCGAGAACACCTCATTTATGTATGTGCACTCTTTTACTCTCTGTAGCGAGCCCATATTAGTCAGTAAACTGAGCTGATTTACATCCTCAATTAGGTGTTATTTAATGTTCCTTTTAATACTTGTCATGGATTTTGCTCTGCTGTGAAACCTGACATGGCCACCCGTGAAAACAGTCACAGTCAGGATTTGTTTGTATTTATCTAAGGGACAGTTTGGCCAATGCCAATGTAGCTAAGAAGTAAAAGAAACTTATAGCTAGAAGTTTAGCATAATGGGTAATGCTTTGCCTTAAAGTTCCTTTAACTAACATTATTTGCTGCATTAATTAACATTAACAAATATTAAACTTAGCCTTAATATACTGTAATTAATGCTAACGAAGTAACACAGTAAGTTAACTGACATTAGTTTAAACGTTAATAAGTAAAAAGACCTGCATTGACTACTGCTTATTCAATCCATGAGTAAAAATAAGTCCACATTTAATTCCAGCATGTTTCTAAATATTGATAAGTTACTGAACTCTAGTCTCCATGTGTAAATATTGGCACTATATTTAGCCTCAGTTCTGATTTTTTTTTGCCCCAAACATATTCATTAAGGTGTTGTTCATTGTGGACTTACTTTTACTTAGGGTTGGTATGAACATTACTTAATGCAGGTTTTCGGCAAATATTTGACTTTTTTGGCTTATTATTTAAAACATCAATCAAAATCTTAGTTAATTTTTTAAAGCTACTTGTATTATGTTGTATTATGTTTGTATTATGTATGTTGAAGTTCATGGTTTGTTCATATTAACTAATGCATTAACTAATGTCAGTTGCATCTAAACTGTCTAAATCATCACATACTACTGTCATTACATAAATTGTATAAATCATCAAACCACATGGAGTTGTTCAATATCTGAAACAGACTTGTTTATGTGGTTTCAGACACTTTAATACTGTTATCTATAAAAATGAACAAAAGGACATTGCAGAGCTTAAAACAGTAGCAGTGATCTTTGAGCCAGACACAGTTTCTTCCTCAGCACATAATCTTGTTTCGCTGTGTGCAGCATCAGACTCAGATATAGTACATGCTATAGCCTCATAAAGTTAGAAGTGACTTAGATGATGAGTTGTAAATTATTTTTTTTTAACACAGGCTTATTCTGCTATTTTATTTTATCTAAATAGTTCATGTACAATATGAACTGATATAATCAGTGTGAACTTCTGTTGCTTATCCATCATGAACAAGATAAATGGTAAATGGTACATCCAAACAATATATTTTGATGATAGAGACATATATTTTTGCGCAATACTAATCTAAATTTCAGCCATTCCGTCAGGTAGTTACATTAGCCTCATATCTCCAGTAAAAAAGTATAAATGCAAATTTTGGACAGTTACAAATGTCCAAAAAGGCAAATAGAACCACAAAACTGGAGTGCTCTTAATTCTTATTTCTTAATCTCCCTCTTAATCACTGGGTCTTTGTTTGTCTGCCTTAATCAACTCCTCTGGCTGTGTTTTCTTCTCTCTGGCCTCTCTCTCTCTCTCTGTCTGTGAAGACTAATTGTGGAGGCAGGGTAAGTATAGCACTGGCCTTACGCATGGCTGCCCTCCGTTCGTGTGTTTGCATTACACTGCTCCATTTCAACACGACTGTGCCGTCCCGCTGTAATGGGACACCCATACGCTGTCACACCGATATCTGAAAACCGAGACAGCCATCCACTCTCCTTCTATTGCTCACTCCTGTTAGCTGCTGTTACTCATCCTCATGTGTAATCATCAGCATGGATGTGCTCAGCATTATGCAATATTCAGTGATGTATGCATGCTTCATCGTCATGCCACATATTATAGAGAAAGCTGATTTAGTCTTGAAATTATTGCATGGAAGCAATGTCTCATGTGTAAGGTTTTTGATATCCGAATGCCATCATTTAAGTTGAAATTATTTATAGACCAACTTGTTTTTGAGTTATAGAGGTTTGGCTTAAACCCATTCAAATCAAGTGACCAGTCAAATATAAATGGATGCTAACAACTATAAGACCTGAATGATACATACATATAATGGTTAGAGGTAATCTCCAGCACTGTAAAAAAAAATTAATTCCCTGGATAAGCATAGTTAAATTTATATGACGTTATCACTAACTTTTATTTTCACTTCTTTGACTCAATATAGTGTTTAACATAAAACACTTTTAAATACTGTTTACATACATATTACAACATTTGCTGTCAAGCTAGATAGCTTGCTAACAAACTTATCTACTAATTTTAAGGTAAACTACAAATAGTTTACCTTACATCATCTAGCTAGCTAGTTCACTTGGCTATTGGCTTGTATTATACGTTATAATAGTTTACTTAGCAATACTTAGCTTGTGAGTGAACTTGCTGCTGGTTTTAGTTACCCTATAAACTAGTTTACCAAATGATTGCTAGCTTACTAGTTCACGTGGCTAGTGGTTTATATCATATAGTACAGTAGTTTATTTAATGATACCTAAATTTATGAGTGAATTGCTCCTGGTTTTAGTTACACTATAAACTAGTTTACCTAACACTAGCTAGCTAACTTAGCTAATCATAGCTACATAATGTCAGATAACTGCTGCTAGTAATATTAATGTTAGCTAAGCTAACTTGTGCTGCATTTACTTAGCTAGCTAGCTTAGAAAATGTTACAATATTGTATTATTATCTATTATGCTAAGCAGTAGCACATCAAGCTGTAGAAATGCAAAGAAAAGCTAATGATACCTTCATCTGCTGAAAAACAAAACCCTGTATATTAGCAAAAAGTAAACCAAGTCTTATAATTAATGTATGGAAGGAAAAGAGATGACTAAAGACTGGAGAAAGGCAGCAATGCACGTGCAGCATGTTCAACCCAATAAAAGTGAGTATTTGGCATAGTGTTTGGCATTCCGTCAGTACTAGTTGAAATAATATCTAAACACCCTGAGAAAATGAGGTCTTTGATACGAGACTAAGTTCATAATACATAAATGAGCTAACAGTGTATGGATTTACACACTAATTAAACCATCCATCTCTCAGTATTAATCTTAATCAGTTTACTTTGCCCTTGTTTAGACATACACAGGGTCAATACTGGTGGCAGTGAACCCATACCAGCTGCTGCCCATCTACACAGCTGACCAGATTCGCCTCTACACCAACAAGAAGATTGGAGAGATGCCTCCTCACATCTTTGCCATTGCTGACAACTGTTACTTTAACATGCAGAGGAATAACAAGGACCAGTGCTGCATCATCAGGTCAGATACATTTCAGCAGCAGTGGCTTGTGGCCATTGATTTTGGTGGGGCAGAACGACATTAATAACGACATAATAATAACACCTCAAATAAAATTAAGTCGAGAGGCTATCACAGTTGTATCGCACTTATGCTATAGAGTACTATCTAGTGAATGTTTAGAGTAACGTTGTGAGAGTTATCAAGTATACAGTCTAGCAACGTGTTCTGAGCGATGCAGCAGGTGTGTTTGCCAGATTTCAGCAAAATTTTCAGCCCAGCTACATCTCAAAAACCACACAAAAGACCTGTAACTAGTAATTTTCTTCTTTTTCATAGCATTTGTGTGGGAAACAAGGTCACCATTTCTGATGTATGGACATTATCTACTCCATAAACCCCCTTTCCTCCTCTATTTTTGCAACATCTCTTACAATAGAAAGAAATGGTTCTGTACATCATAGACACTCTTTGCAGAAATTTATTAGATTTAATTCTGATCATTTGCTATAAAACAAGATCTTGGGGGTCACCCCTAAGCATGGGGCAGCATTATTCCTGCCCCAATGTGCTTTTATTAGTGCTTGTTGCAGTTCCAATTTCTGACCACTAGGTGCAATATTAACTCTATGGTGCTAAATGGGGACGAGAACATGCTAACCCATGATTACGCAACAAAATCAATGGAACGTCAGCTTATATTTATCAAACATCAACATTTTTTAGAATCATTGGTCACTTCAAAGAAGTAATTTGTATTCCAATAGAATTTTAATTGGAGTTTAATTGGAATTTTAATGGGAGTGGTTAAAGATTTTATGGAGATTAACTTTTGCTTTGCCTTACCTCCCTCTCTGAGTTTCAAATAATGAAATTACTGAAATTTGGGGGGTTGTATTTAAAGGGTTGGCCCTTAGTTACAGCGAATGTTTATGAAGTCTGGAGTAATGGAATGGAAAAGTCCTGCAATTCCCTCTACTCCAAATGTAGTTGATCAGCCAAGACATGTTTGGTGTATGGTGTCATGTTCGGTGTCTTTAGTTTTGCACTGGAGCTGATAGGGTAATGTAGCTGACAATTAATAAAAGTATATCTCACCTATCCCAATAACATTTGCTCATATATACACTTAAAATCCTCAGTCATATGTGGCTTAAGTATCTGTTATGTTATCAGGGCAGCCACTTTGGACACTACTACTTTGAAAAAACTACTTAACTGGACCTTGCCTTGTCAAGATGGTATCTTGAAAATGATGGTATCACACCTTTTGAAAAGTCACACCTTAGTATATATCTTTACAGCTTTACTCTAAAAGGTACAGTTATGTACATTACGGTCCATTATGGTCCATCATCGTCCAGTTATGTACATTATGTACCTTTTTAAATCTACATTTCCAGGTGAAAGACACATATTAAAGGTGCAAAGGATAAGAGTACCACCCTACTGACAAATAAAGGTGCAGTTTAGCAATAACCCTGCCTCCCAAAGTCTGAAGGCATAATTGTACTGGAAAGATGGATGTTATGTAGATAATAACATAGTGATATTTGAACTTAAATTTGTAAAAAAAAAATAAAAAAATTGAGGTTACCCATCTTAACAGTGTTAATAGAAGTTAGCATAGGAAGATTAGGATATTATTTAAGGAAAATATTTTGGCTGAGATAGACTTTGATTGTTAGCTACATTAACCTTGTAGCTCCAGTGCCAAACTAAATAAGCAAATATTGGACACCAACTGATGCAAACTTCTTGACTGATCAACTACATTTGGGGATATTTTCACTGAAGCAGACTTTTAATGATGGTGACCTGTATGTTTAATTTGGCAGTGGTGAGTCTGGAGCAGGGAAGACAGAGAGCACCAAGTTGATCCTGCAGTTTCTGGCTGCCATCAGTGGGCAGCACTCCTGGATCGAACAGCAGGTGTTGGAAGCCAACCCCATCCTTGAGGGTGAGGAAAACTAATGCTGCAATCTTTGTTGGCACATTTGAATCCGTTTCTCTGCTCAGACATACCTGATTCATTTGACTCACTCCTCAACAAGCCCTTTATGTGGTCAAAATGGAGCTGTTAGAGCAGGAAGCACACTCAAATATGGAATGAGGGGGAATAAAGGACTTTAGAAGAGTCAGTGAGCTATTACTGATAGGAATATGGAGCACATTCAAGCAGGATGCAATGATTGTTTCTTTTTCAACAGCCTTTGGGAACGCCAAGACCATCCGTAATGACAACTCAAGCCGATTTGGGAAGTACATAGATATCCATTTCAACAAGAGAGGAGCGATAGAAGGAGCCAAAATTGAACAATATCTGCTGGAGAAGTCCAGAGTGTGTCGACAGGTACAAGACTGAAAAAAGGGTGCTCATTCTAATATGGTCCATCTAAGGCTCGTATTTAAGTCCATATATGGAAATGTGGGCATGTGTTTGAGTCCATATATGGAAAAGAGAGCCAAACATGGGATGTAGGTGGCTCTTGGAGATCATATGTGATGTCCTCAAGCAGGAAGAAGAGAGTCATGCCTGTATATGTATATATGTGAGCCAGTTAGCCAGACAGAGTTTCTAAGTGGAATTTAAAGTCATATTTGTAAATGGTCATAATCATTAACAAGATGGCAAAAAATTTTTTACATTACAGTGTACCTGAGAAACCCATACCTCTTAGAGTACAATCATAAAAGTACTTTTGCATGTACAGAGCAACTTATCTCTTCTGGGGTCTCCAAAAATAAACATTTAATTCATTTTAAAAATATTAAATTTTTATGGCTATTGTAAAAGACATTGTTCTTTTAAAAGATAGTTCCCTAGCTTACTCAGTCACATTAGATAGAAAGCTTGTCAGAATTTTCCACAGATCATCTGGCATAATTGAGACTAATTATGAACTTGAATGACATAGCCAAAGTTGAGGAAATGTAAATGTTGAAGAGTTTAATAAAATTAAGTTCTACAAATTGAAAAGAGAGAAACAAGCTCACCAGTTAGACCCTCCAGCATCAATCCACAATTTATTTTTCTGCTCAAACTATTCCAGTTCAGCCGTTGATTGTTGTTTCTTTTCTCGCTTCACTAGGCCCAGGATGAGAGGAACTACCATATTTTTTACTGTATGCTGAAAGGCATGACTCCAGACCAGAAGAAGAAACTTGGCCTGGGCAAAGCAACAGATTACACCTACCTCACTATTGTAAGTGAAGATATTACTGGTGCTATCCACCATGACTGCTTTTCTCATTCACACATACAGAAAATCCCCCTCTTGACTACATAAGACATGTTTACCTTACCTTTTGGAAAATGAATATATAGCATTTAGAGGAAGGGGCAGGGCTGGGGGAAAAGAGACTGGAAAGAGTTTTCTGCTATGAGAAAGTAAGAATGGGCTATAGTAAAGAAAAATTAGAACCAGTATTGTAGACAGCTTGTTCTCTGTTTCCCTACCCTTCCCTTCAGGGAAAGTGCACTGTGTGTGATGGCCGTGATGACCAGAAGGAGTACTCCAACATCCGTTCAGCCATGAAGGTGCTCATGTTTACAGACACGGAGAACTGGGAGATCTCTAAACTGTTAGCCTCCATTCTGCATATGGGCAACCTCAAATATGAAGGTGACACACACACACACACACACACACAGCAGCTATAAAAGCTGTGTAATTTACTTTACTGACACAGAGTGTGGGTGTCATACATATGCATTGCTAAGAGAAAATATTTTAAATGAATAATATTTAAAAAGCCTATGGGAAAGGCAAACAACTAAAAGGGCTTTACGTAGAATGATACTAAGGATCTAGGATGCTGGCAGATATGACAATATGATAATGTGATTTATGATAAAATCATGGGCATCATCCGTACATCAGTAATTTTAAAGCTGCTGGATGTAAATTTTGGAATTTGACTCTCTTTGCTAGAAAACTGCTACTTGCTGAAGATTAATTTTAATATGAGCTGTGCTGCATCCTTCATTATCATACAGATTAATCTCATGGCTGCAAGTGCCAGGTAATCCACATTCAATGAAAATTCAAGGCTGTGTTCCAAACAGAATACTGCTCACTAAGTACTCTGCCTAAATAGTAAGGTTACCAATAGTCTACTGACATAAAGGAGATTTGGCAATCCAAATATTCATGACTCTGAGGATATAATTATCTGCTGCTGTTTTTGTATAACAGAAGTTTTATGAGGGTAAAAAAATTTAAGAGGCAAAATTTGATTGACATGATTGGCACGTTTACTGAGCATTAGGTAAAAGAAAACAAAACGATCATGTCTGCATGCTAAAAGACACAGATTGGCAGTACAGTACATATTATCAAATGTGATATGAAGTACTAAAATACACAAAAACACTCCAAATGCAACTAATTATTCATTAATCAGCTATCATTATCTCTTTAGCTAAAACAACTGCAACTGGATAAAGGCCTTACCTGTTCAGCAAGCAAAAATCTAAAACTTCTTCAAAGCTGAATTCATTTTCCATTTTGACTATAATGATTCTCTCACTCCTTTGCTCTCTCTTTCTGTCCTGAATGGGTGTCTGTCACAGTGGAGTCAGACATCTTTGTTAAGACATGGGGTTCAACATTTCTGACCAGGCATATGATGTATGCCTACATTTTCCTGCCAGTTCCAACTTGACACAACGCTGACTGAATTACTGTTACAGGATTGTCAGGGTGACTCACAGCAGCCATATCTCCCACCCCAAATACGCTACTGCAGTTTAAAATATTTATCTTAATTATCCAAGAAAGCGTAACCAAAACAATAAACTAATACTGTATTGGAGCTTTATGAGGAATCATTAAAGTTCATAAGTTTTATTACAGTGCATTTTTACAAGTACAATGTACAGAATTAGAAGCACAGTTACAATGATTTATAAATTCAGACTTTATAGAGATTGTTGCTGAAAACAGAAACTTACATAGTAATAAATATGTTGAATATAACTTTTGTTTTTTTTTTCTGCCCAGCTCGCACATATGATAACCTGGACGCCTGTGAGGTGGTGCGATCTGCTGAGCTTTCCATTGCTGCAAAGTTGTTAGAGGTAACTGTTTTATATTTATTACATTAGATATAAAAGGATAAAACAGTTTTATCCAATGATATTTAACTTGTACTCTTGTGTGTGTATTTTTTATATTTTCTACTGTAACTCAAAGCAGGATAGATTCCTTTTTTTCTCAGTTGCTCTCAGGTTATTCCTATTTTTCCTACGCTGTGTTCAGAAATATTGTAATTCTTACTATTTGGCTGAAATGTATATCATCATAACTGGAGGTAATTAAGTTCAGAGACTCACTTGAGGATTTATCAAACAAAGAATGTCCCTATGCTATATATATGACTATAGTTTTGCTTTCATATATATATATATATATATATATATATATATATATATATATATACACACACACACACACACACATACATACATATATATTTTTGTATACTGGCACTGGTATTTTGAATACAATGCTCCGTGTGTTTGTGTGCGCATGTGTGCATGTGACCTCAGAGTGTGTGAGGTCTGGTGTTTGCCAGGCTGCTGTTAGTGTAGTAGCAGGATTAAGAAAGGTTGTGTAAGCTGAACTGGGTGACTGGAACATGAGGACAGAGGGATGGGTTTAAGTGCCACCTATTGACAGGGCAGTGATCACACACTTCACTCAGCCTGATCTTCTAACTGCTACACTTTGTTCAAATGAAGTAGTAAAAAACCACTCATAACTTTACATACGAGTTGTCTTGTATAATTCTGAGAATTTTTTTTTTTTACTTTCTACAAAACACTCACTGATCTCTGAAAGGTGATTTTTTCTCTTTTACAAACAGGTTGACTCTAAGGACTTAATGAACTGCCTGACCAGTCGCACAATCATCACTCGGGGAGAGACAGTGTCCACTCCTCTGAGCATGGAGCAGGCCTTGGATGTTCGAGACGCTTTTGTAAAGGTGAATGTCCTTTCTTTCTTCTTGCCTTCTTTACACCACTCCACTGTGTGTATGCTGATGTAGGAATGTGTTTTTCTCTTTTATAGGGAATATATGGACGCCTGTTTGTGTGGATTGTTGAAAAGATTAACGCAGCCATCTACAAGCCTCCGTCTCATGAGCCTAAAGCGGTGCGCAGGTCCATCGGCCTGCTGGACATCTTTGGCTTTGAGAATTTTACAGTCAACAGGTAGTTAGTGGATAATTTAATGCATATTTCAAAAGTATTAATAACAGAATTCAGTAACATGGTTATAACAACCAGGGATAACCAAAGCAGGTTATATGACAGACTTATTCTTTACATTTTTTGTTTTTTTTCCTCTGTAGCTTTGAGCAGCTTTGCATCAACTTTGCCAACGAAAACCTGCAACAGTTCTTTGTGCGACACGTCTTCAAGCTGGAGCAGGAGGAGTACAACCTGGAGAACATCAACTGGCAACACATCGAGTTCACTGACAACCAGGACGCGTTGGACATGATCGCCATCAAACCCATGAACATCATCTCACTCATCGACGAGGAGAGCAAGTTCCCCAAGGTGAGAAAGACAGAGGAAAGGAGATAAAGAAGAAGAGTGATAGCAAGAAACATAGTGAGGGAGAGAATGAAAGAGAGATAGATATAGATGAAGACAGACAGAACAGGGAAAGAGATTGAACAGTTTCCTATGCAGAGGGAAATACATAAGAACTAGAACGAGTGAAAGAGAGAAATGTTTAATAAGATTTTATTAATTATTACACAGGGCACGGACACCACCATGCTGAACAAACTAAACTCTCAACACAAGCTCAACACCAACTACATCCCACCCAAGAACAGCTACGAGACGCAGTTCGGCATCCAGCACTTCGCCGGCATCGTCTACTATGAGACTAGAGGTCAGGAACAGAGGGGTCAAACTCCTCAGAACCCTACACTCAAACTTGCACATCATTTTAATAACACTGGAACCATACATAACACTATTTCCAAGTCACATGGTGCTAAACTGGTGGGTCTAAGCTCCCACATAAGCAACATTAACTTAATTGCTCAAGTACAACACCATACACTATACACCTATAGACACATAACATACCTCCGCTTATTGACTACAAGAGAAAATCTGTGCAAATTAAATTTTTTTGCCAAATTGTCCCAGTAACTATTTCAGATTTCACTACCGCAATGTTGTACTGATTATTATAACTAATTTAAAATGTGTTGTGATAGATAAACATATTCATTTGTGATAAAAATGTGTGCAGGTTTTCTAGAGAAGAACAGAGACACCCTTCATGGTGACATCATTCAGCTGGTTCACTCGTCCAAGAACAAGTTCATCAAGCAGATCTTTCAAGCTGATGTTGCGATGGTAATGATGGTAATTCTCAAATCTGATTGGTCAGAAGGTGTAAGGTTTAGATTAATTTGTTTGTTTTTGGCGAAGGAGTCTCCAGTATCAGCCCTTTGTAACAATCAATACGTTTTTTCACCACGGGAACAGAGGACATTGCGTTTTGCTGCTTCTCAGTAGCATGTGAAGCTGTTTTTGTCTTTTTTTAACTTCAGGAGAGAGAATTAAGAGAGCCTGGTGAGGGAGTGACTGTTTATAGCTGCTATAACGTATGTGATAATTAGAACTAACCTTTCTTGCAGACGTTCCGCACACATTAAACATAACTATAAATGGTTAAAAAACATTGCAATTGTTGCCACATTTCTGTCATATAAGAGAAATAAAACATTCTGCAGCATGATAGAAAATAATCAACTTTGGGGTGGTAACTGTAACTGTGTTTTGCTTCGGGCCATATGACACCACCCCTTTTCCTAAAATATCACATATAATAAGCATGCTTTCTGTAGATCTGCTCATAATCGACCAAATCACTTCAGAATCTTAAATGTTTCCGTATTTGTTGTATTACTCTGTGTTCTGAAATTCTTTCTCTCTTTGCTAAATATGTGTGCCAGTTTCTGTGTGGCTCCGTGCACAGTGCCACTCCTCCTCCCAAGGTAACACTGGAGCTGAAAATTCCAGCCTCATTAGCCACTCACTTCACGTGCCATTTTGTGTAGTTGTCCCAGTTTTTGTTTTGCAGCATCCCATCCAGAAAACTAACCTCATCCCATATCACCACCCCGTTCTCCTCATCACTTACTGAACCCTCACTCCATCCCACAACCTGTAGTGGAGCTGGGGTTCACTGTGTTCTGTTTACTAGATTTTAGTTTCAACCTGTGTTTTATGTTCATATCTATAAAGATTTTCATTTCCCCATTGGAATGCTAATGCTGTTGTTTTTACAGTCTGAATAAATTCCCACAACCCCCCCATACTTTACACTGATGAGTTACTTACTAATTGTATCAAAACCCCACTGAGAAATGATCTTTTAATTTACTAAATCTTGGTAACTATACACTAAAATATAAGGAAGTCCCAAGACTCCATCCACTTTTACACTATATGGCCAAAAGTATGTGGACACCTGACCATCACACCTATACAGTATGTGGTTCTTCCCCAAACTGTTGCCACAAAGTTGAAGGCACACAATTGTCTAGAATGTCTTTGATTGCTGTAGCATTAAGATTTCCCTTCATTGGAACTAGGGGCCCAAACCTGTTCTAGCATGACTACGCCCCTGTACACAAACGAGGCCCATAAAGACATGGTTTGCTAAGTTTGGTGTGGAAGAAGTTGAGTTATCTGCACAGAGCCCTGACCTCAACCCCAGTGAACACCTTTGGGATGAAATGGAACACCAACTTTGCGTCAGGTCTTCTTGCCAGACATCAGTGCCTGACTTCTTGTGTTCTTGTGGCTGAATGAGCACAAACTCCCACAGTCACGCTCCAAAATCTAGTGAAAAGCCTTCTGAGAAGAGTAGATGCCGTTATAGCAGCAAAGGGGGAACAACTCCATATCAATGCCCATTGGAATGATATGTTCAGTAGTCAGGTGTCCACATACTTTTGGCCATATAGTGTACATAAAAAATTAGGCCTCCATAGTAATAAATACCATCAAAGACCAATCCATTCATATTAAATCTTCTTCTAAATACAGATAAAACCCACTGGAACATGGCATTAGCTTCTGTGTAGCAGTGTATGTTTAATAATCTTGGCTGGAAATCTTGTTTTTTTATTTAAGAAAATATCTTTGGCGGTTACCCAGAGAAAACAACAATAATAATAATAATAATAATAATAATAATAATTAATGGCCTCTCTGTACTAAAAATGAGCTATCTGAATATTTTTGGAGACATTTTGAACTCTATTATTGTTTTCCATGACAATGATACATAGTATCACACAGTAGAATAAAAATATAAAATATATGGAAAAGAATTCTCTTACCAACTATGATTTTTTTTCTTGCTGTTGTAGGTTTATTCATTCTCAGAGCTGAAGTTCTCACCCTGACCTCTTTTGTTCTATGTGACCCTAAAGTAAAAGAATAATACATCCTCAATTTAGCTTGATAATATATCTGTCATGGACAATCTTCTGAAGTCAAACAGCTTCCTGCTTAAGAAGAAAAGAACTGTTCGGAACTAGAGATGGGGTTGTTGTAAAGGAAGAGAGAGAAGGACAGAGAGAGTCAGAGGTCAGAAAGGGGTTAAAAGGATCCTCTTGATGTGCTTTCCACTATTCCTGACTTTCTTTTTTTGTCTATCTTTCTGTGTGTGTGTTTCCTGGTGTTCAGGGGGCGGAGACGAGAAAGCGTTCCCCAACTCTGAGCAGTCAGTTTAAACGCTCTCTGGAGTTGCTGATGCGCACACTGAGTGTGTGTCAGCCCTTCTTCGTCCGCTGCATCAAACCCAATGAGTACAAGAAGCCCATGGTGAGTGCAAAGTCAGTGGAAATGACTGGGGAATTAATGTGTGGTGAGGATGGTAAACAAGAAAGGATGTGCATTTGTGTTCCTAGCCTCCCTTTTCTCATCCTCCTCCATGTAAAGTAATGAAAAGTTATCCTGTCCTCCCAGCTCTTTGACAGGGAGCTGTGTGTGAGACAGCTCCGCTACTCAGGAATGATGGAAACAATTCGGATCCGGCGGGCTGGATACCCTATCCGCTACACTTTTGTGGAGTTTGTGGATCGGTATCGTGTCCTCATGCCTGGAGTGAAGCCTTCCTATAAACAGGTAAATAATGACCCTTTGAGTGGAAGTAGAATAAAAGCTTTCAGTCATCCAGGCCATTTTGAATGTGTAGTAGTAAATAGGGATGCACCAATTACCCAATTTTTTATTTTCAATACGATATTGATGCAAGAGCTGGGATCATGCTTCAAAACTGTATACTGGTAAGATGCAGGGTTTTTTTTCATTTAATAATGGCAAAGCAGTTTGAAAGGTCTTGATGTAAGAACAACTCGGTTGCAATTTTTAATTTGAGCTAATGATGACTAAGGCAGTAGTTTGGCCAAAAATTAAATGGACAATTTTAACCCTAGTTGTAATCGATCAACCAAGTATGGAAACCCATTTGTACCAAGTAGAAAAGCAAAAAAAATGCAGCAGTATTTCAGAATGTCAAATTATTACCTCAAAATCCTGCTTTATTATCTCAAAACTGTCTTATTGTTTCAAAATATTTATTTATTATCTCAAAATATTTATTTATTATCTTAAAAGTTTTATTATCTCAAAAGTCTGACATATTATCTCAAAAGTCTGACATATTATCTCAAAATTTTGAATTATTATCTCAGAAGTCTGACTTACTATCTCAGTGTTTGACTTATCTCAATTTTTTTGACTTATCAACTCAAGATTTTGACTTACTATCTCAAAATCCTGACTTACTATCTCAAAATCCTGACTTATTATCTCAAAATTCTGATGTATTGTCTCAGTTTTGACATATTATCTCAAAAAATCTGAATTATCTCAAAAATTTTAAAAACATTTTTTCTTGCAATCATTAGTAATATTTTATTATATTGAATTTTTAGACTTTGTAACTGCCACATAATTTTTTTAGAGAAACGTTTATGATTGGTTAATAGGAGCTAGTCCCTGACCTTTGATCCCAACTTCAGATATAGATCACTTGGCTCTACATTCCAGTCACACAAGGGATTGGAGTCATATAGCTAAGTGAAAAGGATTTGTTTGTTTGTTTGTTTGGATTATATATAGAAAATGTGTATGCTTAGCAGGACTAGCATATAAGTATAAATATGTTATTTGAACATAGCTAGCTATGTTTGCTATCAAACTAGCCAGCTAATTACCTACCTACAAAGCTAGCTAATTAGAAAATCCTGCTAAACATCGTTGATACAATTTTCACTACTTGCATAACCTTACCATCAGATTTTGAGCTAATAAGTCAGAATTTTGAAATAAGTCAAAAATTTGGAGATAATGCTGCTGGCACACATGAATAAAAAATATATATGTTATATGAGCTTCCATTCCATATGACATGTTCGACATTTGAAATTGGTGTCTTCAGTTTTACTACAAAGATAATGCAACTGACAGATGTTCATCAAACATTGTGAAGCTATGTAATCTAATTTTTAAAACAAATTGCTTTGTTAAATAGCACAGTAAGTTCATATTTACAAATTTAAGTTCAAAGTGTAACTACATTATTATCTGCATATTTTCCAGTAAATTCTTGGAGGCGGGTCTAATGGTCTCAGTGGTACCAAATCGCATTATCAAGTGATTCTGGTTGTCCATAATGGCCGCACCCATCACATTACAGTCTGTTTTGCTTATGTTTATAGATTACAGGAAGTCACATTGTTTCCTCATCAGCAAACCTGCAGGACTGAAGACCTGGATGTGTTTTGAGGCAGATATGTACTAAATAGTCTTTGGATGGGACAGATGTCAATTACTTGGCACATTAGCTCTGGTGCAATATTAAAGAAGCAAATACTGAAAGTTAGAGATGTCTTGGTTAATCAGGTACTTTTGAAGGGATGGAGAAAATTATGAAAAATTTATTTATTTATTTATTTATTTATTTATTTATTTATTTATTGCCAAACCTTTCCTTTAAAATGGGAAATTAATGCTCTTAATTAGACACTTTTGCATAATTAATATCAAATAATTAACATAATTGCATAATTAACATCAATCCATCAGTGGATTGGATCTAAACATACTTAAAATTCAATCTAAATTCAGATTTTCTGACCAACGTTAATTCGATATCAGTACAGGGTTGGTGCATCCCTTAGAAGTAAAGTACTGGACATTTAGTACTCTTTAGAGCCCTTTAGATTTGAATGAATGACTTCAAGAGAATAACAAATTATATATTTATAATAATATAAAAAGTGAAATCACTCTGCACACGCCGCTGAGGATGGCCTTGCATGGATAGCCTAAAGATCACCATGAGATTACTGAGGATGTTACCACACAGACACCTTAAAGATGGCTTTGGATGTTCTTCCTTGGATAGCCGGAAGACTGCAAATGCTAAGAACAGCTTACACTAAAGTCTCCATCACTGAACAGTTGATAACTTCAGTTTAGACTTAAAAGATGCTCATACTTAAGTTCCTGTTAAAACACTTAGCACTATTTGACTCTATAGTATAAAGTTATAGAAGAGAAATTATTTATAAGCACTGTATCCGGTGTCACCCAGATGAGGATGGTTCCCTTTTGAGTCTGGTTCCTCTCAAGGTTTCTTCTTCTTGTCATCTCAGGGAGTTTTTCCTTGCCAACGTCACCTCTGGCTTGCTCATTAGTGATCAATTAAAATTTTTTTAATTTTTATTTCATATCCAGATTTCTGCAAAGCTGGTTTGCGACAATGTCCATTATTAAAAGCCCTAATTGAATTGAACTGAATATATAACATTAAAATGATAACATATGACTCCAGTCTCCTGGTCCTGGAGTTACTATTTCTACCGAGTCTAATGTGTCACTAGCACTTTTTCAATTCGTGGTGCTTTATAAGATTCAGTATTTGCAGTGAACACACGTTACAGGACACCGATTTGATGTCGACATCTCCATTTTTTGTTTGTTCTCATTAAGGAGGACCTGAGAGGGACCTGCCAGAGAATTGCTGAGGCTGTCCTTGGCAGAGACGATGATTGGCAGATGGGAAAGACCAAGATCTTCCTGAAGGTATGTCAATACTACAATGCATTAGAAGGTACTAGTTATGAAAGTGATTTATAAAAAGAATTGATGTGAAATTACAAGCAGAAGCATTTCATAACAATGAATACCAGAATGATGCATTATGAAATTTGGGTAGCTAAATAGAACATTTTATTTATTTATTTTTTTAACCAATGAACTGGAGACAGGTGTGGAAATGCCTGCTCATTCTTGTGGTCAGGTGACCTCGAAAAGTCATGTGGTGCTCTGCTCTAGTGGTGTTCTGTTTTGTTTTTTCGCTGTCCGGAAAGAAACTTGAGCCAGAGATCAAAGGTCAGCAGAACGTTTGTCCATTTCCCTGGTGCCATGGACAGTTTTCCACTCAGTGTTGCTTTATCAAGGTTTTCAGCTGTCTGAAACAGGAAGTCCCTCACTGTGGGAGTAAAGAGAGGGCATTGCCAATACATCCTAACAGGAAGTGACACCATTAGACCAGGATAAAGGAAAATGTTATACAAGTCAACTCGGAAAATGCGTTAAATTGTTGTTTAGATTAAACTGAAGTGCTTCGTAGGAAATCCTTTTCTTTTGTGGTGAATACCGTACTCAGAATTTCCAGTAAAATGACATGGCCTTATTTTCGGCAGGACCATCATGATATGCTTTTGGAGATTGAGAGAGACAAAGCCATCACTGACAAGGTCATTCTTATTCAGAAAGTCGTCCGAGGTTTCAAAGACAGGTACGCTGTTCAGAAAATATGTCCAAATTTTACAACCAAGGCTCTTGATCCTGTGCACTGCCTGTTTTTCCTTTTTTTACTCTAACACATCAGGAAATGATCAAATCCTTTATGAACTGGGTAAAGCATATTGACCAAAGGAAACAAAACTATCCAGGAGGTCTTTTGGAATGGTACTGACCATTTCCTGTTTCACAACTCTTTAACAGGTCTAACTTCCTGAAAATTAAGAAATCAGCTCTTATTATCCAGAAGACTTGGAGGGGTTACTTCTGTCGGAAGAACTATGGGGCGGTGAGTCTCTGTGACCTTTTCAGTTAACTATGTCAACTCTCAGCTTATTATTTGGTAATTCATCTTCAACTTATTCAGTGACTAATATGAATTATTCAGTAACTACAGTGAAGCTCATGGGTAAGAGTGAGTCTGGCCCTGTCAGTGGCTGTGATGTTTAAGTTAAGTTTAAGTTTAAACGGGACTCAAAATAACATCTAGGGTGGTTTTCAGTCATCCAATCTGAAATGTCTACTAATCAATATCTAGGCCTTCAGTACTCTATGCTAATAAGAAAACAATTTTAAATAGAATAGATCACAGTGTGGATATTATATATTAGGGAATAGCTACTATTAGGAAATACCAATGAGTCCCAAAATATTACAATCATCAAGATGGCTGATTATTATTGATGATTAAATCATGCTAACTAAAATCAAGCATAAACACCAATTATTAAGAAAATATGAAATGCTGTGTAGGAATGAACAACAGCAGTCTAGAAGGCTTTGAGGAGGGGTCCGATAATATTAGAAAATCATGCAGACTCAATGTCTCAACATTAATCTGAGCGGTTTCATCGGTTCTTATTTGTTCAGTCACTTTGATATGCTCCCACTAGATGCTAACAGCAACCTCACCCTATGATATATACGACATACTAACTACTTCCTGTGTTGCAGATGCGTGCCGGTTTCTCACGGCTCCAGGCCCTGTACCGCTCCAGGAAGCTCTATCAGACGTACCATGTGACCCGGCAGAGGATGACCCTTTTCCAGGCTCGCTGTAGAGGCTGCATGGTGCGCCGGGCCTTCAGACACCGGCTCTGGGCTGTTATCACCATCCAGGCCTATACTAGGGGCATGATCGCTCGCCGTTTATACCACCGACTCAAAGGAGAGGTAAGCAGAGAGCACAAAATCAGACACAGAAACAGATACACAACCCAATAATCAGGGAATTGGTGTCTCACTGGAGTGAAAAATCACTTACCTCAGAGCTCTGAGAATTATTGGCTCATGGGTACATAAAGTATATGTAGAGGTTGTTAAATGTGATGTAGTGCTCACTATACCACAATTCCAGTCTCATATTAGTGAGGTGAAATGCATTTATTTCCTAGATTTATATATAGAAGAGTCCGAAGTCTGATGTCACTACAGAGAACTGTTTATCTTAGCAAAATTCTAGTTTTTGGTAAATAATGAAATAAATCAGTAATCATTTTGGAGCCATATACATAAGCAAATTGACTGGAAATAATTATCTTCTCTTCTCCTCTTCATCATCCTCTCCTCATTTCTCCTCATCATTCCTCCTGTCCCTCAGTACAAGCGGCGGCTGGATGCAGAGAAGATGCGCTTGGCTGAGGAGGAGAAGCTCAGGTACCAGATGAGTGCTAAGCGGGCCAAAGCCGAGGCCGAGCGCAAGCACCAGGAGCGACTGGCCCAGCTGGCACGAGAGGATGCAGAGAGGGAGAAGAAGGAGAAGGAGGAGGCACGCAGGAAGAAGGAGATGCTGGAACAAATGGAGAGAGCTCGTCATGAGCCCGTCAATGACTCCGACATGGTGGATAAGATGTTCGGCTTCCTGGGAACCACAAACTCTTTTCCTGGGCAGGAAGGCCAGGCGCCAGCTGGGTTTGAGGTGAAGAGCGCCCTCTTCTGGTCAGGATAGGTTATGATGAAATCTTATTAGAGAGAGAAGTGATTTTTTTTTTTTTTTGCTAAATTGGCAAAACATTTTCAGAAATTTCCCACAGTCTATCTATCTATCTATCTATCTATCTATCTATCTATCTATCTATCTATCTGTCTGTCTGTCTATCTATCTATCTATCTATCTATCTATCTATCTGCCTGTCTGTCTGTCTATTTGTCTTTCTGTTTGTCTGTCTGTCTATTTGTATATCTCTCAATCTGTCTGCCTATTTGAAAAGACAAACAGACAAATATGCTCATTGCCTATTTGTCTATTTGTCTGTCTGTCTTTTCATTTGTCTTTCCATCTACCTACCTGCCTGTCAGCCTTTATCTATCTGTGCATATATGTATTTATCTATCTATAGTGTGATCTTAGTGTGATCTTAGTGTGATCTTAGTGTGTGTGTGTTTGTTTGTTTATGCACTAGGACCTGGAGCGTACTCAAAGGAATCTGGAAGAAGATGATCTGGATGAAGCTCTTCCTCTCCCTGAGGAAGAGGAGGAGGATCTGTCTGAATATAAGTTTGCCAAATTCTCAGCCACCTACTTTCAGGGCACCAGCACTCACACGTACATGCGCCGGCCGCTCAAGCAGCCCTTACTCTTTCATGAGGATGAGGGAGATCAGCTGGTATGTGCTGCTTTAAACAGCTCCCTCTGTCATTTACATAGGTCGTATTTGTAGTAAATGAGGTTTGTCTTTTTTGTTTCTGCATCCTGCAGGCTGCGCTAGCAGTGTGGATCACAATTCTGAGATTCATGGGTGATCTCCCAGAACCAAAATACCATACAGCCATTAGTGATGGCAGTGAGAAAATCCCTGTGATGACCAAGATCTACGAGACGCTGGGCAAGAAGACCTACAAGAGGGAACTGCAGGCTCTGCAGGGAGAGGGAGAGGTGAGGGGAAGGAAAATGTGTTATTTTGTTTAGTCTGTATTTATCCCAGCAGGCTGAATGTATTAAAGTGGGTTTTATAAATCATTATGAGACTCGTTATTTGTTTGAAATAATTCAAAACACTTTATGAATTTGTAACAATGGAGAGTCGGGTGGAGTATGAGGATCCATGTGCAGAAAGTTTAATAATAATCCACACACACACACCAAGTCCACAATCCAAATAACAGAATCGATAAACAGTCTTAGGCCCAAATACCAATAGTCATAAAAATCCATGTTCAATGGGTAATCCAGTAATCAAGTGGAACTGACCTGCATCCATCTTACAGTAACACAATAACCATTTAACTGAAGAGAAGAGACTACATGAAGAATTACACTTGTACACTACTAAACTGTCATGCAATACTAACAGCACTAGTATCCCTAGAATACATTATGTAATATAATTTTCTATAACAGCAGCTCTGACAGTAGTGTCGGCTGTAATTCAAATCACATCCACATTTTCTCCCTAATTTATTCACCTGCCAATTCCTACGCTAGAAACAACAACATATTAGAACAAGCACATTAATATAAACCTGTGATTTGAATTACAGCCGACACTACTGTCAGAGCTGCTGTTATAGAAAATTAATCAAAAACGTCTGACCAAACATATCTGAGAATTCATCAATGCTGTATATTAACCATTTAAACCACAATTTAAACCACAACTTTTATATCCTCCTGGCTGCATTTTGCTCTGCGACTACTAGACTGAACTACAATTAATTACTACAATTAACCTCAATTAATTACACTACTAATGCTAGTGGTGTAATTCATTTATTGAGCACGATGGGGATTTCCAATAACTATAGGTAAGATATTTTCATAATACATGCTGGGTATCATAGTCTCTAAATGGCATAAACGTGACAATATAAATTTGTGAATTTTGCCAAAACCTTGATGTTTACAGAATTACAGCACTACAGAATACTACATAACTTGACAAATAACTTAAGAAATGCTACTTCTATGCTGGAAAGATTTCTTGACAGTTCTGTGTGCATAACTCTGAAGCCTTTTCTCATTATCAGGCAAAAGGCAAATTTATTTTAAAGTACGGCCTGCTGTGTGGGTGTTTTCATTGCCCCAGTTCACTAAGCTGCAGTCTGGCTGCTTCATGATTTATAAGCTTCTCTCTGTCTGTGTCCCTTTTCCTGCAGAATACTCACATTGAGAGTCATAAGAAGAACAGTGTGCGTCACAAGCTTGTGTCCCTCACCCTTAAGAAGAAGTCTAAGATAACAGAGGAGGTGAGGGACAACGTGCTCAGCATGCTCATGGCATCTCAGTATGACACACACACAGTGCTTTTTCTCTATCTGTCATTGTGGATTTCTTTCTTTATCTTAATTAGATTTGCCCTGCTTCCTAGAAGACACATTTTCAGATGTTTTCAGTATACTGTATACTAAACATGTGGGCTGTTAATGGAACAGAAATGAACAGATCTCATTATGCATTGCCTGCCTTCTTGTTTATCCTACAACATTATAATAATTTGTAAAATTAAAGGTTAAAGAGCAGGCTAGCATGTAGATTCACAAGAAAAGAAAGAAGTCTAGTTTAAAGTGTCTTAACATTCTTGCATTTGCTAACATTTATGCTAGGTGACCAAGCGTCTGAATGATGGCGAGTACACGGTGCACGGGAACAGCATGCTTGAGGACCGACCCACATCCAACCTGGAGAAACTTCACTTTATCATCGGCAATGGCATCCTCCGACCAGGACTCAGGTCACACCTGCAACATCGTATAGAGCTCATGGTGTATAAATAGCAAACACTTTCAGAGACCAAAATTACTTACTCACTAAAGACACAACACCACGGTTTATCCCTCATGTTATGTTCACTCCTTAGCAAGGTCATTGATTTAAATTTTATTGTAATACAGTTCCATGGCATGAATGTAAATAACAGATGGAGGGAACGGAGCAGCCACTAACATCAAACTACAACATGGGCAACAACATGGGCAAAATTATTGTATAAAATAATCATTACACACAATTATTCCAAGATTTACTTAAACAGTTGAAATGAAAAACTACTTACAATTTCTCTAAAAATAGCACTCTCATAAAAACTTCTTTTAAAATATGTTTTGCTAAAACTTCCAATAAAGGTCATATCTCTATTATAAACATATTCATAACATGTTATGCATTCATAAAGCATTATACACATTGTTCTACATATTTATGGACATGCGCTATAGTTTATAGATTATACTGATGTGTAGCAGAGGTAGTTACCACCCTGAAGTGCATTATCTTATATCATGTCCCCAACTGTTTCATTCCTCTTATACCACAACAATTTGCCAGTAATTTATCATGCTTTTTATCCTTTTATAGCTGTATAAGTGTTGTGAGATGACTGCAAGACAAGTTAGCTCCTGTTATCACTTCCATTATAGCAGTTATAAACTGTCTTTCCCTCACCAGCCTCTTGCTTCTTTCTCTTGACATTTATAGATTGTCATGTTACTGACATTTACTGTATATATTGTCATGTTATTGAGAAACTGGGAAATGCACACTCTTTTGTCCTGAAGACTCTCCCCTGGAGGAAAGCCTACAGACTCATACAAAGAAACAACACCTGAAATTCCTTCCATAAATGTTAATTAAATGTCTCCTAACGTAGAATTTCACCATATCGCCCTCTACATGGTTTTCTTTGTTAAAAAACACGTTTATAAAAATCTTACCATTAGGCGTAGATTATGTGCAGCATCTGGCACACAAGTCCCTGTGATTTAGTTTTTACTATAGAAACCATAACATATTAGAACGAGCGTATTTATGCAAACCTGTCATTTAAATTAGAGATACTGACCTAGCTGCTGTTGTAGAAAATCAATTCTGACCAATCAGAATAAGGAATTCAACAACACTGTGGTATAAGTATTCGTAACATAATCTGTTTTTAAGTAGTGATGCAACATAAAAATGTTTGCCCTCTCGTTGCAAAATTGCGAGTTCGAATCATATCACAGTAATCTGTCAATAATCTACATTCATAAATGAAATGTATATACATTCAGTTAATACACTCTCCAACCTGAGACAAAGTTTCTTTGGTTCATTGGTGAGATAATGTATAACGAGCACTGCGCATTCTGTTAACAATCTCTCTATTGTGTATTGCATTTTCATAAGTAATTATAACAATGTCTAAAATGCCTAATTCATGTACGTATTCATAGGTCATTATACCGTCATAGAAAGTGTTATTTTAAATTTTAAAAAACATATCCGGCAAAATTATTGACAGTCTTAAAAGAATATCTAAAATAAATGCAAACATGTTGTCATTCTTGAAAAACATGCACACTATATGGCAAAAGGTTTGTGGACACCTGACCATCACACTCATATGTGCTTGTTGAACATCCCATTCCAGATTTAGTCCTCGTTTGCTGTTATTATAAGCTCCACTCTTCTGGGAAGGCTTTCCACTAGATTTTGGAGCGTGGCTGTGGGATTTGTGTTCATTAAGCCTCAAGCATTCGTGAGGTTGTGCACTGATGTCAAGCGAGGAGGCCTGGGGTGCAGTTCCAGTTCATCCAACACGAAAGGGTTCATTGGAGTTGAGGTCAGGGGTCTGTGCAGGACTCTCTAGTTCTTCCACACCGAACTTGGCACACCATGTCTTCATGGATCTTGATTTGTGCACGGGGCATTGGCATGCTGGAGCAGGTTTGGGCCTCTTGGTTCCAGTGAGGGGAAATTGTAATGCTACACCATACAAAGACATCCTATACAATTGTGTGCTTCCAATTTTGTGGCAACAATTTGGGGAATATAGGTGTGATGGTCAGGTGTCCATAAACTTTTGGTCATATAGAGTATTTTTTTTAAGAATTGCTCTCAGTATCCAGAATATATCACTTTTTCCATGTCTTATTTATATTATATGCAATCATATTATTTGTTCCACTTTATTTGTTATTATTCAATCCACCTAAAATTAGGATGAGTAAATTTGAGCCATATCTTACTGTAGTAATTCTCTAATTTTGGCCCTGAAGACTGTTATTATGATCCACAGAGATGAGATCTACTGTCAGATTTGTAAGCAGCTGAACCAGAACCCGTCGAAAAGCAGCCACGCTCGAGGCTGGATCCTCCTGTCCCTGTGTGTGGGCTGCTTTTCACCTACTGAGAAGTTTGTGAAGGTGAGAGCTGGCATTTTAAACTACCTTAGTGACTTGGAATTTGAATTGTTAATAGCATGTATTCGGGCATGTATTTATTTTTGGACATGACTCAGTGAATGATTGAGTTAAAGTATGAAATTATGAAATATCTTTATGAAGTATCTGAGGAATTTTATCAGTGGAGGGCCTCCAGGATATGCTCCGTACTGTGAGGAAAGGCTCAGGAGGACGTTTGTGAATGGCACGAGAACACAGCCACCCTCCTGGCTCGAGCTGCAGGTATGATGATTCCTTCATCTTTCACTCTAGCAGAACCAGACCTGTGGCGTTATATAACCTTGTTCTGTGTGTTTCTTTATAAAGAACTTCTGTCTGAAACATCCTGTGTCTCAAGAGAAGACTTTCAAAGTGCTAAAAGAATTCTCTCTGCTTTAGCAATAGCCTGTGTTTCCCCTACTGAAAGAAAACGATGCACTGACCTCTTACAGTGAACAGTCCAGACAAACAACTACGACAAAGAGTGGTGTTCACTTTGTCATCCAACTCATAACACAGTGGCTGAAATTATAGCTTAAAACCTTTCAGTGATGATCCAGAGACAGCTATTCATTTTACGGAACTTGTACATTTGGGACAAAAATGGGACAACAAAGATGTCCTTGTCTGGAGAGAAATACTCAAGCTGGTAAATAATAACTAAAAAAACTGTTATTAATTACTATTTAAAATACAAGGCATGTGCAGATTTAATAACCGAGTGTTCACCACTGAAAGTCTTTAAAGCCACCAACAAAGACATATGAAGTAAAGTATACAGTATATGGCTAAATCCAGAATCCATACACACCAACAAAAATGGTCTTGAGCTCATCCAGCAATCTCTAAACTGGCATGTTTACTGCCTACATGGAGCTTTAACCACTGAGAGCGTAATACTCATTTAATGGTGGAAAACAAAGTAGATTGGCTGAAGAAAGTTTATGTAGGGATCAACAAATATATGTACATGGATGTTTAACTACTGGACAAATGTAGGTAGTGTAGTGGGGTTTTTTTGTATCATTTAAAAAATTTCCAAATATCTTTAAATAATTAAAATGTTTCTAAAAATCCCAGTGACTATAAAAAGTAGCAAACTGGCAAAACTACTTAAATCATAGTATTAGTTATTGTCACCCGTCACTCCTTATGCGTCAGTGCAGTTGAATTGTTTACTCTGTTTCATGCATGAGATGCGATCAGCTGTACATAGAAGAATAAGGGAAATTTGTCATGCACCTTCATACCATTAGAATTAAGGATCCCTACTCTCCAGTGGTGAGAAAATCTAACATTGTTGGACATCACATTAATGACAAGAATGCAGTAAGCTTAAGGACAAAGAAATGTTCTGCAGTCTCTGAATGTTTGCACCTCATGGATTGAAGGTTATGCTTTAAACATCTCTTTATTTTGAAAATGATAGAGGAATTAAATTTAGGTTCAGCTTCAAATCCGCATTAACTTATTCCATCACATATGTTTGTCCTGCAGCTCTAATTAACTTCTATTATGACATTGTTTGAATTCTTTACCCTGTCAGGCGACCAAGTCTAAGAAACCCATCATGCTGCCTGTTACTTTCATGGATGGCACCACAAAAACACTGCTGACCGACTCAGCCACCACAGCCAAGGAGCTGTGTAACGCACTGGCAGACAAAATCAGCCTCCGAGATCGCTTTGGCTTCTCCCTGTACATCGCCCTGTTTGACAAGGTATGCCTTTTACACTTTAGGAGAGGAACGGTATGGAAAATTCACAGTATAATCCAATAACCCAGTAATCACAGGTTTTAAAAATAGAAGTGGCCTTGTACCAATACCAATCTGATAACCACATCCCATTTTCAAACAGGACAGCTGCAATATTTAGAATATTAAACTAACTTGTTAATAGGATTTAGTAGTTGGATCAGTCTTTAGTAATTTATCAGAACAATGTAGAAATATTGTTTCTCTGGTTTTCACATGTTTAATAGTTTTAATAGTATATTTCACAAACATGTTTTGTGACATCATTATTTATACAATTACACTATAATGTTAATGAGATAACTATTCTAGGTTTTCATATCAGTGTATACTGGTGTATCATCACACAGCTAGTATGTGCTACAGCTGTCAGATTCCTTTAAAATTTGCATTTTGCAATACATTTGAAAAGTAAAGACCTTTAATTTTAAAATGTCACAGAGAGAATAAATGTTAGCAGGAGATACACTGCAAGTGTTTGTATCTCCTAATCCACTGAGGGTGAAAATTATGTTGCTTATGTTGTGAAAAACTTAGTTTTCCACAATGATATTATTAATGTTTCAGAATCGATTCACCAACAGTATTTATTCTTTGCACTTATATTTAGATTAATATTACATCTAAAAATTACATTTCTTATACATTTTTACATGATTAGGCCTAATACCTAATGGTCACCTATTCACAATTTATGCTTATTGATTATAATGTAATGGCATTGTAGAACCGAAATTATACACTTTATAACCAGCATTTAACGTTCAGCCACAAAAAAAAGTAAGTGCCTATTGGAAATTATGATGACAACTATTTTTTATATTCAATTTGAAAATCAATAAAAAAACATATGAAAATATAGTATGCTGTACAGTATATCACATACATTTAATATGTATGGCCTTTTTCTACGTTAGGCAACACAATGTTCATTTTTCCCAAAACTTTAAGAAATGTGTTTTAATAGAGTTTGTTTACAGACTAAAAGTAGAACAGTAATCTTCTATGGAGTGTTAAACATTCAAATCATTGTCCCTCTCTCTGTAGGTTTCATCTTTAGGCAGTGGTAATGACCACGTGATGGATGCCGTGTCTCAGTGTGAACAGTATGCTAAAGAGCAGGGTGCTCAGGAGCGAAACGCCCCCTGGAGGCTTTTCTTCAGGAAAGAGATCTTCACACCCTGGCACGACCCCACTGAGGACGGAGTGGCTACCAACCTCATCTACCAGCAGATCGTACGCGGGGTCAAGTTCGGAGAATACCGCTGTGACAGGGTACAGCCTTTAGTCTCAATCACAAATCTGTGTGAAAGTACAGAGAGGGAAATACTGGAAGTAACAGGACAGGAACCTAGTGAAGAAGAGCACACACTCCATCTCCTGTGTGCAGATGAATAGATGCCTCTTTCACTCAAACTGCCTGGCAAAGAGATGTATGAAGGGGAGAGAGAGAAAATGAAAAAGAGAAATGCTACATGAATTTTATTTAATAATGCTTCTAAAATTGCCTCAAAAAGAAATTTAAATCTAAAACAAAGTGTTCACAATACCTCTGTTTACGAGAGAAAGTCATTCCATGTTGAACAGAAAATGGGAAATAGTCATAAAAGAAAGTAAAGGATGTGATACTGTAATCTGACAGGCAAAACAAATAGGGTTAAAGGTCAGCGCACATTATGCTTTTGTTATCTGGGAAAGGAGCATCATTCATAATCCATCTGAGACATCCTCAGCATAATTCATTGCTTTCCAAAATGAAGAGATGTGATCTTTATCTGTACTGATTGCCTAGCTTTGAAATCAAACATTTTCTTACTGTATTTTTATACCATATTTAGGCATAATAAACTTAATTTACTCATTAGGCAGCTTATCAAATGCCTTCCACAATCCCTGTCTTCTTGTGACTTTCCCGTTTGTTATTTTTTGTTACTTCTTCCACTGATTCCCTTCATTTTCCTTCCTCTTTGACGACTGCTCCATCTCTCACTTCTCTCTTTCCTCTGCTCATTTTCCAGGATGATCTAGCGGAACTTGCCTCTCAGCAGTACTATGTGGACTACGGCTCTGAGATCCTGGTTGAACGTCTCCTCAGCCTCATTCCTTCCTACATCCCAGACCGGGAAATCAGCTCTGCCAAGTCAGTGGAGAAATGGGCCCACTTTATCATGGCAGCCCACAAAAAGGTGTGTGAGCATTCAGAAGATTGAACTTTTCTTATACTGTACTGTGCAAAAGTTTTAGGCACCTTACATTTTTTATATACATTTTGTATATTTTAGGTTTGAAAATTTTAGGTTTTGTAAGTAATGAATCATATTTAGTAAGACCATCCCTCTGATAAAACATCACTGAGGCTGTCTGGGATTTTACCTGCAGAGACACAAGAACTGTAGCAAGTTCTCCAAGAAGCCTGGAACAGCCTGTAAGCCAGTTTCCTTAGAAAACTGCATAACAGTGTATCTGAGAGGTTTTATGCAGCTTTAAAGAGAATGGCAAATTATGATTTTATTTTTTTTAATTATTTTTTTTCCACTGTTCTCTGCTCAAAATAGTAATTATTTTGATATGTTTGAAGGCATGTTCATTATGCAGACTT
Source organism: Pangasianodon gigas (assembly GCA_022758105.1). Classification (NCBI taxonomy): domain Eukaryota; kingdom Metazoa; phylum Chordata; class Actinopteri; order Siluriformes; family Pangasiidae; genus Pangasianodon; species Pangasianodon gigas. Next base: position 23,547,266 of record CM040459.1, on the reverse strand, counting down.
TTGAATAGTACTGTACATTCATAACACATGCACAGGGATTGCACAGGGATTCATGCACAGGGATTGAATAGCACACACACACACACGCATACAGTGTGTGTGTGTGTGTGTGTGTGTCAACAGTCAATAGTACTGTCAACAGTCAGTAGCCAAGAGTACTAACAAGTAATGGAAGTATGCTTCCACATACACACATATACATGTATACTGTATGTTTCCACACACACACATATACATGTATACTGTGTGTGTGTGTGTGTGTGTGTGTGTGTGTAGCAACATACTTCCATTACTTGTTAGTACTGAGGGCTTTCTAGCTACAGCACAAAAACTAAAGAAGCAAACACTGAACACCAAACATGTCATGGTCAATAGATTATATCTGGGGTAAGAGGGGAAATGATGTTAATTTGATTATTTTGCCAAACCATTTTATTAACATTTGCATACAGATACAATCCTTAAAGTCATGCATCAAGTGGTTTGTCATATTAGTATGAATTAATGTATGTAAAACTCGACTCGTTTTCTTCCACAGGGTATTTACACACAGAAACGAGTGGACCCTCAGAAGGTCAGAGAGGAAGTGGTGGATTTTGCTCGATACAAATGGCCATTGTTATTCTCAAGATTCTATGAAGCCTTTAAATTTTCAGGTATACAACCACGTAGTCATTTCCAAATTTATTCAGATTAATAATGGAAACAACTTCATACAAATGAATACAATAATGAAGAGTAATGTCATCATACAGCACATGTATGATTGACAGGTCATGTGTTCCACGTTTTTCATGTATCTTACAGGACCCAGTTTGCCTAAAAATGATGTGATTGTAGCAGTGAACTGGACTGGAGTTTATTTTGTGGATGAACAAGAGCAGGTTCTTTTAGAACTCTCATTCCCAGAGATCACTGCTGTCTCTAGCAGCAGGTATGAAAGCACTCACAAGACTTTTATTATGGCTATTACAGCTATTTTTTTGTTTTTCATGGATCTGTGTTTATGCATTACCACCAAAACGGGACATTAGGTGTATCCCTTACATACAGCCTACAGAGAAATCATCATTAAATAACATGGTGTTAAAAAAGGGGCATAATTTTCCATTTAAAATAATGGAAGACATTAAACTGAAGAAAAGTTCTGTTGTATGTTTTCATTAATCATCTATGAAAGATTTTAAAATATAGACTATGGACATATCTCATTCAAACTAAAGGAAGTTGCTGGCGTTCTCTGTTTGAGCAGGGGCGGGAAGCTCCAGGGCCATAGCTTCACCTTGGCCACCATTAAAGGGGATGAATACACCTTTACCTCCAACAACGCAGAGGACATCCGAGACCTTGTGGTCACTTTCCTGGAGGGGCTCAGGAAGAGGTCGAAGTTTGTGGTAGCAATACAGGATAACCCAAATCCAGGTAAATCACTGTATTCATTTATTCTCAGACCATATTCTCATAATGAGCACGATTCTTCATTTACAGTAGTGTGGAGTTTAAACATTCAGAAGAAGCCGAAACAAAGAGAACAATGAAATATTTCAAAATAAACCATTAGGTAAAATTATTACAATCACAACTACTTTCATAATTCAGTGTTCACTATGATCCAGTGTAATAAGAGAATCAAATTCCAAGCTCCTCTGATGTTTATTGTGTGTGTGTGTGGAGAATTGTTTCTGTCCTTATAATGGATTTCCTTCGCAGGTCAGAAAGATCCATCAAGCACTAGTGTCTGCTTTGTTTGGGTGTTATAGACACTGACATTTCAGTACAGCAATTTTTAAATTGTAGGTGATTTATGGAGCATGCCTCTATAAAGGCCTCACTCTTATTATGTGCAACTCAGGTGCTTGTTCATTGTCATTTTGCTCACTTTGTCATTGGACTGCTGGAACAGATCATCTCCCATGCTTGTCATCAGACCCCTGTAAATGATCCTGTACGTAGATTCCATACTAACTTCTCTCTAACGGGTTTTAGCCTTATGGTATTCTTATTAGTGTGAGGATGTGGTTTTGACAGTATGGAACCATCTAGATTGACATGGTGGTTATTATTTAATAAGGTGTGGCCATGAATTTATATTGAGGCCACAAGTTAAGCTTCTAGATATCTATTTCCTGGTCACAAAATACATAACTCATAGCAACTATTGTATTTTAAAATGAGTGAGACACAGAGAAATCAGAGAAATTAGACCATTGTGGCCGCAGGAACCTAAGCATGGAGATGATTCATAATATTAACCTTCAGTCTTGGAATGATGCATAATGACATACTGGAGTCAGAGGAGTTGCGATATTCTCAAAAGAAATAAACTTTTTACTAAATAATTAACTGGAAGCCCCTTATTAAATATCCCGATTAAGTACAGTTTCACAATTCATGGCCACATCTTTGGTAATAATAATAATTAATTTGTGGCAATGAGATACTTAGTTTATGGCCTCAGTATATTATTAACTCATGGCCTCAGTATGTTATCTCTTGGCCTCAATATATTAATTTGTGGCCAGGTCTTATTTTAGAGTCTGTTTATACTGTTGGTACTCTTAATCTCTGACCTGGTGAACTGGCATGAGGATGTGTTTTTGATAGAGACTACAAAGCACTTCTGTAAGTCGCTCAGGCTAAGGGTGTCTGCTGAATGCATTAAATGTAAATGTAAAAAAATAACCACTATGTCACCTCAGTGGCACATACAATAGAGAAAGAAAAGGACATTATCTGTAAGTCTTACTGGATAAGGGCCTCTTTTAAATGCTGTAAATGGGCTGTAAATTAGTTTTTGTCGTTGTTGTTGTTTTTTAAAGCTGGTTTAAAAAACTACATTAATATTGCACAAAAACGTAACTTTAATCTTATTCTCCTCCATGTTTGCTTGGATGTTATACTTTCTCAGAGCACTGATGTAACTGTGATATAACTTGTGCCCTTTCTGTGTTTTTTTTTTTTTTTTTTTTTTTTTTTTTTTTTTTTTTTTTTTTTTTTTTTTTTTTTTTTTTTTTTTTTTTTTTTTTTTTTTTTTTTTTTTTTTTTTTTTTTTTTTTTTTTTACATGCCATTGAGAATGAAGAACTCACCAGGAACATTGTAATTCTCTTTCTGGAGAGTTCCTAAATAGAATCAGGAAGTTTCTGTTCTAACAGAAATGTAACACAGTCTTATCTCTCTTTCCCCAAATTGTCTTCATCAGTTGGAGATGACTCGACATTTCTGAGCTTTGCTAAAGGTGACCTCATCCTGCTGGACCAGGACACAGGTGAGCATGTCATGACTTCCGGCTGGGCTCATGGGATCAACGACCGGACCAAGCAAAGAGGAGATTTTCCAGCCGACTGCGTGTACGTGCTGCCCACCGTCACCAGACCTCAGCCAGACACTGTGGTAAATGGATGCTTTTGTTCACAATCTAAACTGTTAAGGACAAGGTGTGCAGGAAACAGCTCTTGGTACAGGTGTCATTATGTGTAGTTAATATAAAGGATACATATTTGCAGTACAAAAATATATGTCTCTGATCAAAGAATAAAGATCTTCCTGCGTAATGGGTTTCTCTTATTATTCTATTATTCTCTCGTAATAATGATGTTCTACCTCTCTCTGTTTTTTTCTGTGAATGACTCAGGCTCTGGTTACCATGACACCCGACCAGCGTCAGGAATCGCTGCGTGTGTCACAGGTCACTCTGCCTGAGAGTGTGGAGAGGGTGAAGCCATACACACTGGAGGAGTTCTCTTATGACTACTTCAGGTAAAAAATAACACCCATTAACTTGTTTCACATTTCATATGCATTCATTCATTTACAGCTTTCACAGACACCTTTATCCAGAGCAACTTACAAAAGTGCTTTGTCGTCTCCTTCAAAAACATATCCTTATGCTAGCACAAATAAGAACACCATCAAGCATTTTTTAAAGTAGTGTATCCACAGGTAACTTTAATCAAAAGCAGTATTCACCTGAATCTCTTACCTCTTCCAGTTTTGTACATCCCTAACATTGTGTCTTACCTTATATTTCTAATTCTTTATATACATAGCTATAGTTTTAATACATATTTAATTCAATTCCATTTTATTTGCGTAGAGCTTTAGACAATAGACATTATCACAAAGCAGATTTACAGAAATCTGGATGTCGGTTTAGAGCCCTAGTAAGCAAGCCAGAGGCAACAGTGGCAAGAAAAAACTCCCTGAAATGACATGAGGAAGGAACACTGAGAGAAACAAGACTTAAAAGAGAACCTATCTTCTTCTTTGTGAAGCTGGATAATGGGAAAGTGGGATTATAAATCATTATTTTCTGCAACTGTATACTATATTAATTGGGTTGAAAGGATGTTCAGTATATCCTGGTGAGATTATCCACTCAGTGATTATGATTATACACTTTGGGGAAGTGTAAATCTTTAGGGTAGGCTATCCATATGGAACCATCCACAAGTACAAAAAAAAAAAAAAAAAAAAAAAATGGGTGGAATTCCCAGACTTCATATGGAGTTCAAAAAAGTGTAAATGTTAAACATACTCAGCTCCTCTTTTTGAAAGAGATACCTGGAGTTAGCTGCCAGTAGGGAGGGTATCTCTGTGTGGGTGGTGACGTGATTATCAATGAAGACTAAACTATTGTCATATCCCTCCTGTTGTCATCCTCACAAATGGACTCTAGGTTACATAGGTAATGCTTAGCTACTGCAATATTTTATTTACTTTTAGAGTGATTGTAGCAAGCTAGAAAACTAGCTACATAGTATTTAGCTATTTATATTTAGATACTTCAGGCACAGTCCTATAAAACTATATTACCTTATATTATTGACCTATTAGCTAGCTAGTTAGCTCTTTACACTTAGCTAACAGGCTTCACCAACAGCCCCTTGTTGGAATACTGGCTAACTTACTTAATTACAAAGCTAATGCAAGCCAGTTAGCTTCAGCAAACAATGCGTTATAATTAAAGGATGTTTTTCAATTCATTTTAATCTGCATTTCAATTACAGTTGCATGATACCATGTGACCACTTTTGCTGTTAGTCCACCCCAGAGACTGGCAAGTGGGAAGGATTTATTTTAAACATCCACCAGAAAGAAAGCACTACTACTGTTCATTTCAGTGAGATTATGTGTTGACAGACAGGTTGCACAAATGCAGGTTGATGCATAAAAGAAAATACACCCCATCGTCAATTAAAAAAGTTTACCAGAAAGACTTCAGTTGTTCTGTCAGTGTATGACATATGAATGCGTTTTTAATGGAGACCAAAAAGTCCTTATGGATGGGAACATGGTACAGTATAATAATATCTCCACAAGTTTGTTCTTTTCAATAAAAAGCATAAGAATGAAGTTTGCAGCCAAATACTGTATATAAGGCTAGTTCTCACACTCTATGTTCCTCTGGCCCACTTCAGGCCCCCTCCTAAACACACGCTGAGTCGTGTGATGATCACTAAGAACCGTGGGAAGGACAAGCTGTGGTGCTGCACTCGGGAGCCACTTAAACAGCCGCTGCTGAAGAAGGTCCTGGCTAACGAGGATCTATCACAGGACGCCTGCATGGCCTTCATCGATATCCTCTTACCACTACATGTTGTTTTAGGACAGGCAGAAAAGTCAGGTCCCTGGAGGTTCTCAGTGGTATAGAGGTTAACGTTTAAAGTGCTCTTTCTCACACACACACACACACACACACACACACACACAGATCAAAGGGTGTATCAACACATGGAGGCCTGAGAGTTTTATTCTTTTGAATAAGACAATTTTATTATACTCTATAAACCTCAATCTATTTGCAGCCAGGGACTCCATTAGGTGTAAAAAAAAATCCTCACAGACCCCATCAGCTCAGATTTATTTTATGAACTATTCAAATTTTAAACTTATTATACAAATGTACATAGTAATATTCTGGCTATTTATTGGAGTATTTTATACCTGAACTTTCCAGTCACAGGACAGGTCCAAGTTGATATAATTTTTTTTACTTATACTTATTTTTTTCAGTTATTAAGGTTTGGATTAAAGCTATTTATTTCAAGTGACCAGACAAACAGGCTCATAACTATAACTATGATTACTTTGGTAATCATTCTTTAAGGTCTCATATAAACAAACAACATAAAGCCACTAGTTATTATTATAGTTATTATTATTTTAACTTTATTTCTATAATGTTCTGCATAGAAAAACTGAACTGCATGTGTCCTTAACCTGCTCCTGTGTACCCATTATGAAATATATGGGTGATTATCCGTCCAAACGAACTCGCTCTGTGAACGAGCTCACGGATCAGATCTTTGAGGGAGCTCTGAAGGCAGAGCCTCTAAAAGATGAGATCTACTGTCAGATTCTCAAACAGCTCACTGAGAATCATGTGAAGTAAGTCATGCAGCATATCCACCTGTCTCTTCTGCACACCCTGTTATCTCTAGCCATCACAAAAGCCTTGATAGCCAAAAGCACAGTGCTTACACACTTTCAAAACTGCATTTTAAAACTTCTGCATAAGAAAGTAGTCTTTATATCTGTAGTAACCTCTGTGTGTGTGTGTGTGTGTGTGTGTGTGTGTGTGCAGGTACAGTGAGGAAAAGGGCTGGGAGCTGCTCTGGTTGTGCACTGGTCTCTTCCCTCCCAGTAATGTCCTCCTGCCTCATGTCCAGAGGTTCCTGCAATCAAAGAAACACCATCCACTCTCCCTGGACTGCATGCAAAGACTGCAGAAAGCCTTGCGGTATGGCCTTACCACACACACATGCATGTACGCATGTGCGCACACGCACAAAAGCAAACCTCTGGCTCTTTTGGTTTTTTTTTTAAAATAAAAGTTACATTTGTTTAAGTATTTGTTTAAAAAAAACAGGCAGTTTTCCTCGTGGGGACCAGCCAAATGTTATTGCAAGGTCTGATATTCTGTCTGATATTCGTCACAAATTTGGCTACATTTGTTCCTCACCAAGATATAAGATCATATGTTGATTTAGCATTAGTGGAAAGAGTCTCCAGTGTCAGCACTTTGTATCAGTAAGAGATAAAGCTGTAACTTCAAGTTTTCTGACACAGGACAGTGTTCTGGATGGGATGATTTTCTGTTTCTGTACCTGTAAAATCACAATTTGTGGTTTTTTTTGTCTTATTAACTTCAAGAGAGAGAGAAAACTGAGGTTGTTTATAGCTGCTATAACATAAGTGATAACAGGAACTAACTTGGTTTGCGGACGTTCTACAACATTAAACGTAACTATAAATGGATAAACTGTAAACAGTGTCATTCTTCAAAAAATAAAAAAAATTAATAATGGCAAATTGCTGTTGTATAATTGAAATAAAACACTTCAGGATGTGCTGTTACTGGAAATCAGCTTTGGGGTGGTAACAGTCACGCATCACAGCACACTGTTACTGACTATTTTCTTATACTAGCATGTCCTGTCAAGTTTTTTTTTTATCCAATTCATAGTATAATTTCACGTTTTACTAATGGTTCCTTTAAAAACTTTCTACAAAACCTGCCATCTTGTCTTTTTGTGTGTGTCCTTTGCCACTGACAAGCCCAAACTTCTGAATAAACATGTCTTGTTCTGAAAAGTACATCTCTGTGCACCACATGAAACAGCACCATATGAATATTTCGTTCTGTGTTGTACGTATAACAGGAATGGCTCCAGGAAGTATCCTCCTCACCTGGTTGAAGTGGAGGCTATCCAGCACAAGACCACACAAATCTTTCACAAAGTGTACTTCCCAGACGACACAGATGAGGTACTGCAAGCAAAGTCGAGTAGCGATCAGTTATTTTTTAACAGCACTCATACACACTCTAAGGGTTTACATCTGCATCCAAGGTGCTCAGGTTTATTTATTTCACTAAACAGCTCCATGTGCTTTATTTTCTGTACAGTACATAGCTTAGAAAAAATAGCATGTAAAGCTCTGGTGTGCTTGCTCGTTCCCTTGTTATACTCACCCAAAAGTTCAAATAACTAGGCCAAAAAGCGGCTAATATCATTTAACCCATGTATGATGAGCTAATTTATGCATTAACACAGACTGTGGAAGATATGCGAGTGCCTGAATGCCTGGGTGGGGTGAATTTGTGTAGCTACAGTCTTTATCCTCAAGATAATACCTTTGGTGGTGTAGCATTATGCTTGCTAGCATCTTCATTTTCTTTCAATGAAGTGTTTAATTGTGAAGTGACCGTATGCTGTGCTAGCATTGCACCTGTATAACAGTTTATGTTCTGCACTCTGCTGTATTTCTGTATTTTGCTCAGTTTTGTCACTCTTTCCCTTTGTATTCCTTATCCTGAAAATTATTTTTACCATCTGTTCAAGCTAATTAATATGCCTGGTAAAAATACAAACTACAAACTACAAACTGCTAGATCACGTCCTCACGTGCATGTAACATACATCTTAGCAAGTGAAAATATCTTAAAATATCATATCTAGTATTTCCTATTAGACGTTTACAATAAACCAAACATAAGGTTATTATTATAAGGTTATTATTTTTTATTTATAATCTGAAAAAGTCTTGAAGACCTGAGACTCGCTCTTTCGTTGTTCAGTTGGAGTCTAATTTATTTTTTCTGCCTGAAATGAGATCAGGGTTGGTGTGACCCAGTGTGAGTGTGAAATTTGATTAAAGTTCAAACTCTCTCTGTGTCTCAGGCTTTCGAGGTCGAGTCCAGCACGAAAGCAAAAGACTTTTGTCTAAACATCTCTAGCAGGCTGTTGCTCAAGACCCCAGACGGCTTCAGTCTGTTTGTAAAGATCTCTGATAAGGTAATATCAGCTACTCTCTAAACAGAGCTCTGTTACAGATGCATTCAGATTCCAGCTGTCATACTGCAGTGTGCAGTTCGTAGGGAGTTTCACCCATTATAGAATAACAGCATGTCAAAAGCTGTAATGTTTTACAGGTGATAAGTGTTCCAGAGGGTGATTTCTTCTTTGATTTTGTCCGCCATCTTACTGACTGGATCAAGAAAGCCAGACCTGCTAAAGATGGTAACAGTCAAAGCATGACTTACAAAGTCATTATTCAAGTCGTTGTTTATTGTTTAGTATAGGATTCACCAAAATTTGGTAACATGTCTGCATTTTATGTGTGGGTAAAAGGATCAAAAAACTCCTCTTGTTTAACAGGTATAGTGCCTTCGCTGACCTACCAGGTGTTCTTCATGAAGAAGTTATGGACAAACACAATCCCTGGAAAGGACTCTTTTGCAGACTCTATTTTTCATTACTACCAGGTGAGTTAAATGAACAACAACAATAAACGTAACTATAAATGGATATAACTTCTTTAATAAATAAATTTTTTTTGCATTGGCAAATTGCTGTGATATAAGAGGAATAAAACACTTCGTGATAAGCTTTTACAAGAAAATAATCTACTTTGCTGTGCCGCATCACATTACCCCTTTGTTGATTATTTTCCTGACACAGCACACCCAAAAGTGTGTTATTCCTTACGTAATGACCATGTCACCATGTCTGATGGAAACATTCAGGTTTGTAGGAAAGAAAACTGCTGGAAACGCACTTGTATGAGTAAATATGATAATGAATGAGACAAAATGTGCCCTAAGGAATGAATACCTCGCAAATAGGTCTTTATCCATACAATGACCTATGAAATTATCACAGTCTGCAGTCATTTACTGTAATACTCTTGATATGGAATTTATATCGTTTTGTGTTTTAAACATCTGCGTGTATTGCTCCAAAATTTCTTCTGTATCCAGGAGCTTCCTAAATACCTTCGTGGTTACCACAAATGCTCCAGAGAGGAAGTCTTTCAGCTGGCAGCTCTAATCTACAGAGTCAAATTTGAAGACGACAAATCGTACTTTCCCAGCATCCCCAAAATGCTGAAAGAGCTGATCCCTCAGGATCTGATTCGCCAGCTCTCTCCTGATGACTGGAAAAGAGTGAGTTTGGGATATGTATTGTATAGTATATCTGTAACTGATCCTGATCAGTTTTTTTATTCAATCTGGAATATATTACCTTCAACTTTGTTCTGTTTGATGCAGTCGATTGTGGCATACTTCAACAAGCAAGCGGGCAAGTCGAGGGAAGAAGCCAAGCTGATGTTTCTAAAGATCATTTTCAAGTGGGCTACTTTTGGATCAGCTTTCTTTGAAGTGAAGGTAATAATAAAACTACATTCGCGACAGCTATATACAGTACATACAGAATTGATCACTCTTACAACCCATTGCCATTCTTTTTCTCCATTGCAGCAAACTACTGAGCCAAATTTTCCTGAAATCCTGCTAATAGCCATCAACAAGCATGGAGTCAGTCTCATAGACCCCAAAACCAAGGTGTGTGACAGAATTTGCATGAATTTGCTTCTTCCACATCAGGATTTCAGTATACATGAGTTTAAGCAAATGAGCTAATCAAACCATGTACTAATGATTTGCGTATTTATGCCTGTCTTTTCTGTTCCAGGATATTTTAACCACTCACCCCTTTACAAAGATCTCCAACTGGAGCAGTGGAAACACCTACTTCCACATCACCATCGGCAACCTGGTGCGAGGAAGCAAGCTGCTCTGTGAAACGTCACTGGTCAGTAGATACTATGGTGATGTTTGGATTCCACAGAACAAATGAGGCTGTTGAATGTCCTCATGGTGAATTGGCCTGTACATTTTTTAAAATCCATGCTATTCTAATTCTGTTAGTTACAGAAGCTGCATTCATACTTACTTGCATACTTACTTGCATACTTACAATACCTGCATACCCACTTGTCAGTGGGATATGTGTGGATCAAAGACCGCTGTGTTTGTATACTTCACCTTCTTTTATAGAAACCAGTCTTGAGCTATTTTGGCTGTATGTTTGGGGTCTTTGTCTTTCTGAAACCTCCATCTCCCAGATTCAGTTTATTTTATGTCAATGACATAAGATTCTAAATGCATAGCATTACAATTTCCCTTCACTGGAACTAATGGGCAAACAAAATGGGCCCAAACATGTTCCAGTATGACAATGCCTCTGTGCACAAAGCGAGGTTCATAAAGACATGGTTTAGAAGAAGAAGCCTTTATTTGTCACATATACATTACAGTGAAATTCTTTTCTTTGCATATCCCAGCTTGTTAGGAAGCTGGGGACAGAGCGCAGGGTCAGCCATGATACAGCACCCCTGGAGCAGACAAGGTTAAGGGCCTTGCTCAAGGGCCCAACAGTGGCAGCTTGGCAGTGCTGGGGCTTGAACTGAACCTTCTGATCAGTAACCCAGAGCCTTAACCGTTGAGCCACCACTGCCCAGGTTTGCCAAGGTTGGCGTGGAAACCCTCAAGTGACCTGCACAAAAAAGCCCTGAAGCTTCCACGTTCTGTATAACTGTGAATGTGCACATTGCCAAATAACAAATACACTTTATTTTCTAAGTCATGAATCTTTTTCCCTGTTTTTCTCAAACAGGGCTACAAAATGGATGACCTGCTCACCTCCTACATCAGCCAGATGCTGACCACCATGAGCAAGCAACGGAGCTCGCGTGGCCACAGCAGGTGAACGTCTTACTGGCGGGAGGCGGCTGAGCTGGTGCGTGTGCTCCGGGGTGTGGGTCAGCCATGCAGCTGGAGCCGGACCTTCGCCTGGCAGCTGTGGAGGATGAGCCGCAGTCCCTCTAACAGCTCGCAGGGCTCCGTTTACCCTGATGATGCCATTTCATCCCTCTCCAGTGAGGACGACTACCTCTGACTGGATCTGGCTGGATTCTGTGGGTCAAATCTGCTCACCTCCCGCCTCTCAAATACTGAATCTGACCCAGAAAGACAAACTATGATGCTGAGGCATTGCAAGATTACTGTTCTCTTGTGTATGCATGTAAACTCACTGAAGCAGGATATAAGTGACCTGCAGGGGCAACCAGACTTCAGTACTTGTATATTGCTATACTTATTACAATTAAGTGATAAATAGTAATTGTTTATGTATGTACCATAGTTATAGTGATGCATTTATTTGTAAAGATTGTCCCAGATATTCATCTCATAAGAACAGTTTTTGTTACTTTTAGCTGAAGTTACAGTAAGTGCTGCTCTGCGAAATAGCCATCAGGCATAAAGATGAACTGTTCTTATAGTAGCAAATATTACTATAGTCTTTGCAACAACAGAAACAAACTCAAGCCCAGAGAAATAGGCATAAAAGCTATAATTGTGAGTTCTGAGTTCTCAGCAGTACCATATGTTTCAACAGTAATTCACTCCTGATTAAGCACACGCTACAGTCTGTTTAGAGGGGAAAAAAAATCTACAATGTACAGGGCAAAAACGTGTACAAAATGTCACTTTGGAGACCACTAATTCATATGACATCACACTTCCATATATAATTGAGCGCAGAAGTTTATACACCCATTGGTTTTTGGGTAAATAAAGTAAAATATACTTAAATGTAAAAAAAAGGAATTGCAAGAAGTTAAAAGTGAAATGTGTGTGTATCCTACAAGCCAACCTGAGAGGATCTAAAAGCTGTCCACAGGATATGAAAGAGGTTGGAGGCAGTTCAAACAGGGGGTATTAGAGATATTAGAGATCATTTGTTTCACATTTTGGAGGAGACATGCAAAATTTAAAACCGATATAATTTAATTTTTCCACAGTGAATATCTCAGCATAAGCTATTTGACAAACTTTTGTTCCTTGTGATTTTGAAGGAGGCATAGGAAAAAAATGGATGTAAGCATATTATGTAAATGTTTTTATAAGGTTTTCAGCTCTGGCAATGTAAACTGATTGGGACTCAATTTTGTATGAGTGATTTTGAAAGCCTTAACTTTTTTTTTTTTGCTTCATATTTAAGGTGTATCTATGTACAATATGTGTTTATAGGTGTGAACATTAACATTTAAAATGTAGATTTTTTTTGTTGTAGATTTTCTTGGTTTTAAATGTTTGTGAGTCTAAAAAAATGAAATGGTTTCTGAAGAATCCCTTGTGTCTATAGTACAGTCATTGCCTGAGCGAAGGTTTTCTCAGTGACTATTCAGAGTCATATTCCGAGTCGACAAATGAAATTTAAAAGTTATATTTACACGGGAAAGTTCCTCGTATTCAGAGTCAGGTTACGCAGCTGCTTAAATTTATTTAATGGATGCCACATTTAGATCAAAAACCCCCCTGTGAACTACAGTTCACGCCCCCAGTGTTGCCAGGTTGTTGTTGAGTAGAAATGTCGTCTAGACCACCGCCTTTAAACTCAAGCATTTGCCCTTAAGCCTGGAAAAATCAGGGATTGAAAATGCAGACTGAAGAAGTATTTTTTTTCTTTGCTGTTTAATGTAATATTGCTAACATATTGCTGCATGAATAGTACTAGTAGTAATCATCACATTAATCACTGCAAATGTGGTTCTATTTAACAATATAGTTTCTACCCTCATTATTCAGCAGCTTATAAAATAGCCCTTGATCCAGCACATCGTATTATTTTGCTAGCAGTGCAATGGCAGAAAGCATGAAGCTTAAGCAGGGAAAAATGTTGTATGTACTGTTGAGATTAAATACTGCTCTCACCTGTGTCAATATCACGCAACAAAAATGGGCTTAATCAGAATCGCATGAGACATGCTTCTGATTTTGACAAAATCCATGGTTATGATTGATGCCTGAATATTGAAGTATGCAATGTCTGTATTAAATCCTCACTATATGTGCTTAACTCAACTCTGAATACACTATTTTGACAGTGTTCATGATCTGGCTATTGTTGTGATGGGGTTTTTCTTCACCAGGGAAATAATTCTTCTGTCATCTGCCACAGCTGTTTTCTGTAGTCTTCAAAATGCCACACTTAAAATCAACTCTGGCAAATTATATAAACAATTTGAAATTATGCACATTTAATTCATATTCTTTCTTATAGAGCATGTTTGATTTAGTTTACCCCTACGTGTTAATTAATACATTAACTAACAAACATGTACTAACATGTACTTAAGGTGGTCATTATTCACGCATGAATTCATAAGACTCATGTCGTAGTTAAGGTTAGTTCTTCATTAGTTCCTGATTAGTACATGCCTTAACTCATCATTAGTTCATATTTAATTAAGTATTAATTCAGGAATTAGTGCATGATTATTCATGTACTGTTATCATAAAGTGTTTCCACAATTTGTAAGCAGATAAATCTTTTTTATGCTATTGCAGTTCATTTAATGATCACATACACAAATTATTTCCAGATGCTTGAAACTTGATACAAGACTTTAAACAAACCACCCTACTTTTCGGAAATGTTAAAATCATAACTACGTTTAAGCAGATATACAAATGGACAGATACACATGGTTCAGAGCAGGAGCACGGTGTGATACAACTCATGGCCTTATTCCAAAATAAGCATCTTTGCAAGGGTGCAGGTTGGAGTGTGGACCTACTTTCTGAAGGCCAGAACTTTTTTTTTTGTATCTGGCTTAACACACTTTCGAAGCTTGAGCTTTATGTTTACATGGAAGCTGTACACAGGAGAGTGTTTTTGTCCTTGTTTTTATAGTGCTGTATCCTTTTTTATACCATTGCCACTGAAAGAAATTGGCTGGCAGGTGTACATTCATTTCTGTCTCTAAAGTAAAGTAAATCCAGTCAAAAATGAATCACAGCTCTAAGTCTATTATAGTGAGAGGTGGAAAGAGTACAAAACGCACTGACTTAAAGTACTGAAGTAAAAAGAAGTGCTACTGTAGTAATAACTCACTTGAGTAAAAGTAAAAGTCATAATGATCAAGAAAACTTTGCAGGTAAGAGTAAATAAGATGTCTGGTGAAAAACTAGTTGAGTTACTTTACAAATGACTTTTTTCATATTTTTCATTTGACACAACTAATCCAAAAATGTTCTATTTTCTATTCTGTTCTTGTGTCAACGAACAACTTGAGCTAAACTGAAGTAAACACCACCTTGATTGTCAAGACTATATAAAGAATGGCATAATTAGCTGGCTAGCTAAATTAGCCAAATGCTGTCGGGTTTTCAGGTTTGTTAGCTAACAAGCTCATTTTAATTCATACATGTGTCTAGCTATATAGTTGGCTATCTAGCAAAGATGCCCCTTACACATTATCCTGAGCATTACCTATAGGCTGAAGCAGATACTGTATATTTAACACAACAGGTGATCGCTACCAAACATCAGTGTAATCTGAAGTTTCCTGTACGTTTCCGCAGGCTGGATGTTGAGCTGTGAAATGCAGATATCGTCATGGGTTTTGGCAGATTTGCAGATCATTATCACGTTGTTTCCTTTAAAGCACTGAAAAATGAAAATACCTGATAGATTAGGCCAGGGATGCTCATCTGTCTCCACTGTCTCAGACATTGCTGCACCTCACTAAAGCATTTAATGCCTGAAATGTAGACTTCAATCAGGATTTAAAATTTATTTAAAATTTTCCCATACTGTCTTTTAATTGGCTTACACTCTTCTGGGGTTAAATGCAATATTATTTTTTTACTCTGTAATTGGTGATCAAAAATAAATGTTGAGTTGTAGTTGAATATTTTATTTTTTAAAAACTCATGTAAAAGTAAAAGTTCTATGATTTAATTATACTCAAAAAGTACAGTAACAGTAAACTATGAATTCAAGTACTGTAACTGTACATGTAGTTTGTTACTTTTTCCTGATTATATTTTAATTATTATGTTACTATATTGGACTGTAACAATGACAACAAGCACAAATTGTCAGTTTATAAAGCTTCAAGAAGGAATATTGTGCATGTTAAATATGTAAAGAATAAAACATAAGACGTGCTGTTATAGGAAAATATCATCACTGTGAAGTGGAATAATTTCCTATAACAGAATGTCCTGAAGTGTTTTATTCCTCTTATACTGCAGCAGTGATTACGTTTTTTATTTATTAAAGAAAAACACATCATACTTTTTTCCATTTATAGTTACATTTAATGTTGTGGAACGTCCAGGAAACAAATTGGTTGCACTTGAGAGTTGCAACCCCACTGCTTTGCTTATGTTGAAAACAAAAAAAAAGACACATATGTACAGCTTGAAAAAGCCCTTACTTATTCAGAACACCTTTTTTAATTTCATTAATTCTATATTTACAGCAAAATAAATGTATTAAGATGTATTAAATTTAAATAAATACAAGCCATGTATAGGTGCAAAGGCTGCATTATTTATTACAATCTACTAGGAATGTTCTGAACGTAGCATGACACAGAATGCACAGGATTCGTTCGTCACTGTTGGCTAATTTAGCTGTGTGTTTACTGTAACAGCTTACATATGAAAGTGCTTAGTGTAAACTGTTTCATGATACCCTACAGCTACAATAATTCTACACTATGTCTACTTTTACTTTACTTTTATTAAGCAACGATTTGCAGTTGTGTTTTGTTTTGGACCTCCAGACGGCAAGAATCCCATAATTGCACATTTTGCAAGACAGACTGTATTGATCTTTCCCTAAATGTTTCTGTAAATACAGATTGTCTCCACTTCTTGTATTAGGCTGCATTCACAAGGACTTTTCAGTATCAATATGTTATACAACAAGCACCAAATCATATATTTCAGAAACTGCTGATCTCCTTGGATTTTCACACACAACAATTTCTAGTGTTTACACAGAAATGTGCGGAAAATAAACAAAACAAAACAAAAAAAAAAAACCAGTAGGCAGCGGTTCTGTGGGCAGCAACACCTTGTTAATGAGAATGCTTACAGGAGAATAGCCAGGCTGATTTGAGCTGACAGGAAGGCTACAGTAACTCAAATAACCACTCTTTATAATCGTGGTGAGCAGAAAAGCATCTCAGGAAGCACAACACATCAGACCTTGCAGATGATGGGCTACAACAGCAAAAAACCACATCAGGTCCCACTTCTGTCAGCCACGAACAGGAATCTGAGGCTACAGTGGGCACAGGCTCACTGAAACTAGACAGCAGTAGGTTGGACAAATGCCTCCTGATCTTCTAATCTTCAACTGGTCAGTTTCAGTGAACCTGAACCTGGAGGGATGAATACCATTCTTCCAAAAGATATTCCCTCATTTAGTGTTTCGATAAAGGTGTTGATTCACAATATACAGTACTGTGCAAAAGTCTTAGGCACATACAAAGAAATGCTGTAGAGCAAAGATGCCTTCAAAAATACAGAAATTAAATGTTTCTCCATGTTTGAATTGAGTTGAGTTTCCCGGTTACATGGGAAAAACACCTACAAACACTTTTAAACATTCCAGCGGCCCTTATCAGTGTGTTTTAAGCCAAACTATCCTTGTGAAAACAGCCTCAGTCTGTAACTGTTAGTGCTGATTGTCTCTGAAGGCTTTAGAAAAGTCTGGAAGGTTTATTCTTGCACTCCAATGTTGCATGACTGACAGCCACTAGGTATCGACTACTGAACGTTGATTAAATACATATACTGGTTTGTAATTTTATCTCTTGGCCACTTGGACAGCTCTGCAGAAGCAACAGATGCTCAGTGGTGTGTTTTTGCAGTCATGCTTATATTCAGCTTGTTGATAAGATACATTCATTGTAAAGCTATAATACATTAGCATTACAATTCTATTGTAGCAAAACTTTTTATATCTATATGCTTTTATGTTTATCCACATATCACAGAAAGTGCATTAAGTTTTTCTTGTTTTTTCCATCTGCTGATGACTGAATGAGCACTGAGAGAGCATTTCTTCTCTAATACGAGTATCTGTACATTTCCAAAGGAGTTCATAATGGCACAGACTGATCATAATTTCGGAATTAAAAAAAAAGGAGCATTTGATAAATATTTCATGAATGCTGGCATTTTTTTGGTTGTGTTTTAGTGAGAAGATGCTGGTTGCTTCGTATGCAGCTGGTTCTCTATGAAGTAGTGGTTCAAATCTCAGTCTGAATCTCTAAAGAAAATGTTCTGGCAACATAGCTCACAGGCTTCAGTGATGGACAGAAGGATGAACGGATGGCTTTATGGAGTCGAAACAGAGAAACAGTCTTTTCTCTCATCGCTCTTTTCTCTCAGACCTGCGGCTCTTCTGTGATGGTGGGCAGGTTTGGCGTTGTGGGGCCGCTCCGTCCCTCCCCTCGCACACTGAGACTGGAGATGGACCAGACATCACTCAGTTCTGCCCAGAACAGGTGAAGGAGGGTGGAGAGAAAAACCAGAGTGGGGTTATTCAGAGGACAGGAGAGGTGAAAGGTCACACCATTACAAGGGGGCATGCAGGGGAGGGGCAAGTTCCTGAGCCACTGAGAACACGCTCCATGGCGAATCTTCAGAGAAGAGAGGATTCCAGCGAATACAGTGAACTTCGGGTGAATCTACGACACAGAAAGTGATGCAGCTCATAGCAAAACAGGCGTGTGCATGCAGGCCATGGGGATCATACTTACACCATGACACATGAGTTGGCAATTTTGTGGTTTTTTTTTTTTTTTTCTCTTGGTAAAATATACAATGTTCATGTTGGATTTCAAAAGAGTAAATAGCGCTAGAAAAACCTACACTATATGGCCAGAAGTTTGTGGACACCTGCCCATCACACCTATATGTGCTTTTTGAACAGCCCATTCCAGATTTAGTCCTTCTTTTACTGTTATTATAACCTCCACTCTTCTGGGAAGGCTTTGCACTAGATTTTGGAATATGGCTATGGGGATTTGTGCTCATTCAGCCACATGAGCATTAATGAGGTCAGGCACTGATGTTGGGCATTTCAGTTCATCCCAAAGGTGTTCAGTGGGGTTGAGGTCAGGTGCTCTGTAAAGGGGCCTTGCCCAACCTTGCTGGAACAAGTTTGGGCCTCTTAGTCCCAGTGAAGGGAAAATGTAATGCTACAGCATACAAAGACAGCCTATACAATTGTGTGCTTCCAACTTCATGGAACAGTTTGGGGAAGAACCACTTATGAGTGTGATGGTCAGGTGTCCACAAACCTTTGGCTGTATAGTGTATATTGACATCTTCTTTCCACATATTATACAACTATGGGGCATTTGACAATACCATTAAGGTCTTGAACTACTGTTACATATTCTTAGCTACTTTTTGAATTGATTTGAATTGTAGCTAAATAGAAATTTTAAAAAAATCTTTGTGAAAACCTTTGTCTAGTTTCCTTAATGGAATAAATTGACTGATGTCAGTCTATTTGAAATTTCAAACCAAAAAAGTGGCAAATTACTGATTAATAATCCTTAAACAAAAGAATAATTGGCATGTATTTTTTTGTGTACACTATGTGTTGAATCACAGTGCTTTTCAGGTTACAGATTTTAAAGGATTAAAAAAAGAATTAAAAATAGTTGAAGGGGCATCCAACTAATATTATGATGCAAATTGTTTTTCTCCCTTTTTGTTTGGATAAAGACTTTAAGGATATGTAGCGGAGAATATTTAAGATATGTTAAAAACACATCAACTTGTCAGACACTGGGTTGACTGATATACTCTGACTGTCTCACAAATTTCTTGACCTTTTGATAATATGAATTTAAACACAGATCTTCGAGTTTCAAAATCTGCTAAAAGGAAGGAAAAAAACTTTCATCTATTTACTGCCTCCATTAGCTAATTTACATTAATTCAGTTGAACAGATTTTTTCCCTTGTATTCATAAAAAGAGGTTTTGTTATACTGAAAGCATTAAATATCTAATCCAAATTGTACATTCATAGATGTGCGTCTCACATGCTGATGGGAGGCGAGTAAGGAATGCAGTGAGGCCTGAGTCATACTGTTCTTACAGACACGGACACTCACCAGTCCTAAATTTGCTGTACAGTCCATTCTCGTGCACTTGCTTGCTGTCTGACCAGAATGGCAAGCCTCGTTCTCGCCACCTTTAAGAGGAAAAAAAAAAAGGTTGATGATAAAGATCTTTATCATTCTCTATAATGTCTAATACGAAGTACATTGCACATTCTGACACTGTTAGCCGGCTTAAATGTTCAGGAAAATAACTGGGAAGTAAGTATGGATCCAGACTCACCAGTGGAATATGAAAACAGCTGTGATGAGGATGGCAGACACAACGTCGGTTAGAATCCACATCACACTGTACTCGTGCGGAGTCTGCATTAGATAGAGAGAGAAAGTTCAAAAGTTCAAGAAGTAAAATCTGAGAAAGAGAGTGACATTATGAATGACACTTAAGTGATGTAAGTAGAACAAATTCACATGTCACTGCACTGGTGTTAGTGCTTTGATTTAAAGAAACAGTACAAAAATTAAATCAACCTTACTTCAAATGTAGTCATGTCTGGTGTGAGAAGTTTGCTACTTTAGTTTTTGAGCTACAAGGTTAATGTAGCTAACAAATATGTTTGTATTAAATTAATATATAATTAAATATAGTATATTATCATCGGAATCACTTTTAGGACAATTCTGCCTCAAATCTTGGGCTGTACCTCATACTCAAGTCTGAAGCTTGTGTGCAAACTTGATTTTGGCCTCAAGATGGCCACTACATCTGTTTTTAGCTATGCTTCCCTTATTTGTTTCTGTAAACTACATTAGCCTCATACCTCCAGTGCAAAACTAAAGAAATGATCCTACAACAACATGTCTTTGCTGACAGGCCACATATGCGGTAACTGGACAATTCCACACAATGTTCCTAAGTATCCTTTTAATCACATGTGCATGTAGGTCAGTGCAGCGTCTCTCACCATGAGGAAGATGGGCTTGTGGAGGATCTTGAGAAGGTGCAGTGCGTTGGTGGTGACTGAATGAGCTCCAGCACACCAGGCCAGAGAGAACAGCCATGGCTGACTGATCACGTAAAGGTTAGTGCTGATGTTCACAGAGGCATATTTACTGAGGAGAGACAAACAAATGGAAAGAAAAGACATCATATAAAGTTTGAGTGATGGGTTCATTTCTGCGAATTATTGAAGCCTCAAAATGAGTGTTGTTTCTTTTCCATATTATACGTAAACCACACTGGAGTAGATGCAAAAATTAGTCTGCTTAGAGAAAGAAATCAACTTATGCATCACTCTGTTGTCTAAATTACACCATCTGCCAAAGAGCAGACAATTGTGTTTCACAGTCTGGAAAGCACTAGTAGATTTTAATTTCACTACAATTTGATGATCTCTGCTTGCTAAGACGACAGCATTGTTGCTTACCAATGTGATAATTATTAAAGCTTATTATTTCACTTTATACCACAGTGCTGTTGAACGCTTGATTCTGAGTGGTCAGAAGGTGTTGATTAATTTCTCAGCTCTGACGGTAGTGCGATCTGTAATTCAATTCTCAGGTTTATATTAATGTGCTAATTCTTATACATTATAGTTTCTATGGTAACGACTTACACAGTATGGCATACTGATTAACAAAACGTCATTTAAGAAAGAAAAAAGTGTAATTGTTGATATAGTGATGTTGTCAAAAAGGTGGACAGATGGTATAAGACCAGTAAAGGACAAGAAACTGTGCTCAGTGCAAATGCTACTGTGGTCTGTGTTTAATAATTTCCCCAAAGATAGACACAGCAAAATGAACATTCCTACCAAAACATTACTCATAGTATTCAGCGGCTACATTTATGAAGAAGACTGATATTTTAAATCTCTGTAGTGCCCTTCTCAGCATGAAATTTCAGCCAAATAGGAACAATCTGTAATGCCAATGTAATTTCCACACTGTGTGAACAGCAGTTCATCATCAAATTTCCATGCACAAGAAAAGCCAGAATCACACTATTCTCTACGGTTGTCGATCTCTTTCCTTGTCTCTCTCTACTTCATATCAATTATTGCCTTATTACAGTATATAGTCTGTCACACTTTTAGCTCCACTTCTACTTGTACTTTTCATGTAGCTCCTCTTCTCTACATCTTCATCCTATGTGCATTGGCTTTGAATAAAATACTAACAAAATGGTTTATAATATGGATGTGCCTAGTTAAGACTAGGAATGCATTGTTACCGATGCCATGCTCAGTTACTCACACTCGTAAAAATGCTCTGATACCAATATTCAATACCATGTGATACCATGTGACATAAGCCTAGTGTACTCTGCCGCTCTAAAAAAACAGACGCCACAAAATTACAGTCATCTGGACGTATTTCATAATTAATGAGGCCAATCAAAGCAAAGAAGACTGCAAACTGTGCTCTGTGAAAATATCAAGAGGATGTGCTACAGCATCCTCTTACAACACTTTTAACTCGATAAAATATCTTACACATCTAACTCAGCACAAAAAGTTCACTCCTAGCAGCACATGGCAGCAACCAACGCTACAGTTAGTTAGGTAAGAACAAAACGTCTACAGACAAACTTCTTCTCCACTGCAACCCTACTTGATCCAAGGTACCCACATTTAAAATCAACTAGTGAACGTTATAAAGAATGAGCCTAGTGGCGTATGTTCAATTCAATTCAATTCAATTTTATTTGTATAGCGCTTTTACAAAGCAGCTTTACAGAAATAAATGGATTCACAAAAATATATTGTAAATATTTGAATTTATCACTGTGAATTTATCCCTTATGTATATGTATTTGTGTGGATGCACACGTGTGACTTTTCATGGATGCTACTGAAACCAGGGAAACATGAACAGAGCAGGTGTCTATACCTGATCTGTTCCTGGGACATAGAGCTGTAGTGCAGGTTGAGGCGGACGATGTTGTTCTCCTGCAGCTCCTCGATGGACGCTCGGTTCCCTGAAGTCTGCTGCAGCTCCGGGTCCAGCTCCTGCACCACTTCCCTCTGATCTGCTGGAAGCCACAGCACCTACAGACATAAAGATGAGGGAGAGGTCAATAAACAATTCCTGATATTAATTAAGGGCCAAATAACAAACAATAGCCAAGTGTGAAAAGAAAGGAAAACATCAAGTAAAAGGAGGATGAAGGTTAGCTGATCGTGGAGGTCACTATCTCTGCTCTAGAAAGATCTGACATATGAATTAGACAGAGATTTATTTCTACAAATACACCCAGAGCTGTTTTTCATTTATTCTCCATTCATGTGACCTTCCAGTGGATTGTCTTAGAGCTACATACCCTCTGACGTCAAATCTCTCTCTATAACTAAAGTAAATGTCTGGTGCATCTTTCTTCTAGTCCATGCTTCTCTCTTACACTATAATAATGTCTCTCCATTCTTATCTTCATTTTAGGCCTAGATAAAGCAATAAGAGTGCATGCTGTACAATAGAAAGACTTTACTACCTGGCTAGAGTTAATGGAGGATTCGTTATGGATGACCTCCAGGGTTCGAGTGATCCATGTGTTCCGGTACGGGTGACCTGGAGGTGGCCGACGGAGGTCAAAGATCACCAAATTCCTGTGCTGTGCAGCTAAGTCCAAAAACTCTTTCAGTGTGGGCACCGTCTGGTTCTCCACCTGGGCTCGATCATCTGGGTCCAAAGATGAGGCTGTGCCAAATGGATCCCTCTGGAAAAAAAAAAAAAACAAAAACATGACTGTGGACGTCGTTAACTACAATTATATTCCAGGATTCATTCTATATAAAATTTTAGCACAACCCACCACACCGAACCCCCCTCTAAATCAGACGTATACTGGCTGTTGTCATGTCTCACTCAGTATCTTCTACCACACTGTAAATTCTTTTAATCTGTACTGACTTCCCTTGTGGGGTTTACAGGAATGTTGACAATAATTAGATGGCTGAGCTCCAGAGCATATGTGATACAGGATGCAATAAGTGTAAAATAGCTTTGAACATGCAAATATATTGAAGAAAGATCTTGTATACTGTTGAGGCTAAAAGTTTACATACACCCAGGCTAAACATCAAATCAAATTCATTTCATGTTACCATACATTTCCTGTTCAAGTCAATTAGGGTATCTACTTTATTTCCATGAGAGGTTGTGTCAAAATAATAGCTAAGCAGAAGCTTTTTCACCTTTTATTTACTATATCAGATTTTCAGTGTGTCAAAAGATTACAAAAGCTGGTGTAACTCAATCACATTTGTGGGCCTCCTTTCTGCCTTCTTGCTTTCTACTGGCTCACAGGACCGAGGCTCATGAACTGACAGGACAAGGCTCACCTAGACAAAGTTAGTGTGAAGCAAAAGTAACCAAATGGGGAAAAAGCAGTTTGTGTCACTTGTATCACAGTAGCAAGGGGTCAAAAATCATAAATGCTATGTCTGGTACATGCATGGTATCTTTTCAACTATCTTGTATCAGCTGGTACTGAGTATATACTTATTTGATTAATAATTTGTATGAATTGCAGACATCAGACAATTTCAAGTCTGATCACATGCAGTCCCCTCTGAAAGTATTGGAATGGCAAGGCCAATTCTTTTGTTTTTGTTATACACTGAAGACATTTGGGTTTGAGATCAAAAGATGAATATTAGACGATAGATCAGAATTTCAGCTTTCATTTCCTGATATTTATATCTAGATGCGTTAAACAATTTAGAACATGGCAACTTTTGTTTGAACCCACCCACTTTTCAAGGGATCAAAAATATTGGAACAGGTGACTGACAGGTGTTTCTTATTGCCCATGTGTGCCCTGTTAGACTGATTGTTTAAACAATTAATAGCTCTGAATGTCTACTTTTGGTTTGAGCCCTGGGTTTTGTCTGTGAAGACTGTATTTGTTTTAAAAAAGGATAAACCAACATGAAGACCAGAGAGCTGTCTATGGGAGAAAAGCAAGCCATTTTGAAGCTGAGAAAAGAGGTTTGAGATTCACTGTTTATTGTTGCAGCACATGCTAGAAGGCAATAAAGATTACAGTATAACAGTATTTGAGCATTAAAAGAGTTAATGGCTATATATATGTAGCAGAAAATCTTATTATGGCTTTATATTAGCTGTAGACTTAAGTGTTATTGTTTTCAGAGCTCTGATCCTTGGGCTGACAGCATTTCTTTATTAGCGATACTACCATCACTGTCTGAGGAACAAAGGAAAAGACATGCAAACAGTTGCTGCCCGTGTCATTATTTTTGTGATTAAGCAATAAATAAGGATGTGGAAATTTCCACATTCTCACCTGCAGGAACCAGCCTCCAGCATTAAGCATCTCCAGCTCGGCCCAGGTGAACATGGCTGCTGGAGTGTTTGTTCGGTTGGGAAACACCTTGCGTACATCAGTTGTTCTCCTCAGTGTGCTGTCGTGCATGAGGAAGGGGACACCGTCGTAGCTGCCAGGAGGAAACACTTGAGTTTATTGTGATTCTGTTTGCTGTGAACAGTGTGAAAGAAGCAGAGCAACTACATGAACAGAATAATGTTGACATCCCAAATGGCCTTACGAATTATGTTCACCATATTTGTGTATTATAGAAACTCTGGCCACAATCCAATATTTGAGGTTTGATTAAATTGTTGCCAGCATGCCTACTCGCCTCTTACAGAGAAGCTGCAGTATTCTCTAGCGTGAGATGCCCCTGTTTGAATATTGGGAAAATTCCCTCCTGGTGATTTGCCTTGGAGGTGGAAGTCAAGTTGAAGGACTACAACCTCTGTTGTTTGTTTGTTTTTTTTTGCTAGCTGATTCACTAGCTACTACAAGAGGAAACCATAGATTAATAGTAGGGCATGTTGGGAAGTTGAATATGTCTTGTTTAATTTGGAAAGCATGAATTTCTCTAGTGACAGAACCTGACTCCTCAGATGAGAGCTTTTTATTTGCTAATAATTATTTGCGTGAATTTTGGATTTCCCAATGATTGTATTTCTGTACTTTGATGTAATTTTTTATGTGCATGAAGCACAGATGACATGGGTCACCCCTGACTTTGCTGAGTAACACCATCTTCACCTACTTCCCAGCCATGCTAACAGGGGCACCACAGGGGGCTGCTGCATGCACCGTGGGCCTGCCAACAGGATTAGCCGGCAGATAATGAGCTCATTTGCTCGTCATGGAAGGACTGAGGTGGCACCAGGAAGCTACCTGCGTCTGATCTCTATTTATAGAGGCCACTTCAATGGCATGACCCTGTGTCCAGCGAAAAGTTCTGATGAATGAGCTGCTCATTAAAGGCTGTGACTGGTGGCTTTGACTTGTCAGGGATCAGAGAATGGATTGCATGGATGGATGCTGTGTCCTAGTGGGACGGGAGACGTAATCAGGTGTAATGAGTAGGTGAAAGCAGGAGGTTGGGCTGTTCATTCACAGTTTGAAATAATGACAGTGATGGGTAATGGAGTGAGTGGGAGGAGGAGAGAGAGAGAGAGAGAGAGAGAAATAAAAAGACAGACAGTGAAAGAGAGTCAGAGATAGAGATCATGCTTACCTAATCTCGACAAAGCAAGAATGAGAGAAAGAAATACAGAAAGAAAGAAAGAAAGAAAGAAAGCCAGAAACAAAGAGACAGAGAACCTGTCCTCAGCTACCAGTGACAGCCGAAAGATAGACAAAGAGACTGTCCTCAATTAATATTGACCGAGAAGAGAGAAAGAAAAAGAAAAATGGAGAAAGACAAAGAAACAAGTGCAGAGATTGTCCTTACCTAATAAAGACATTAGAAATAGAGAAAGGGGAATAGAAACAGAGAGAAAGAACAGCAGAGAGGAGAAAGAGATTATCCTAATTTAATAGTGACATGACAGGGAAATTGTGTTCATGTAATAGTTACACCAGATAAAGAGAAATGGGATAAAAGGAAGACATTAATACTGTGTCCATTTAGTAGTTTCCCTGGGCTGACAGAAAGACAGGAAAAGACAAAGAAAAAAAGAAAGGGGATGGGTGAAAGGCAGATAGAAAGACAGAAGTGAGCGACTGAGCCCTCTTACTAGTGACAGTGGCTGAAGGAGAGATATAAAGAAGTGTGACTGGCACAAAGTGTGACTGTCCTCGCAATAACAATGATGGAGAAACTGAGAAAGAGAGAGAAAGTGGGAGAGAGACCCAGCTCACCTAATAGTGACATCAGTCTCTAATCCCTCTCCTCCAGCCTCCACAGCTTTCTGGAAGGACAGCTGTGTGTTCTCTGGTGCGAGCTATAGGAACATACAGTAACAGATTCATTTAAACTTTTTTCCCCTGACAGGGACAATGGAAAAAAAATACAGAGGATCCGAAATGGTACTTAGTGAAGTCAAATAAACATCACACAATGATCTGTGTATTGGTGGTGACTTTACCATGGGAGCTCCTCTGTGCCCGATGAGGATGGGTGCTGGGCCCAGCGTGCCCTCTTCTTTAATGCAGGGGGAATACATGCCCAGAGGAATCAGGTACAAGGCGAAGAGAACAGCCAGGTACGAGCCCAGGATGGCCACCTGCCTCACTGCAACACAAAAGCGACAAGGTTGAATGGTTTTGAGAAACCTAGGAGTGTACATGCCTGTGTACTCTCAACTGTGCAGAATTCGCTCATAAGGCTGTCTTTAGAAAGCCTGGCAACTACTAGGTTTTTTTTTTTTACCATTTAAAAACACTGGCTAGTGTAGGGTTTTTAATCCAGAAAGGGACCTGATTTCACTTGTTTAATCTATTCGTCTTAGTCTCCAATCAACTATCAAGTGTGCCTGCAATTTGGCTGTAATGAAAACCTGCAGCCACACTGGCCCTTTGCTGATAAGATTGAAGTCCCCTGGGTTAGTGTTTACATTGTGTGACATTTTCATGGCCAAGGGATCAATCTAATCTTTGTTTAAAGACAGCCAGTGATTCAGCTTTTCAGACAGCCAGGGGATGATCGTTCCACCACCTGGGTGCCAGGACAGAGAAGAGCCTTGATGTATGTCTTCTTTGTACCCTGAGAGATTGTGGGGCCAGTCGAGCTGTGCTAGAAGTTCGGTTCAGTGTGGTGCAGAGTAGGGTGTGATAATGTATGATTGGCTGCATGTTTCTGTAGATTACTGACTGGTTTAGATACCATTATGCAGGAGTTGTCAGCTGGCAGACTGATGTGGACCCAGCAAAGTATTTCAGCAGAAAAAAAAGCATCTGAAATTTAAAAAAAATGCTACAGCAGAGCCTTTCAGAGCGACTCTAGTTTTCCAAATGTGAACCAGCTCGCCTTCTGTAGCAGATCCTCTGTTTCATGTGCTTTTATGTAAATTATTTAGCTGAAGGCAGCTCATCAGACAAGAGACTAGCTACAGGGCTAAAGACATTAGTATCCACTTATTTTTCATTTTATTTACCCTCTCTGGTCTGTTTAGAGAACTGAAGACTTAGCTTGTTTAAAGACGATGTGACAGAGAAGTATGAATTTATCACCACTTCAATTCAAATTCAATGATTCATCTGTTCAGCACTAGTCAAAAGTAGTAACGCAGTTACTTTTTGCAAAACAAAAACACAGCCCCTTTAATAGTCTTATTTCTAGCCATAAACTAATCACTAATGGTTAAGCATTAAAAAGCTAAATGTTGTCACCATTCAGTCATGTTTATTGCTTATCTGGACCTTTGTAAGGAAGGAATTTAAGAAACTGTACCTTCACAAAGTTTAGTTAAATACCCCAGCCATTACGGAAAACATTATATTTCCCAGGACTACTCCATCCATGTAGTTCTGTACAGTTTCTCATGGTGATCATGATTAATCATTGTTTTATTGTCAGTAGCATGCTGACAAGCTTTTCATATGGGGAAAAGATTTCACCAAGAGGCTAGGAATATGACATGTCCCAAGCTGACTGCCTTCCCAGTCCAAGACTGTACATAGTAAACATAAATGTAATTATGGTGATGCAGTCTGGTCGAATTCTCAAGTTGAAACCTCATAATTCTACTGTATATTGTGTAAAAACCATGCATCAAAAAAAACCCCATAAAAATATTACAAAATAAATGTATAAAAATAGATTCACTGCTAGTGTAGTCTTTTTAAAAAGCAAAGCTTTCTTAAGTAAGGAAAAAAAACATGATGTGGTGTGCTGTTATACAAAAATAATCCATGTCAGGGTGGTGTGATGTGGTGCTGTCTCTTGAGATTGACAGGACAAAAAACAGAGCTTGTCATGTTACAGAGAAACCAGAAAGCCCTGTGAAAACTCCCATGGCGGAAAGCTTACTGACTGTTACAAAGCGCTGTCACTGTAGACTTCTTTCATAAGCGTGAAATAAACTTCTCCGTAAAGAAACCTTCACCATGTTAATGATTATAATCTGTTTATTATTAGGGTTAGATCATGTAGATCACTGATGTGTGAATGAGCTGTTACTAACGAAATGACAATGTATTAGAACAAGTTCATTAATATACGCAAACCTATCATTTGAATTACAGCTAGACCTACTGTCAGAGCTGCTGTTATAGAAAAATTCATCAACACCTTCAGATTCGAGACTTCAACTGCACTGTTTTTAATAAACGTAAATTAAGAATATTAATCTTCTCCTACAACTACCATTCTGGAGAAACAAAGTTCTGCAAATATGCAAAGTAGTACAAAGACCTGTGGGTTCTCAGAAGCACACAGCTGGACTGACAGTACTGTCTTCTTAGTGTCATTAAATTATAATCAGCCATGACTTTATGATGCCTTAGGAAGAAATGAAAGTCATAAAAAGAAAATGAAGGTTTGGGGTCACAATCTAGATAATACTACCACTTGGAAATCTAGACCTGTATATGAGAAGCCTTCTTCTTTATAGATTAAATGAGGTGTAAGGCTTGAAGTTATTTATTATCCAAAATTTGGGACCTGCATGTTTGATTGGCCACTTTATACACCAACATACCATCAGTAGATGGAACAAAAAAACACTGCCATAGTAAAAACTTTAATCATACTCACTTACTGTAGTTTAAAAGCATTATGATGGATAATGAATCCACCAGGTAATGCGCTGCTTAGATCTAAACAACATGAGTAGAGTAAACCAGACACATAGTAATCATAACCAACATTTTTGTATACGTCAAAACCTAATTGATTTACCAGCACCTGTTCTCGGGCTTTCTGCAGAACTCACTGTGGTCTCCGCTTAAAGCATATTTAATCAGGCAGAAAAAAAATGCTTATAAATATAATAAGTGGATCATTGCCCAAGTCAATATAATCTGATTGCTGCAATATAATCCTTTTATAAGGCTTAGAACTGGCACAAATTTGGTCATTATACAATAAAGAAAAACAAGATGGTACCTGTGTTTATGCCTCTGCTGTATTAGAACAGCCGAGTTGCCTATAAAGCTGCTAACAGTGAAGACAGTGAACTTCATCAAAGGCTCTTATGCTGTCGATCATATTAATTGCATTAAAGGCTTTAGACTGAAGTAAATGGGTATTTTACTGTGCGAGGCTGGAATGACTGCAATGTCCTTGCTTGTAAATATCATGATAAATGAGACACCTTTCTACAAGTGAAAGGAATGGAATGCATCTTTTAAATTAAAGCTGACTTGATTTCTCGGGGGTAGCTGAAGATGTCTGCGTGTCGCGATAGAGTAAGAGAGAGAAAACGAAAGGGAGAGGCTGAGAGGGAAGGAGAGAAAGATGTCAGTGTGTTGTATGAACAATAGAGCCGGTGTGTCCGGGGATGAGCGTCTGACACGGCCGGTGCGAAAGAGTGCGAGCCGAGCCGTGACCCTCATGCTCGTCATTCCTGCTTTTTCTATTTCACTCGTTAATCATCCCCTCATCAAGGCCCCAATGAGAAACCAGACATGACTCAGCCTCACAGTGCCCATGACAACCAGAGACAGAGGGATGAGAGGAAGAGTGAGAGGAATACAAACGAGGAGAGGGAAAAGTGAGAAAGCCACAAAAGCAAAGTTCTTCCTGTGAAGGACAGCTAATGCGTCATAGCACACTGCCCTGTATAGATGCATAAACAAAACAGGTAGGAAAAGCTGGTAGAAAGAACTGACACACTACCATTAACTGGATTCATTAAATATTGCATGGAGATATAAAATATTAATAAAGATCATATAACAACAGAGAAAAGGGTTGATGTGATCTGTAAAGGTCTGATTATTAATTTACTCCCAAAGACATTTCAGTCTATATGATTATTATATGATAATATTTTTTGACATGGAAAATTTTTCATCATGAAAAACATTTAGTTCTAAACCACTAATGACCATCTTGAAGTCTATTTAGAACCAATACAATCATAGATGGAGCTTGAAACTTAAGGAGCAGCTAAACATTATTATTATGATTCTACCACCACTGAGTGGTGTTCCACTGACGAGATAATATTTTCGGGTTGTCCATCCATCCATCCGTCCGTCCATCCATGATTCTCATTAGCACGAAATCTCAAGTATGAGTGGCTGAATGTTTGTAGGATTTATATGGAATTATCACTGTACCCAGCAGATGAACTGATTAGATTTTGGAATGAATCCAAACAGGGTCAAGGTCACAGCAAGGTCAAATATCTGTAATAGTTTTTCTTTAATACTCTTCAATATCTTCCTTCCTGTTTGATATTTACAGGGTATTTCTGGCACACAAATTAGTAACAACAAAAACTAGACTTCTTGGTGGCGGGGGCCTCCCTGTCGACACCACTTCTTCTTATTATTATTCTTATTATTATTTTATTATTATTATTATATAACTATATTAGCTCCAGATGTGTTGTAAAGTCTATAAAAATGCATCTCTAGCTTGCAGACTAACAAAGCCAGCTACTAGAACTCAGCCAACCTGCTTTAACAAACATATTGTACAGACCAAGTAACGACCATGACTGAATCTCTAAATACACTGAAATTGTGAAATCAGACAAGCCTTATGTTGGTAAACCACAGTTAGTGAGGTTAGCAACACTCACCTCTCTTATTCATTCGAAAGAAGTGTAAGGCTATTGGCCAAGACAGGAGAACCATGAGTGAGACTCCACCCATGTGCAGAAAAGGTGCTGTGACCTACAGACAATTTATGAATTGAAATGAAACTAATGTATGAATAAAGTCATTATGTTAATGGAATTGCTATTTCAATCTGACACTTTTAAATAAACTGATGGGTATTTCAAATGTCATTCAAAATAATGACAGGTTAAGTAAGACTGAGCAACCTGAAAGGACAGGAGGAGGGTCTGCCACTCTTTGCTCCATACATCTGAGAGCACAGCTGTGGCACTGACAGAGAACATCAGGGTCACCAGAATACCAATCTGCACAACATAAAACAACAGAGTTAAACACTGATATCCAATAAATCAGGTCTTAAGTCTCAATACTAGAGATTTAACACTAAGGGTTATTTTAATATTTTAACGTGTTTAGGGAACATGTTTACTTTGTGGCTCCAGTGCAGATAAAGCCTCTGTCCCTCAGAGAGAAGACACACCGCTAACACCTGCCAATGAGTAAATTTAATTAAATTAAATACACTTTTAAAAAAAACACCAGAGTTTATATTTAATACTGCAGTTCTACAGTCTCACCAGCAGGAGGGCGATGTAGGTGAAAAGTGCCGCAGCCACCACCAGCAGCACCACTGACCAGGGAAACCAGAAGCCCATATTCCCAAAGTTAAACCTGAGGGCAGAGGAAATCATTAAAAAAAAGTTTATTTATAGCAGATTGGACATGACAATACTTAAAGCCCCTGCCAAATTTTCATAATTAGGTTCTTACTGTCAGCTAAACCTTTTATAAAGCTTTCTAATGTTTGCCTACTGAAAGCTCTTTTGTGCTTACTTAGCCTCTTTGTACCTGCATCTAGTTAGACCTTTTAGCACTTTATATACATTATTTTAGTGTAGTAGTGTATGTGTGGTAATAGCGAGTAATTCTACTCTACATGTTGTTAAATGGTGAAAGGAATGAAACTTAGCAGAATGACTGCACTGCGATTGAGATGATCATGATCTAGTAGCACACCTAGTAGTAATACGTTAGGTAAGCTGTATTTATTTTTTTAATTATATATAATTAACCAGTTTTATAACACTCATATTACTTACTCATTAACACATACACAGTTCTGACAAAGTAACAGTGGAGTGCACACAACCCACAAAGAGCACTCTTTCCTTATTTTGCAGTGGTCTGCAAGAGCCATGCTGCTAAAAATACAGCAACATACCACACAATGTTCATCACTCGCAACTTGTGTGGAAAAAAAAGTGCTGTGAAAACAGTATGGTCATTCCTACATGTTTTTCTAGCACTCACGCTGTTCAAAAGTTGTATATGTTACCAGAGACACACTCACACTGTTCTGATCAGACACAAAATGGGATTTTTGAACTGTTAGTTCTAATTAAATTGTAGTTAGGAATAGTTTTGAATCTACCATTGGTGAATAAATGATATATAAGATAAGATTTTTTAAACATCTGAAACCATGTTGCCAACGACTTCAGTAATATTTTCATGAAACATAAGTATGCAAAAGTATGCAAACAAAAAATGGTACCTGTGGTAACTGATCAAAATGCATCTTTATGTCAAAATGTAATCAGGAAACTAAAGCTGCTCAACCAACCTCAGTACATCTATTTTCTTTATTTGCATCTTTCTGAGCTCCAGAAACAAACGCGCTTTGAGTCAGGAAGCAGGAAATATTTTGTTTGGAAGGCAGCATAAAAGTACCGATGATATGTGCTATATGTAAGGAATAAAACATGACGGGACGTGCTGTTATAAGGAAATAATCAACAACGGGGTGGTGTGATGCAGCTGACGCAAAGCAGAGTTACTGTTACCATCCTGTTAATTATTTTCCTATAACGGCACATCCCACACTGTTTTATTCCTCTTATACTACAGCAGTTTGCCAATGTTAACAATTTTTAATTTATTGAAGAACGACACATATGTTTTATTCAATACATACAGGTGCATTTAATGTTCTGGACCTTCTGTTAAACAAGATAGTTCCTGTTATCACTTACGTTATAACAGCTATAAGCACCAGTCGTTCCCTCACCAGTCTTTTTTTCTCTTTCATGAAGTTAATAAGACAAAAAAAATGCAAAGAGCAAAGGCCTCTATTCTGAAAGCTGTCCAGTGTCAGAAAACTTAAAGGAACAGATTTTTTCAAAGCACTGACACTTGAGACTCCTTCCAAATATGCTAAATCTCCTTCACCATATCAACAATTAAATTTTAAAATTTGTTTATATGGTGTCTCTGTCTAAGTTGTTACTATAGAAAAGATACTGTATTAGAATGAGCCCTTTAATATAAACCTGTGATTTGTCCGGCAAGTCGTATATCGCATCTTTACTTACCAATCAAAGTCATCGTAGTCATTCTGAGCCTCACTCCAGAAATACAGGAAGACCAGTGTCAGGAAAAATGTGATGATGAGCAGGATAAAACTAGCACACTCCAACTGAAATAATCAGGAATAACACACAGACAAACGGCTTTCAGTAATGACAGCACAATCATTCAACTTATATCAGTGAGGCAGGAGATTTTCAGAAGAGTGTCCTTCTGAGAAGCTGCACTGGAGTAATTTACAGTGTGAGTCATCCAGAATGAGTGCTGGCTGTAACAATCCTCCAATCACTCCTCTGTCTCTAGCCCTCGCTTTTTCTTTCATCATCTCATCGCCTAGAAGACATTATGACTCAAGAAGTAATTTGTCATTTAG
This sequence comes from Pangasianodon gigas, assembly GCA_022758105.1. NCBI lineage: Eukaryota > Metazoa > Chordata > Actinopteri > Siluriformes > Pangasiidae > Pangasianodon > Pangasianodon gigas. The sequence goes on along the minus strand of CM040459.1, from coordinate 23,512,743 downwards.
AAGGCTGTTTTTGGGCTGAAGTGGAGCAGAATTGTTTGTCTGGAGTGAGGAACTGCTTTTATAAAATGCAGACTGCGTCAGCAGAGAGTGTAATCGATGCAACGTTCATGAAATCAGCAAATACAAGGAAAGTGTCTAAATAAGCTGTTTCTGATAAAGTAGACAGTGAGAGAGAGAGAAAGAGAGAGAGTATGTATGAGTGTCTATTACAGCTTAACACAGCTATAAAACCTTGAACCTGACAAGCCTGGACTAAATGCACAATTTATCACATTTATCTTACCAAATATGTCCACAACACACGTGTGAGTGAATGAATAAGTGAGGGACAACACAATTCAGGGAACGTTTTAAAAGGTAAAAGCAATTTCTTATAAAACAATGACAATAACTTGTGGTCCTTCTGTGTAAGAAGACATACAGCCACCATCCACTTTATTAGGAACACTTGTACACCTGCACATTTAGGCAATTATCCAGTCAGCCAATCATGTGGCAGCAGTGTAATGCATAGAATCATGTAGATGCAGGTCAAGATCTTCAGTTAATATCTGCATCAAACATCAGAATGTGGAAAAATTGTGATCTCTGTGACTGTGGTATGGTTGTTGGTACCAGACGAGCTGGTTCTTCAGAAGTGTTTCAGAAACTCCTTGGATTTTCATGCACATCAGTCTATAGAGTTTGCATAAGATTATAGGGAAAACAGGCAAGATTATAAATACCTCATCTGGCCTTTTTCTAATCATCAACTGTCCAGTTTCGATGAGCCTGTGACCATTGTAGTCTCACATTCCCGCTCTTGGGTGACAGGAGTGGAACCTGATGTTGTCTTCTGCTGTTGTAGCCCACCTGCCTCAAGGTTCAACATGTTGTCAGTTCTGAGATGCTTTTCTGCTCATCACGGTTGCAAAGAGTGCTTATTTAAGTTACCGCAGCCGTCTTTACAGCTTGAACCAGTCTGGCCATTCTCCTCTGACCTCTCTCATCTATAAAGTGTTTCCCCCTTCCTCTAACTGGATGTTTTCGCACCAATCTGTGTAAACACTGGAGACTGTTGTGCTTAAACATCTCAGCAGATCAGCAGTTTCAGAGATATGCAAACCAGCTTTTCTGGCACCAACAACTATGCCATGGTAAAATCACTGGGATCACATTTGTTCCCCATTCTAATGTTTGATGTGACGATTAACTGAAACTCTTGACCTGTATTTGCATGGTTTTATGCATTTATGCTGACTAATTTGACAAATTTCTTTATCTTGATTTTGTTTACTGATAATCTAATGACAGATGATAACAAGCGCTATCATCAGGATAGAGGATTTATTCTGTCTCTGGCTGGTGGTGGTCAGGTTTAGCTCAAGTTTCTACAAAATCCTGACCCCCTGAAGACAGGGTTGGATTCTAAACTTGATGCTGTGGGTTGTGTTTGGGTAAGGCTAAGACACAATGTTCTCAATAATATCTCCTGATTAAGGTTCTGCTCTGTGTGTGTGTGTGTGTGTTTGTGAGACAGAGAGAGAGAGAGAGAGAGAGAGAGTTCTGACCCTGCTACAGCAGCACTCCCCAGGTTGGGCTCTGGCCCTCTGATAGCGCCTCCACTGGCAGCCATAGAGTCCAGCCAGGCAGGAGACGAAGGGCTGGTGCTCGTAGCGCTGAAGCAGCTGCCTGCGGATGACCTTTAACCTCCCCAGCTTCAGTGTGGACAGGCTGATGGGAGAGCGGCCCATGGGTCACCATGGAGCACACGTCACTCACACACTCAGTCACACACACACCACAGCGGAAAGGGGATATACACGGCCAGCAGAGGAGGGGTCAGTCCATCATGCAGAAGACCTAAGAGAGAGAGAGAGAGAGAGACAGAGAAATAGAGAGGACAGGCAGTTAGACAACAGAGAGGTGCAGAGTTGTAATGAAAGACAGTGATGCGATACACAGAAACAGATAGAGAGACAGAGAGAAGACACAGTGAGAGAAACAGAGAAGTAGAAGAGTAGAGAGAGAAAGAGAGACAACAAGAGGTAGAAAGAGACTGAGAAAATTTAAGGATTTGTTCAACAAGTCGGGTGACACTTTTTTCAAATGCTAACTCCTGAATGTTTTTAATTGGGGGGATGGGGGGGGGGGGGGGGGGGGGGGGGATGGAAAAAATTATCATCACAATACTTTTTTTTATTTCAATACAATTTATCATTTCGGTGTTCACAACAATAGTCTATAATTAAATTAATCTTCTTTTTTTTTTTTTACAAGAAACAAGACTTTTAAAATCCACTTATAATATAAAATATTAATAAATAAAAATACAATTACATCCTGGCATAGTGGGCCACCATTTCACATAAAGTAAAAAAAAAAAGTCAGCTGAAACTAATTTTCATATAAAATACTTTTTGATAAAAAATCTGGCTAATGTTATCTCTAAGCTTTTTTATTACTGAACAGTAAGAGAGCAGATGTAGCTCCCAAATGTAGATGGTTTTAGGAAACTACTATGGATAACCACAATAAGCTCAGAAAAGCGCATCATGGCATACTACATTACGTTAACAATAACATAAGATCTCATCGCCCACCGATAAACATCAGCTTTGGAAGCTCTGTAGTCATTCAAGGCCACATTAGTAGAAGCTTTAAAATGCCTGCCATTATCCACCATAGCTACAGCTCCTTATGGATGTCTGTTCCACCTGCAGAAACTCAAAAACCCCATTTTTTAATGGAAATCTGTTGTAAAATGGAATCTGTTAAAAAACAAAACAAAACATAATGACTCATGACCACCATCAGAGTGAGAGCTACTTAATAATCACTCACCGTATCATCTCACAAACACTCTGAGCTTAAGGTTGGCAGGTTGAAGGTTGTAGCTCAGCATTAAAGTAGAAATTAAATATAACTCACATTTATGTCATTTTTATAAGATGTTAAAATCATTTCCATGTGGTTCCCTGCCTCATATACTCTGTCTACATATTACTGTGTAAGAACTTTGTAATAACTTTATTATTAAGTTAATTACTTATCTGTGTGTTTGCTTGCGCAGCTAGAATATGTACTGAAGTTGACACCTGACAGAATGGATTATTTACTCATCAAATTTACACCTCATTTCTTCAGAAAAACATCTGCCAGTAATGGTGCATCAATCTCAGAAAGCTGTAACTAATCTTCAAATTCACTACACATATGTGTATGTACGCAGCTGCTATGTGAGAAGCATAGTTTGCAAGTCATCTGCATACAGACCTCAACCCCACTGAACCCTCAACCCCCCTCCTCATCCGACATTAGTAATGACCTCACTAATGCTCTTGTAGCTGAATGAGCATAAATTCCCACAGCCACAATCCGAAATCTAGTGGAAAGCCTTCCCAGAAGCAAGAGGGGGACTAAATCTGGAATGGGATGTTCAAAAAGCACATATAGGTGTGATGGTCAGGTGTCCACATACTTTTGGCCATATAGTGTATATAGAACCCTACAACAGACTGTTTCCCTATCAGAGAAAGCTCCAAATTAGAACCCCTTTAGGAAGCTAAGAACTCTTAACTATACAAAGAAGAACCCTTGAAGAGCCCTTTTTATAATACTGCACTTACCAGATCTCGATTAACTCATTGCTCTGTTTGTTAAATCTAAGTTAAGGGTTAGCTTAGGGTACGCTGTGTAGCAAACCTTTAGCTGATTTTGTCTAGAAATAGGGTTATAATCTTATAATAGGAAATACTAGATAAATTTGACTATATTTAAGAAGTTTTCACTTGCTGACATGTCATTTTTTGCAGTGTGTTCTCTGGCTTTCAGCAGGAGATTTAATGAACACCTTAAGATTAAAATGAAGTCAGACACTTCTTCCACCTCGTTACCTAATGGAACATTACATCAGGTAAAAGCGAAGTCGAATACGCTTACTCCTGACTGCCCTCAGCTCAAACAGCCTCAATCCTTGTTGAGGTCCAGAGGTCAGACAAATCCGCTAAAGTACTAATACCACTGAGCGACAGGTGTAGCTGTCAACTGTGAAAGCAAAAACACACACTGCATAAAGGAGTGCTGAAACACAACAATACACTTGAGCTTGAAATTAGACATGTCCTAATAATCGGAACAACATTTAGTAATATATACAATTGTATATGAATTTATTTACTGTTTCATGATAGTACTATTAACTGTGATAAAAGGCAATTATCATTTACAAGTAAAAAAAAAAAAAAAAAGTGAACGGTAACATTTAAAATCTGGTTAACAATCAGCCATCTTACACTCTTTAATGCCAGGTCTTTTATGCTATCCAATAATACTAGCAGGGAGTCTTTCTGTGTTATTCTGTAATAAAAGCAGATGCATACAGAGCAAAGGTCACTGCGGCAGGATGGGCTGGTCTTACACACCTGATACACACCTGATCATGATAATGCTATAATGCAGTGAAGTGCATTTCTGCTTGAGTACAAAAAAAAAATCATTATTCGGTAACAAGGCATGTGCTGATAATTAGTTATAATAAAGACCTAGAATATTTATGGACACTTCAAAATGCTGTCAATTTCCCATGTCCCATGTACTGACAGCTATTTTAGCTTTTTTTAGATGTAACAATACATCTAAAGGAGTCACAAAGAACTACAAGAACAATTTTCAATTCAAATACACTTATCTTTTGATTTCTTTGTGTAGCATCAGATATGCACAATGACTGATGTCTTTTATTAACTAATGTAATATTAATGTGTCAGGATAGATGGGGCATGCACAGAGACACTGCACAGCTTCAAACAAAGCAAGTCAGGTACGTTCCTACATTCAATGAACAAAATTGGAAATCTGGGATTGGGTGATTTTTCTTCTCTGTTAAACCTAATCGAGATCAAATCAAGTGTGTTCGAGACAAAGAAGCAGCCGAACTGTGCTGTACACTGGGCACACAGGAACAGAGATAATCAATCCCTGTGGAGGAGGCACTGTAGTTCATTCACTCTTGCCTTGACGCACCCAATACATTCCTCTTCCTAAGCACACACACCCACACACACCCACACACACACACACTAGCCAATCGTCCCCATAAGGTCCAAACTCGCAGATACCCCTATCATTGTGGGGACATTCGGGGTCCTCACCGAGATATAATAACCTACCCCTACACACACACACACACACACACACACAAAGCATGCGGACCAGCCAAATGTCCCCATAAGGTAAAAACTCAAAGATATCCCTAGAATAGTGCGGACACTTGGTCCTCACCAAGACTCACACACACACACACCTCATCTACACACACTGTAACTGTACACACACCTCATCTACACACACTGTATCTGTACACACACACTACACCTACAAACACTGTAACTGTATACACACACACACACACCTCATCTACACACACTGTAACTGTACACTACACCTACAAACATTGTAACTGTATACACACAGACACACACCTCATCTACACACACTGTAACTGTACACACACACTACACCTACAAACACTGTAACTGTATACACACACACACACACACTGTAAGTGTACACACACACAAACACCTCACCTACACACACTGTAACTGTACACAACACACACACACACACACACTGCAACAGCATAAAGCAGATAAGCAGTGTTTCCAAAATCATGATGTAGTACACGTGAGCCTCTGACCCCAGCAAACATCCTGACATCATTTAAACACTTTTTAATAATAATAATAATAATAATAATAATAATAATAATAATAAATAATGACAGAGAGTTTGAAACAGCGTTAAAAGCTGAAAACTAGCAGCTGCAAATGCACTAGTGCTACTTTAGTTAACTACAATTCCCTGACAACAACACCAACACCAGTAACGCACTGTAGCTATGAACAAGACCATACATAACCACAGGCACTCCATTAAAGCCGACATGTTTCACTTACACACTTTATCTCCCTCGCTGTTTGTCCTGGATGCACAGAAAACCGGAAATAACTGCCACATCAGTCGCGAGCGTCTCCGCGCGCGCGAGCGACTCTGCTCGCACTCTGTCGTGTGTAGCGGCTTTACAGCGCCGCGCATGCGCTTAAAGCTCCTACTTGTTGCGCAGCAAAAGCCACAACACTGGCCGTCTCCTCCCGGCTGTACTACTCATACCCAAAGCTTAAATCCCAGCGTGGATATTATTCAGTCGCAGAATCCCTTCTGAATCCCTTCTGTGGGAAGCTGAGGATTAATACTCTAATTCAGAGGACACGTGAACGCCCAGAAACACCATTACCCCAGCACTACACCCTGATTTAACATTATATCTGTGTAGGTGTGCTCTATTTTGCCATGTGGTTCCCTTGTGCATCACTGCTATTATTACAACACTGGATTATTTGGAGTTTGGCTGTTCAGTGACTCACTCTGTGTATCATGCCTGCATTCAGCTGGACATCTCTCTGTTCTTCCTACAGCTACACTGGTGTTGCCAGTTTATTAGTCAAGTGATTTGTATTGCCATTCCTCTATATAGCTTGTATATATTGGACTGAAATGTTGTTTCCCCAGGAGCATGGTTCAACATGTAATAATACCGTGGCACACTACACAGTATACAGTACAAGACTACATAAAGTGCAAATACACAACAGTGTGAGATGAGTGCAAACAATACAATGAATACACAGGACAGTACACGTCAACTACATTTAAGGCATTTGGTAGATGCCCTTATCCAGAGCAACTAACATGTATCTCATTTATACAACTGAGCAGTTGAAGGTTAAGGGCCTTGCTCAAGGGCCCAGCAGTGGCAGCCCTGGGACTTGAACTCATCACCTTCCCATCAAGGAAGGAAGTCCAAGGTCTTAACCACTGAGCTACCACCAACCTAGACAGCACAACAAAACAGTGTTGACTAGAAAAAGTATTGCAACCAGTGCCGTAAACTATTGAGTGTTCTAGCAGTAATTGAGTGTGGTAGTACGTGTAAGTGTCATAATAGTAAAGTAAGTGTCATAATAGTAAAAGTGTCCACTAGCAGCATTATAAAGTGCAGATGTGCAGTGATAGATGTGCAGTGGTAGCTGGTGGGAGGTTTTGATTAGTCCAGGTGAGTGCTAGAGGCAGCAGGGTGTTGAGTACTCTGACTGCCTGAGGGAAGAAGCTGTTGTGAAGTCCGGTGGTGGTAGCATGGATGCTCCTGTATTAGGCACCCTGACCTAGCTACAATCATTAACCATTTTATCAGGTGCCACAGATGTGCACTTTCTGGATATACAGTTAGTGACTGTCAATCCATCCATCAGCAGACTACCATAGGACCAGTGATGAAATACTCTTTGGATGGTGGGGCAGCACAGCACCATGACACTGACATGGTAGTGTGTGTAGCGCTGGTACAAGTGTATCAGTCAAAGCAGGATTTCTGGTCAACTGTGGTCTTATGATGGACTTATTTCATGATGGATTTGGTAGAGATGGCCTGATACTATATTGTGGACAGGAACAGATGAGCTACAGTCAGTAATTAAGGGAACCTGATACACTGGCCATTAAGTGTAGGTACAAGGCAGGTATAGTAATGAAGTGACCACTGAGTGTATCTTGCACTTGTTTTCTGGTCTTGCAGCATTTGTAGCATTGACAGCTCATTTAACACCTCTACAATTAGAGTGAATTAGAGTAAACCACTTTGGATAAAAGCGTCTACCAGATCAATAAATGTAAATGTTTAAAACTATTTTTTTAAACAGGCCACTGAGAGACTCATTCCTTTAAGCATAAGTATCTCTCGTGATCTGCTGTCTGACACAATGTATTTCCCCACATCTCTCTGAGAATACTTGCAGTGTATTAGGAAGTTGTGAATTAGTTTGATCTATGTGTCATTCTTATTTATACCACAGCACAGTTGAATTCTCAAACCTGATTGGTCAGAAGGTGTTGATTAATTTTCTATAACAACACAGCTCGGACAGTCCTGACTGCAAAACAAATCACAGATTAATATTAATGCATTGGTTTTAATACATTATCATTTCTATAGTAACAACTAATTTACAGGTAACATGTTTAGATTGGAGATGTTTATTAAGCCTTTATGGAAGGAGTCTCCAGTGCCAGTGCTTTATAACAGTTAGGGCTATTGCTGTTCCTTCAGGTTTCCTAATACAGGAGAGTCTTCACGACAGAGGGCTTTGCAGTTTCTTGGTAACATGGCAAGCTACAGTTTTTGTTTTATTAACCTCATGAAAGAGAATCAAAGAGAGGCTGGTGAGGGAACAACTATTTATAGCTGTTATAACGTAAGTGCTAAAAGGCACTAACTAGTTTCACTGATGTTCAGCAGCATTAAATCTATCTACAGTATAAATGGCTGAAATAAAAAACTTGTTCATTAATGAATTACAAAAGTGCAATCTTTGACAAATCAGGGGTATCAGAGACACTTCAATACGTGCGTTATTGGAAAATAATCAACTTCGCAGTGGTAATGACAGGACATTGCCATCATTATTTACCAGTTGTATTTTATTCCTTACAACATACCATGATAAACAGCACACACAATATTGTTATAGTAGACACATTATAGTCACTACCCATGAGGCTGCCTATGTAGGCCACATTTTTCCTCCCGAAATAACTTCAGTTGCAACATAATCTAGGGATAGATGTGTTTTAAGGTTTGTTGTTTATACCAAATTTAAAGTGTGTGCTTCTCAAGGAAGGAGATGACAGTAAATACATACATTTCTGGCAGTCCCCAGTATGATGCTGTCAAGACTCTTTTTTTTTAACCAGAAAGCTGCCTAATTAAACTAACAAAGATAATAATATAAAGCATGATCAAAGGTTTTTTATAGTGCTTTAATATACAGTGTTCTCACTGGGCTTTTATATAATTTGTTTAAAAACAAATACAGAGTGTACAGCAGGAACACAATTAACATGCAAAGCTGGCCTAACTGAATGAATTATTATTAATCAGCCACCTCCGGTGCACTTATGATGCAATGGTGCTTGGCGGACATAGTTGTTCAGCCACACAGGACATACCATAGTGTCCTTTTGTGTATTGACTTATTCATTTATTCATTCCAAAGTGACTTACAAGGGAGGCAGAATGCAAAAAGAGCATAGAGCTGAGGTAAGGACATAACAGTGGCTCTCAGTCAGAGGGATTTGAACTCACAACCTTCCGGTCATTAGCGCAGGATCCTAAGCACTTCCATTCAGAAAAAAGGGGCAAAGCATGGCTTAGAAACAGCCCTTGGATTTTGAACTAACAACCTTACCCATGGCACTGCCACTGCTACTGTTATTATATACCACCACACATTATATACGAGAAATCAGCAGACAGACTACTAGAAGTCATCAATAAGACACAATCATAAAAGCACTCATATATCACTGCTAATAGGCCACATCAGACTTCCAGAGGGAAATAAAGATTATCCAGCTGTGCTAGCTGCATTGGAAGAGCAGGATCTATAAATGCAGAAACCGCATCATGAACATACAGTTATGCATGAGAAATTTTATAAATGTGGTTTTCTGCATGTCTGTGTGCATGTACAACAGAGTGTGTTATCTTTATGAACAGACTGCACAGATTCAAGACTAGTTCACAGTTCTCTCTCTCTCTCTCTCTCTCTCTCACACACACACACACACACACACACACACACATGTCTTACTATCCTTGTGAGGACCTACCATTGACATATTTATTAATGCAGCTATAATGCCTACACCTAAATCTATCTCTAACTTCGGTAACCAAATTTACACACTCTGGCCCTTTGTTTTGTCATGCTTTTTAAATAAATGAAAAAGAAAGAAAGAAAGAAAGAAAGAAAGAAAGAAAGAAAGAAAAACTGTTTCCTTTCCTTGTGGAGACCATACAAATGTCTCCACAAGGTCAAAACTGTCAGATATTCCTATCCTTGTAGGGACACTTGGTCCCCACTACAATATAAACACACACACACACACACACACACACACAATGCAGCATGGGTCATTTGCAAAGTACATCACTAGATTATCTTTGCAGCGCATTCAGTGTACATTCAGTACATTATATATGATACATACTGGTGCATGGAGGCTAATGTTATACATTATTATGATCACTCGAGGTTTTAATTAAAAGCATTAACATGCTATAGAGAGCATCACAGCTATAAGAGAGGAAAAGGGGATGAATTGTGTGTGTGTGTGTGTGTGTAAAAAAAAAAAAAAGGAAAATCATGAATAACAGCATGCACATAGAGCTGAACAGCCCATCTGTGCACATCATTCTGAGCATTGCCTCAATACTTTTCTCCTTCAGACTGGTGCAGCTGTTTCTATCTCTGCTGCAACCTTAAACAGTAAATTAGGTGAAAGCAGCCCCCCTCCTCTCTCTCTCTCTCTCTCTCTCTATCTATCTATCTCTCTGAATTAAAACATCTGCCTTGTCACATTTCCTTCAATTGGATTCATCATGTTAGAAGACACGTACAAGCATACATGCATCTTTTTTTGATTTTATGGAGAGCACAAGGTCCTTTTTTCCATTTAGTAGTCAGTGAATAAAATAACTTGGCATTTGAGAAAGACTCACCATCCTGATGAGAAGCTCCTTCCCTCAGCGGCTTGGAGGTGTTTGTATAGCTGGCATTGGCAGAGCGTTTTGCGCAGGAGATCCCACTTCACGCGCAGACTCGGGAGGTGTGTGTGTGAGTGAGAGAGAGAGAGAGAGAGAGAGAGAGAGAGAGAGAGAGAGAGAGAGAGATAGTGTTTGTGTGTGTGTGTATGTGTGTGAGAGAGAGAGTGTGTGGGTGTGTGTGGGTGTGTGTGGGTGTGTGGGTGGGGTGTTCTGAAAGAACGTCATGAGAATTTTTACAGAGGTGACTGCACATCTGTGTTTCCTCTATCAAGTACCCAATCAGTGCTTTCTGTTTTCTGTCATTTTACCTGTATTCATTTGCATAAGAGCACAGGGTAGCCTATACACAATTGCAGGGCATGCACACACACACACACACACACACACAGCAGTGGCAGCAGCAGCAATTTAACGTGGCTAGTCCACCTACTGCGTCACATTTCTGCTCAGAAACTACGAATTTTATAACTTTTAGTTCTAATTAAACTATAGTTATACAGAACTCTGTACAAGTTCTCCCTCAACCCTCAAACAACCCTCAAACTTTTGACTATCTACAGAGGAAAAATGTTTATATCATATTCTGAAGACGGATGATTTCTTTTTTCTCATTTTGTCAAGAATTTGAGAAATTTTTTCATTGGTTTCGGTTGTTACTTTCATCCTCAATGACACCTTTTGTAGTATACTTATTAAGATGCTATCCTATGTATCTTAAATATCTGAATATATTCCCAATATACCTAAATTCACCCTATATTTCTTGGATCTACCATGAGTAAATGCTTATTAAATGGCAGATTTTTCATATCGGGGTCCTTGGTTTGATCCTGAGCTTGGGCCACTGTGTGTGTGGAGTTTTGCATGTCCTTCCTGTGTTCGTGTAGGTTTCATCTGTTTATTAATCTAAATCTAAATTATTATTCTGAGAATGTATTGATGTCACTCATCACAAATGAATTATAAGAGCTACAAAAAGTTAATCATATCCACTTAACTATAATGGGAGGTCTATGAGCAATGATTTATACATTTCAGCTGATGTATATGCTGAGAGTCTGCTCTTTACTTTGGATTTTTACCATTTTAAAGTAAGGCAGGTTACATGATTTTAACACACGTGGTGGTTTGGATGCAGACAGAATGACTGGCACATAGAAGATCTGATTGTTTGCTTTCATGAAATACTGTTTGCTGTGAGTGATACTTCTTATCTGATCTGTGAAATTTATATAGTATGGGCATGCATGACTGCTGATTATTGTAAATTTTTTACCTACTGCATTGTAATTGTTTCAGATACACTACATGGCCAAAAGTTTGTGGACCCCTGACCATCGCACCCATACTGTACGTAGGTCTTCCCCAAACTGTTGCCACAAACTTGGAAGCATACAGTTGTATAGGATATCTTTGTATGCTGTAGTATTACAATTTCCCTTCACTGGAACTACGGGGCCCAAACCTGTTCTAGCATGACAATGCCTCTATGCACAAAGCAAGGTCCATGAAGAGCAAGGTCCATGGTTTGCCAAGTTTGGAGTGGAAGAACCCAGGCCTCCTCCCTCAACATCAGTGCCTGACCTCACTAATGCTCTTGTGGCTGAATGAACACAAATCCCCATAGCAACGTTCCAAAATCTAGTGGAAAGCCTTCCCAGAAGAGTGGAGGTTAATATAGCAGCAAAGGGGGACTAAATCTGGAATGGGATGTTCAAAAAGCACATATGTCAGTGGTCAGGTGTCCACATAGTTTTTGTATGTGCAGTAGAACTTTACCATAAAGCATCCATATTGTGACAGAAGCAGAAATCTGTGTGAGGAAAGCTACTCTGTATACACAGTCTTGTATTTCCATATCCTAATTATCCAACAGGCTATGGATACCATCATCTCTACTGAGTAACATGTGATCACTGTATAAAGTTTTTTTTTTTTTTTTCCATAAAAAGAATGTTCTCCCTGAGAGATTATCCCACAGAGATCTAATCTTGTGCAGTGCACCTGTCCACCTTTGCCCTTAAATAAATGGATTCAGTTAAGGGTGATTACTTTGACCTTTGCATATAAACATTCGCCCCTGTAGCTGATCTTAACCATAAGATCATAACTAACAACACTTGTTAGTCATAAACAATGGATTGTGAGAGGTTTCAACTCAAGTCTACACTGAATTTAATAATTTAAACTACTATCACTAGGTTCTGGATCTGAATAGGAAGGAAAAAAACAAAGGAAGAGGGATAATAAAGATATTAAAGGTCAGGGATGGAATGTGCTAGCAGATCACAAATTCTTCTCTTATCTTCCTGTGATGCAAATAGTACAGAGTTATTTGCAAGAAAGCACATGTCAAGTGTTCAGGTTAGATCAGCCATTAAACTGTAGAAAGTCTTTAGCAGCTCAAATGGATACAGCTTAATTTTGCTGGACTTCCAGTAAAACAATCAATATGAAATCAACATACTTTACTGTATATACAGTGGATATAAAAAGTCTACACACCTCCTGTTAAAATTGTAGGGATTTGTGATGTAAAAATGAAACCAAGATAAATGTCACATATTTTCCCACCTTTAATGTGATATAGCAAGCAACAAAATTCAAGTGAAAAATAAATAGAAATGATTTAGGGAGGGAAAAAAGAGAAAAAACTTACAATAACCTGGTTGCATAAGTGTGCACACCCCTTAACTAATACTTTGTTAACGAACCTTTTGCTTGTAATACAACACTCAGCCTTTTTGCATAAGTGTCCACCAACTTATGTTGATTTGGCAATTTTATTCCACTCTTCCTTGCAAAAATGCTCCAGATCTATCAAATAGTGAGGAGATCTCCTGTGCACAGCCCTCTTCAAGTCATTCCACTGGTTTTCAACATTTAGGATTTAGATGTGGGCCATTCCAAGGAAGGAATTTTTCTTCATCCTCAGTATTTGGAGCTATCCATGAATCCCTTTACCTTGACTAAAGCCCCAGTCCGAGCTGAAGAGAAGTAGCCCTTTAACATGATGCTGCCACCACCATGCTTCACCGTGGGTATGATGTTCTTTGGATGATACGCTGTCTTTTTTTGCACCAAACATATCTGTGGTGGAGGTGGTGTAATGATGTGGGGAGTTTTCTTGGCACACTTTGGGCCTGTTAATACCAATCAATCATTGCCTGAATGCCACAGCCTATTTGAGTATTGTTGCTGACCATGTGCATCCCTTTATGGCCACAATTTACTCATCATCTAAGGGCTACTTCCAGCAGGATAATGCACCATGTCATAAAGCAAAAGTTGTCTCAAACTGGTTTCATGAACATGACAATGAGTTTAATGTTTTTCAGTGGCCTTCCCAGTCACCAGATCTGAATCCAGTAGATCACCTTTGGGATGCTGTAGACCAGGAGATTCTCAGCATGAAAGTGCACCTGAAAAATCTGCAGGAACTGCATGATGCAATCATGTCAACATGGACCAGAATCTCAAGGGAATGTTTCCAACACCTTCTGGAATCCATGCCATGAAAAATTGAGGCTGTTTTCAGAGCAAAGGGAGGCCCTACACAGTATTAGTATAGTGTTCCTAATAAAGTGCTTGGTGAGTGTATAACACCATATCTTAGGTTTTTTTAAATGCATTTATTATTACCTTTAGATTTGGAGCATCCATCATACAAGTGCTATAAGTTACTATAATGTAAAGAAACCATAACGTATTAGAACGTATTAGAGTGCATTAATATGAAGCTATGATTAGCTTTACAGATGGAACTATTGTCAGAGCTGCTGTTATAGAAAATTAATCAACACCTTCTGACCAATCAGAATTAAAGATTTAACACTGCTGTGGTATAATGGATCAAACACTAATATTGGTATCATATCAGAAATAAAAACATGGGATCAGTACATCCAGATTTCTCACCAATCTTTGAATGGAATCTTGCATCACTAAGAGTCTAGTGCAGTTTGACGGGTGATTTCACTGTAACAGTGTGAGCTTTAACAGTGTGCAAATAACCCTGTGCTATTTGCATCACAGGCAGACATGAGAACAGTTAGTGATTTGGCAGCACATTCCATCCCTGACCTTTAAAGACCTCTTTCTTTCTCTCATAACCTGCTTTGTCGTTCCTAATCAGATCTAGCACTTCAATGTAGCAAAATTATTTCAGCCAAACATCACATATTCTAATATTTGACATATTATTGCGACAAAACTGTTAGAAGGTGTTCTAGGTTTTAACATATTAATGTGATGACACATTAATGTAACAAAAAATGACAATCTTAGCAAGTGAAAATATTTTAAATGTAGTCAAAGTGATCTAGTATTCCTTATTATAAGATTACAATAAAACAAATATTACATAAGATTATTAAACCTGTTCCTAGACTTTTTTTTCCACTAATTTCAAGCTTGAAATAGTCTTGTTCTGTTGGCAGATCGTTTTGCTAATTTTAAGCATTTATTTCTAAAAAGAAGCAAAATTATCTGCCAATAGAATAAGAAAATGTAAAAGTTATAAAAATGACTAGAAATAGGTTTAATAACCTTATAGTTGTTGTAATCTTATAGTAGGAAATACTAGATACACTTGACTACATTTAAGATATTTTCATTCGTCATTTTTGCAGTGTGAAGTGATTTTGCTGATGTAACAAAATGTCAAAATAAAAAGTGAAGGAAGTGAGGAAAGAGAGGCTAACTAATAATAATTAAAAAAATATATTATATATAATATTAATTTCCATTTTATATTGCTATCAAAACAGGCATTGTCACAAAGCAGCCTAATAGAAATCTGCTCCTAGACCCTGGGTAACTAAGCCAAAGGTGACACTGGTGAGAAAAACACTCCTGTAAGAACATTAGGACAAAACCACGAGAGAAACTAGGACTCAAAAATTAAAAAAACTGGTTGTAGAACTTTATTAGAAAACTGTCCAGAAAAAATTTGATATACACAGATGTTGTGGATGGTCCCACATGGATCACCTAAAGATTGCGCTTGCTAAATATCAGTTTATGCCTAAGACTTGCCTTTGCGTCAGCGGGGTCCCTGGTGGTCTAGAGGCCAAGGATCCCATGCTCTCACTGCTGTGGCCGGGGTTCGATTCCTGGGCAAGGAACCAACCCAGCCACTGGGAATGCACCCTCAGCGCTGGTCCCAAGCCTGGATAAAATGGGAGGGTTGCGTCAGGAAGGGTATCCCACGTAAAACCCGTGCCAAATCAAACATGTGGACCAATGATCTTGCCGAAAGAACAACAACTTGCCTTTGTGTCAGTGAAAACTCTCACCTGTATACAGAGCCTCAAACCTAAGAACTGCTGCTGTAAACAAAGAATATATAAAGTGCTCATAATGTTCATCCTTTTAACACACTTAGTATTGTGGAACAGTAATGCTTTATAATCTCACTATCTGGTGTCACCCAGAAGAGGATAGTTCCTCTCAAGGTTTCTTCCTGGAGCTTTTCCTGGGCACTTGCTTATTAGGGATTTAAATCTGCATGTGGATTTCTGTAAAGCTGCTTTGTGATGTTATTAAGCTCAATATACAAATAAAATTGAATTGAATTGAACATAATGATGAAAGTATAGGAGAAGACATCTGTGATCATTAGGTAAGATTTTGATCTTCATGAAAATACCTAAAGCAATTTTTAAAAAAACAAAAAACCAAAATGTATTAATGTCTATGTTCATGGCTGCTTGGGCTGGGTATGTTGCACTGCTGTTTTAAGATTAATGTCACAGTGTACTAAAAGTCTGAGTATAGGATTTGACTCCTCTTGCTTTGCTCTGGTAAGTGTGTGTGTGTGTGTGTGTGTGTGTGTGTGTGTGTGTGTGTGTGTGTGCGCGCTGCAGAATCTTATGTAACCCTGGTTCTCAACTATACAAAAAGAAACAGCACAACATTCATCAGCGGAGTCAACCCAGCTGCTTCTCAGATCTCGCTGCTTTGTGAAATCAAGCAAGAAATCAAACGACACCTAAAGGTAACCCTGGGCAACATTGACATCAGTGCTGTCGTCACTGAGCTGAACACCGAGAGCGAAGGCTTCTGGATCAAAGAAACTGCAAACACCAAATGAAAGGATTCACATTTAAAGAAACAGTTTGGACAACAATGAAGTTTACACCCCTTCACTCTTACTTCAAATGTAGTTGAACGTTCAAGCCATGTTTAGAGTTCTGTACTGGAGCTACAATGCTAATTAAGGTTGTTACAAGTTATAAATGACAAGAGAATCTTATAGCTAGCGGTTTAGCATTGTCTAAAACACATGCCCACCTAAATCACACACATAGCTTGGCTAAGTAATACCATTTTATAGAAAACATCTCATGGAACAAATACCTTCAATCTTTGGGCTACATCTCCTTCCTGTGTCTGATGTGCTGAGGAAGAAAGTAAATCCAGTCTCAAAATGTTTTTACCTCAACAACGTCTTCCATGTCCATGTTTAGAGATATCAGTATCACACACCAAATAAGCAAATCTGTCTGATTTAACACACAGCTCGCAGTGGTTTGAGGCGAGTGTGTGATGATTTCTACATGCAGTTCGCATGATGCTAAACTGGAGGCTACGTATATGCTTCTGCACTTGGGAGCTACATTAGCTTTGAGGCTACAGTACAAAAACTAAGGCAACAAACTTCAGACATCAAATATGTCTTAGCCAGGGGTGGAAACTGGGAAAAAAAAAGTACTTAAGTAAAAGTATGAGTACTGTGTCAATATCTTACTGAAATAAAAGTAGAAGTATGGAGGCAAAAATCCACCTGAGTGAAAGTCAAAAAGCACAAATTCATCACACCCGATCCTGCATGACTAGCTAGTTCACTATATTCTGCTAATTTGGACAAATCTAGAATTTGGCTTGCTGGTTAGCTACTGTTTAGTAAGAAACATTAGCAATAAAGACAAAACTTAACTAATTAGCAAACTGAACACGCTAATTTACAAAATGTAGCTAGCTAATTTAACAAATGCACAAAACCTAACTAGCTAAATTACGAAACTAGTTAATTTACCCAATTTAAATGTAAAATTAACATACTTCTTTAGTTTCAAGGGCGAATATTAAAGGCTGTATTTCATTTTTACATCACAGGCAAATGAGACACCTCATCCTGTATGAGAAGGAATAAAAATAAGGAGTAAGATTTTTCTTTTGGAAATTTACTTGTATTTCATTTCAATAATACTTGGGAGTACAGATGATAAGTAAGTAAGTATGTAAGTACAAATCTTCCAAAATATCTTCCTGGTCTTGGCTGATTGAAAACATTTGTAATTTTTGAAAACATGTATTTTTTTTAAATGTCCTTTCAAAGCTGCTGCCTCCAATTTCACTAAATCTCTGTGCACTTGCATACAGGATTTCAGTGTAATCACTGTGGAATGAAGTCATCGATCATTTTGGAGCCACATCATGATCTCACATGATCCACACTTGCTAATTTCGATGAATTTCATGTACTGCAGTCTTTCATTGTCCCACTGTTCCCTCACTATATATTTATATCCTGTCAGCCTGCTGTACTTCCTTTAGCACTGACACATGCAGAGTGGCCCTGTTCCCATCCTGCCATCCTTCCTTTTCTCCCCCGTTTTGCTGCTATCATTTGTCCTTGTCAGTTTGTGACTTCAGCTTCCCTACAGCACACTGGCAAACCCTTAACACTAACTCAGCAGGATTTCTAGTGCCTCAGAATTAATCAACCGGAGAACAAGAGAAAGAGAGAGAAGGGGGAGGAGGAGAAATAGGGCTCATCTCTGCAGTGCCACAGCATGCTACGACACAAACGCATGATGATAGCTGCAGGATTAGTGTTTATCTTTATCACAGAGTAGATGAAGTGTTGAAAATGAAAGGCTTTAATGGTCAACCATATGATGGAACATGTCCTTAGCAATGATAATTACTAATTAATAATTACTGTTATCTGTAACCATTAACCAAAATGCACATTAGCTAAACATATTGAACAAGATGTAATATTTTGGGGCAGCTATCTTGAACAACCAGAATTTTTTTTTTCCAAAGTTTACCAGACAGCTGGAAGTTATACAGATGATAGCACAGCTTTACTTTAGGATTAAATTTGCAAATACAGACTGTCCTTGTTATTTCACAGAATTGTTATTGAAAAACAAGTTTAACAAAGATAACGATTTGGATATATATTTTTTGGGTGAGACTTGTCAGCTATGTTGAACCAGTTTTACGCTGTGTGACAGAGGTACAGAGGTCTTTTAAGATCATTACTTGTCACATTGTATGAGATGATCCAAATAAAATTTTGGCTGAATGCTATAATTTGTGCCATAACGTGTTCTCCATATCAGATTATACGGTGATGGTGAGCATTTCATTTCCCCATTGCTACTAGTGTATCTGTAGCTGTCCCTTATGTTTCGTGTAATCCCATGCTGATCTTTTAGACGAACGTCACTCTGAGAATTGAATCAAACTGCCAGAACGTTGCTGTCGACAGGCTTTGGTTACAATGGCACTAAATCGGCTGCCGGTGAGCACGCCACGTTTTGTGTTCTTAACGCTCGACTAAAGAGTTCTTTTACGATGTGCGATTTTTTTTTTGCGACAGCAAAATCGGGTCAAAGGTTGTACAATGTAAAGTCAGCTTTAGTCTCCTAGCTCCAGAGCAAAACTAAATACTCGACAGACATCTTGGCTGACTACATTAGGGTTAAAAGTGTGGGGGTTTTTTTGTTTTGTTTTGTTTTTGGCAAATGTACCAGTGAGAATTACCTGAGGATTTCTGCAACATCCTAAGTAAAAAAAAAAAAAAAAATACAATTTTGATCAAATTCTTCATTTTATGGTGTCTAATCGTACAAAACAGAGACATCAGATCACCACTGTTTATAATTCTACATAACATAACCACCAATAGAGCCAGTGTTACATTCACTCCATTGCACAAAGACGCAATAACACACTTCCTTACAAGAAAAGCTGTGATTAAGGCTATGTCAAATGATTTACAGAAATGACCTTCTATCAGCACTGAATAGCTCGCTGCACTGCAGATGCAGAACAGATTGGTTACCATTTAACTGACACACCAGCGAGCTGTACAATGTAAAGCACTTTGAGCTTCGAGCACAGATGGATAGACATCATTAAGAGAACCGAATTGGCCAAAAGCCTGGCAGCACGAACACTGCAACTTTAAATTCAGCAATCTGCTGCGTTATGTAATGGACAAGTGGCTCCTACAGAGCCCATTTAAGCTGATTCTGTACTTTCCTGCCTCATTCAACCCCTTGTAAATCTTTTCCTCAGAATTCAAGGATTAGGAAGCTGCTTAGTAGTGGGAGGGTGCTGATAATCAGATTAATTTTAAAAAAATAATAATAATAAATAAATAATAATAATATATCATTTCACTGAAGAAGGGGACGAGAGCTCAGAAATTCAGAAGTACAACAATAAATGTCAGTTTAGAGATCGGATATTTTTTTTCCATTTCTTCTCGTTTGCATTAAAATTTGGACTAGGTTAGTTACTAGGCCAATCTATTAGATACATCTACTTAATATATACATTCATTACCCATTTTATCAATGCAACGTGCTAGCATTTTGTACTGAGATTTGTAAGTGATTGTTTTAAAAATTTACACTCTTGAATGAGCATGTAGAATTTCTCTCTTTCTATTTTTTTTGTCCTCCATCAGGTCCAATAAGAGTTTGCCTTCTTCTGACTGTCTACCATTAAAGAACTGTTAAAAAAATAAAACTCCTTGCCAAGATTCAGATTCACTGAAGAAGCAGGCCATGGCCAATATGCTCCAATACGTGTTAACTGATGTGGTCTTTATTTGCCCCGTGACCTTTATTCATTCAGGTCCGGAAGTATTTGGACAATGACAGAGTTTTTGTGATTTTGCCTTTATACACCACCACAATGGATTTGAAATAAAACAATCAAGATGTGATCGAAGTGTAGACTTTCAGCTTTATTTTAAGAGGTTCCACAAAAATATGGCATTTACCATTTAGGAATTACAGCCATTTTAAGCAAAGTACTTCCATTTTCAGG
>CM040459.1:23461697-23485820 GCA_022758105.1 Pangasianodon gigas | reverse complement strand
AGTAGACTCGGACTACATTACACTAATGTAATAGCATTTTTGGGCTGTCCACACTACACTAGGCCCCATGGGCTAAACTAGTAGACTTGGACTACAGTAGACTTGGACTACTTGGACACCACTTTACAGTAGTCTTTTCAGGATGTTTATTACATGACACTATTTTCTTGCTTTAGGCCATGTATGCTAGTTTTATACTGGTCCCCTTTGCACTAGTCAACCCTGTACTTTACACTGATTTCCACTGGCTACATTCAGTAATTAATGCTACTCACCTCAGGTAACATTAGCAGTCTGGGACAATGTTACACTACTTTACAGTAATTTTTTATGCTGTCTACACTACTTTACACTAGGCCCCTTGGACTACATTAACACTACTTTATAAGAGGTTTTCAAGCTGTCTACACTACTTTACACTAGGCCCCTTAGGCTATTTTGCTGTTTTCTCTCTGTCTCTTGTATTCAGTCACCTACTGCAGTAGTCCACTTAACCTTCACGCTGTAGTTCACTCAGACTACACACACCACCTTACACTAGTCCACCTGGGCTAAAAACACTGCTTTACACTAGTGTTACACTTATGTATACACTAGTTCTTTTAAACTATGAATACTACTTTATCCTAGTATGTTCACACTTTACACTTTCCCCTTAGGACCACGTGAGCTACTTTAAACTGGGTTTAAAAATCTGACAGGCTTAAAACATCTTTCACTCACCTCTCGGCACACAGCAGCGATCTGCGCCTCGTCCATGCACGTCTCCGTCACCACATCGGTCAGAGAGCCTCCAGCCAGATACTCCATCACCACCCACAACTCGTCGCCAACCAGGTAACTATGGCAACCAGACAGCACCACGGCAACACACTGCATTACACAGAGTAGCTACGGCAACCACACAGCGACAGCCTGGGGCAATACATTAGTGCCGAGATGGAGTGGTAACCATAAAGACAGAGAAATCCATCCATCTACTCCCAGGGGCAACATTACAGCCCAAGGAAAGAGGGGGTATCTATAGAAACAGCCAAAGCCCCATGGACCTGCCATAACAGTGTTAGACTGACAGGGAATTATGGGATAGACTAGCAGGTCTCATTATGTGAAAATCATCACATATTTTTTTGGGTACTGAAAAAAGTGATATTCGCACACAATGCTGTTCCCATGGACACTTCAAAATATCACCACTCCCTTATATAGAGTTGTTTTCTAATTGGTGAATATATGCTTTTGTTTATAACACTGTGTTTGGAATAAATCCAGCTTTTTTTAATCTTATTTCCAATGTCATTGGACAACCTTTATTTTATGTAACCTGCTTATTGCCCTTTTTTTAAAAAAAAAAAAGTTCCAAGTATGTTAAAAAAAAAACAAAAAAAAAAAACACGAAAACAATTTTCAATTATTTTTACAACAAAAACTATTTTTTTTAACATTAACTTTAAAGATTTAATCATGTTTTTAATACAATAGTGTAATATAGAATAAATGTTTAGTTTTTGTGTATGTATTATTTATCATATTTATTCATTATTGTTGATTATCACTTATTTCTTTATTATTATTTATTTTATTCGTATTTATTCTTGAGTTCTTCTTATTTATTTATTCTTTAATGTGTATTTGGTGGCTCAGTGGTCAAGGTTCTGGGCTACTGATCAGAAAGTCGTGATAATGCTCAGCCAGAATTAGTATGGTGTGTCATATGTACAAAAATAACCCTTTAAAAAAATAATAAAATGAATGAAAATAAATAAAATATAGCTAATCTGAAATTTAATGTGTCAGATGAATTCCTGGTTCTTCTGACTCTGTTTGTACGATGTTAATGAACGGTAATGAAACAATCTAATTCTGAGTAGACCTGGACACTGTCTGCGCTTCCGATTGTGATGACCTTACCTGTCCAGGTAATTAACGATGTTGGGATTCTTGTTTTCCCTCATGACCAAGATCTCATTGATGATGAGCTCCTTCTTGGGCTGCTGCTGCAAATTCATCTGCTTGATGGCCACCTGAAAGCCGGCGAGATAAAAGAAATCCTTCAGCACCATGGTAAAGAGCCATGAAAAAAAACCCAAACAAAGGCATTCACACAGCCCATTAGGCCTCTCTCACACTCTTTCTCCTCCTCTTTTGCTCTTTCATTCTCTCCTCCAGCCCAAGAGTGGCCTTTGAGTAAAAACCTGCTTTCATTTGATGAAATCCCACACATCAATAGCTACTGAAAGACACATTGTTCTTCATCTACAGCATCTCTGAGGTTCTCCTTTTACCTCTTGTCCTGTGGCGATGTCTATTGCTGTGTAGACCGTTCCAGATGCCCTGAGATCACGAATAAAGAGAACGGTTGAGAGTTTTAAAAGGTGTATTGTAAAAGTTTGCCACTGTTGATGATACAAATGTGAAAGAAGACTCACCCCTGGCCAATCTTCTCAAAGCGTGTGTATTTCTTCTTTGGATCACCCACACTCACTATACTCCCTAAACAAAGAGGCAGAGAAACCTCATCAGACACAAACATACATCTCAATTAGGATATTTAGTGAGAAATGTTACATCTTGTATGTGTGTATTTTTCTCTTTCTCCTAATGACTAAGAACTCACAGATGCCCGCCAGACCAAAGTGTACTAATATAAGGAGTGAAATATTCTCCGTGTATATGTATTAACCCATTGGCTTGGCATGGCACTGGACGAGATTTGTTTTTCTGTTTTGGAGATACATTATTGTCCACTTGCAAAGTTTCTTGTCACATGCCACCACATCATCTCTGCTCTGAGTTTGATGAGTTTGCTCACAGACGACATCAAGTAAGAAATATCGAGCCATCAGATATTTGGCATGTTTATTTGAACTTAAACTACTATTTATTATATTAGTTAACATTAACAAACCATTATTTCAGCATTAATAAATCGTAAGTAATGCTAAAGTAACAAAGTAAGTTAACGAATGTATTCATTTACATTTGTTTAAATGCAATTGACTAATGTTTATGTTAATGTTTAAAAGGAAGTCGATATAAATTAGCAAAAATTAAATTGCAGCATGTTCCTAAATAGTAGTCTCCAGAGGTAAATATTAAAACTTGCTTTTTAGACTTACTTCTGAATTCTGCCAATTAATAACCACAGACATGTTCATTAAAGTGTTTATATTGCTCATTGTGGAGCTTGACAGTATGAACATTGGTTAATGCAGGTGCGGAGTATTTGGGATTTACATAAAGCTGAGCTGAGAAGAGCCTTTGCTGCATCAAACACAGCTTTCCACTGATTTGTTTTTTCCTCCTTTTTTGTTTGGTAGGTAATTTAGCTTTTTCTTTACAGTTTTTTTTTTCTTTCACCCAGTTGGTTTGGGCTCTCAAACTAAAAGAATTATTGCCTAGTAGTTATCTGGCTGTTGTGTGTTTTTGTCTGGTGAGTAGACATGGAGAAGTTTGGGACATTCATCCAATGGTACAGGCCATAATGGATGGAAAGAATAAGAAAACAAAGAACATACCAATCCATTTTTGCATTTTCGATCTGAAATGGACAGTAGATTTCTGCTGATAATCAAAACTGATCTGATATGGACAATCCCTTAGTAAGCACGATGACTTTAATGCTTCCTCACATCACAGGTGTTCATGTGAAAACTATGGCTCAAATATGTCGAAGCTGACCTGACTGATCCAGAGTTTCAGGATAATCGAAGTCAAATGTCGATACACAGTGCATCCATGAGAAAAAAAAAAAAAATCAGAGTGAGACAAGCAAAGCTAGTCATTTGTCAATTATTCTCATGGTGGATTCATGGGACCTGTTCACTTCCTCTTCAGATCCAAACAATCATCTCACATATTCTCAAAACAGCAGTCAGACCGACTCATGCTGAGGTGTTTCCACTGAACTGGAGAGAAAAACAGGACACTAACAGTTGAAAAAAAAAACCCAAGAGAAACATTGGTTAATGAAAGAGAAAAAGAAAAAAACAGTGACAAAAAGGACTGAGGCTGTGGACAGAACACTTTGGTAAAGGCTGTGGATATAGTTTACGATGCCCGAGTGTTCACTTGAGGCCACACAGGGAACACACTCACACAAACACACACTAGGAGTGTTAGTTAATTCAGTGGAGAAGCCTGGCAACCATGGACCAGGGACACTTCAGGAGTCCTGACTGAAATAGGTTGGAGGAAAGACACACTGGAGGAGTGATAGGTTCTGAAGCAGCAGCCCTTTCTTACCAGCAGAGGGCGAGCTGAGTGCATCTGTAGCATGAGTGTTTAATAAAATACAGACTCTTAGAGGAATCTGGATCTTCGAGCAAAATATTAAGTTACTCATTCAGGAAGAGTTAGTCAGTCATTTCGCTATCAAGTCAAACAACAGAGTAATAAATGACTAAGAATTAAATCAGGTTAAAACTATTTTAGTGGTATTACTAGATATGCCTCAAAACTGAGTTTGTGGAAAAGAATCTGAGATGCAATTTACAAGGTTGCCCCAAATGTGGTCAGTTAACGAAGCCGTTTTTGGTGTCCGAAGTTTGCTTGTTTAGGTTTGCACTGGAGACACTAGGCCAAAGTAGCTAACAAGTAGCTAACAAGTAGTGGAAGTTTATAGCTACAATATAAGCATTATGTAAACTGCCTTCCTAAATAGCAACTACTTGTGAGCAACATCAGTGCGAAACTAAAGGAACAAACATCAGACGTCAAAAATGTCTTGACTGATTAACTAAAGTGTGGGGTTTGAGTAAAATTTGTGTAAACTGTTCCTTTACGTAAAAAAAAACAAAAAAAACAGCTTGTCACGATAGCTAAACAGTTTGATTAGCTATCATTTGTCAGAAGTCATCCACGGTCAAATGTTTCTAGCTACACAATGCTACTTCACAGTTCGCGCATTTTAACTCGACAGCTTGCATTACTTATTACATATCATCATGGTGGAATTTTAATATACGCATGTGTGTATGCTTTCATGCAAATACAAGCAGGAAGTGAGCGGACTATAAGACAATTTTGTCTCTAGAGTTTGCAGGCATTTCTAGTAACGAGAGAACCATAAACATGGTGTGTAACTCTTACGCAGTTTCTCCAGAATCTCCTCGTCTGACATCTTTTTCTTGCGGTTCTTGTCGGCGGCACGTGGCGTGGTGGAGGAGGCTGCTGGAGTGGCGCTGCCTCCCTCAGCAGGTGGAGGAGAGACGGGAGACGGGGGTGCATCTTTGGCAGGGGCGGGAGGCAGGGGCTCAATTACTGAGCGGGTATAAATCTGTGGAGAGGCAGAGAAAAGCTTCAGGGGAGGCACTGCTGAGATTCAGTTTCATTTATTTATTCATTGAAACCTCGAAAAAGAGACGGAGGGCAAGCTCCCATTTACAACGGTGTCGAGTTACAAAGAGAACGAAGACAAATCAAAGACACAGAAACAGAAAGTCATTAAGTAAAATATTTACAACCAGACATAACTGGGATTAAATATTTAAAATGGCCCAGAGTAAAAGGCGAATCCAGTGGCAGGAAATTACAGAATTAGATATTTGAGCATACACAGTAAGTCATGGATGAGGGATCGGGGGAACTGCTGGGCATTCTGGGAAAGAATTCTTTGACTGACTTGAAGGGGGAACATTATGCTACTGAAGCAGCGTGCACAGGTTTTTAGACAACAGCAAAAGGAGGACAAGGGCACATTAAGGGGTGCCACCACCTAATTATGTACAAGGCTGCATTTGTAAAATCTAATTTGTTCCCTGATGCAAAATGAAAGGCCACATAATGACATAGTTCCTCAACTGATCTGGTCAAACCCCATTTTCGTCCTAATTTGGTCTTTCTCCGAGACACCTGAAGCCAGCCACTGCATTTTCGCAAACTGCTGCTCATGCTGCTTGGGAAGATTATATTAATCTACCATGCCTGAATTGGCCATACTGGTTTTATAAGTCAGAAGTGTTGAAAAGTAATTGGTGAATCTGTCTGATGTCTCTTATTATGCCTTCTATGCATGCTTAAAAGTGCAGAATCTTTTCTCATTTGCGTTTAATATAAAAGTTTTGATCTTATTTTGACCGAGACCTTTTTTAAGACATACCATGTGGTTTCTCTTAGGAGATATGAAAAAAAAAAAAAACACCAAGAGGGAAGTCAGGTGCAGTCAGATGTTAATGTACTGTGGCACCATGGCGCCAAGCAAGCAAGCGAGCAAGAGAGAGAGAGAGAAAAGAGAGAGATCTTCTCATACACTTACTAAGTTCGTTGCTAGCACACACACTAATACACAAACTTGAAAACAGAGGGAGAATTCTCCAGTCCAAGTGTTGAGGAGCAACACTCTTTATCCTTAATCTCAGAACAAAGGCCTGTGTGTTGGGTCTAAATTAAATGCCAGCGTGGCGTTCCCCGTCTCTGACTCCAGCAGGAGACGAGTGGAGCATCAGCATACTCATTATTCCAACTGCGGAGCAAACATGGAGCCTGATGTCTTTAATCCATTTAGAGCGGCTGCCTGGGTCTAGAAGTAACCCAAGCTTTACTCAGCAGTGTAAATGAGGCTAAACTGAATCAGTGTGATATGAAGCAAATAATCAGTTTCACCTCAGGTCAAGAATGATGGGACACTACAAATTATCTTAACAGACATCACAGCATGAACACAGTAAGTAAATACAAAATACAAAAAAAAAAAAAAAAAAAAAGGGACCATACTAGAATGGATTCCACAAGGTGTTGGAAACATTCAAATGGACAACAGTCCAGAATCTCAACGGTTCCCATTCTACCACATCCCAAAGATGCTCTACTGGCTTCAGATCTGGTGACTGTGGAGGCCATGGGACCAGTGTGAGATGACCTGTGCTTTGTCACATGGTGCA
The DNA here is from genome assembly GCA_022758105.1 of Pangasianodon gigas. Classification (NCBI taxonomy): domain Eukaryota; kingdom Metazoa; phylum Chordata; class Actinopteri; order Siluriformes; family Pangasiidae; genus Pangasianodon; species Pangasianodon gigas. Next base: position 23,478,939 of record CM040459.1, on the reverse strand, counting down.
TTATTATGCTGGATGTCGCCATTATGAGATGAGTAAACTCTGGCCAGAAAGGGATGCACATGTTCAGCAACAATACTCATATAGACTTTGGCTTTCAAATGATGCTGGATTGGTATTAAGGGGCTCAGTGTGTGCTGAGAATACATTCCCCACACCGTTACACCACCCCCACCAGCCTGGACTGTTGACACAAAGCAGGTTGGGTGAATGGTTTCATGCAGCTCATGCTAAATTCTGACCCTGAAGGTTGCAGCAGAAACTGAGATTCATCAGACCAGGCAACAATTATCCAATATTTAACTGTCCAGTTTTGTGAGCCTGTGCCCACTATATCCTCAGATTCCTGTGCTTGAGGGCCAGGAGTGAAATCTGATGTGGTCTTATGCCGCCTTAGCTCATCTGCCTCAAGGTTCTGCAAGTTGTGTGTTCTGAGATACTTTTTTGCTCACCGCGGTTGTAAAGAGTGGCTATTTGAGTTACTGTAGCCTTCCTGTCAGCTCAAACCAGTCTGGCTATTCTGCTCTGATGGACAACCAGAATCCCTTTTCTTAAATCTTACTACAGTTTGGTAGACTACAAGAGTACACTTAGTGGTTGTATTTACACTTGTGACAATTTACAACACACTTCACCTGCCTCCCAAAGCTGGACCTTATGCAGATGATAACATAGGTCCAATATGAACTTGATTTTGGAAAAGTATGAACAGTGTGTGCTTAAAATGTATTTATTTAGAACTGAGATTATAGATCTTACACTGGCATTTAAAGCATATATATGAAGATCTGGACATCTGGATTTTATTACTTGCTACTGACATTATTAACACAGCTACAAAAAAAAAAAATCTAACTGTCTGGCTTATCGAATACATTTGAGGTACAAAGCAAACTGTGTATTCACCTAACAATGTTTTATGACTTTTTTTTTTTAAACTTGTGTTTATACCTAATTGTGACCTGATCACATGCTCCATAAGTTCTTTATTTAAACATACATATATTCTGTTTGGTATCTATATATTTGTTTAACGTTCTGAAATGTGAATTAAGGCTTTATTCCTTGCATATTAATGAGGTCTTAATTAGGAGCAAAAGAAAGAAACAGTTTAATTTGAATTGATCATTATTATACACATACAGTGTCCTGTCAATGAAAGCCGAAACATGTAAAGGTAATTTCGACACAATATGAAGATTAATATTATTATTATTCTGTAACTGCTCAGGCAACGATCACAGCAGTAACGCACATTAAAATGCAAGCCACCTAAATCAATAAAATATCCAGACACCACCTGCCAAGACCCAATAAAAATAAAGCCCCTCTCAAATAATTAGCCATTTGGTGTTGAAAATCAGACCAGGGGCATCTGTGTGTGCGCGTGCGTGCATGTGTGTGCTCAGATTTCAGCAGATCATCCATCTCGTGTGGTTTAGAGTCAGGTTTAACGAGGCTGATCTCGTTCCACATTCATATCAGTACTGTCACACACAGCAGCTCCGTTTGGCCTCTTTAATCGTATAGAGTCTAAACTCGAGCTTCCTGTAATCTTCCTCAGAGACATCAAGTGAATGAGACGAGACTTTTCTCCATCTCCATTACTGTCTAAGCCTCCTAACATTTACACTCCCACACTCACTCGCTCTCGTTCCCTCCTTCATTCCCTCCCTCTGCAAAGTGAGGATTTTTAAAGCAGATTTTTAAATGATTTCTCTTATACTGGACTGCCTCTTTTCTTCACAATAAAGTTCTCTCCTCCCTTTACTCACCTCCTTCTGTCCATCCTTCACTGCCCAATTTCACTCCCCTCCTTCTGTCCTTTACTCCCCTCCTTCTGTCCACGCCCCTCCTTCTGTCTATCCTTCACTCCCCACTTTCACTCACTTTCTTCTGTCCTTTACTCACCTCCGTCTGTCCATCCTTCACTTCCCACTTTCACTCACCTCCTTCCGTTCTTTACTCACCTCCTTCTCTTTATCCTCCCCTCCTTCAGTTACCTCATTCTGTCATTCACTCACTCCCCACCTTCTCTCCCCTCCTTCTGTCTATCCTTCATTCTCCACTTTCACTCACCTCCTTCTGTCTTTCACACAGCTCCATCCTTTACTCACTGCCCTCCTACACACCTCTCCTTCTGTCCATCTTTCATTCCCTTCCTTCGGTTCATCCTTCACTCCCCTCCTTCACTTTCCTCCTCTCCTTCATACTCTGCCCTCCTTCACTCACCTCCTTATATCTATCTTTCACTGCCTTCCTTCACTCACTTCCATTTCCATCTTTCACTCCCCTCCTTCACTCACTCCTCTCGTTCACTCTTTATGGAATGATTTTTAAAGCAGTTAGTCCTTTCAGGCTGACTCTCTCTGCCAATCCCTCTCTGCATTTATGTGGGTTTTCTATTAAAATACATTCCACTTAAAATAAACACTCTGCTAAACTTTTCTTTCATTTTCTTCTGGACCTAATTGCATTTTGTCAGAACAAAAACTACATTTTCTATTTAAAAAAAAAAAAAATCCATTCTCATAGGAACCAGCCAAAATTCCCTGCAAAATTCTTATTGAATTCTTAAGAAATGTTTATGTTTCCTCAACATTGTAGAGACAAAGTATACACAGTGGCATTTTCACTGAATAAAAATAAACCTGAAGCTACACAAATCTGTTCCACAATTACTTTGCTTGGAGACACATGGCTGATTCAGAGTGCTCATTATAAAGCCTATCCAACCAGTGCTACCTGAGCCACAAAGGAGAGAGAGAAACAAGATGGGAGGAGGGAGGAGAAGGTAAAAGAAAGGAGAGAGAGCAATGCGAGTGATGGGAAAGCCATGAGGATCGAAACACAAACAAAGGCAGAAATTCGAATCTTGCATGCAAGCTGTACTCACGGATTTGGTGTGTTCGGGTCGAGGAGCGATCACGGGTGGCGGCGTGGCCTCGTCCTCATCCTCGTCCTCGGATACGGTTGCTACGGCGGGGGTTTCCGACACAGCTTTGGAGTTCTGCAAACGGAAAGAGAGTCTGAGTAGGCAGACACTAAAAGCTAGCTTTACGCTTTGGCTGGAATAAATGGCAGTGTGTCGCCAGGACTAGAGCTGAGAACTGCTGGCCTACATCACCTGCATTAAATGTCAGAAATGTAAGCGAATATGGCTAGCATCTGCAGTGTCAGAAATTCCCTTTTAGGAACACAGCTACAGCCTTATGAGGCACAGCAACACAAAACTGTCCCATCATGCCTAAAGCCCAGTCAACATGGCACCTACACTGCACAGTCAGCAAAGTCTGAAAAGAAAAAGATGCTGATTCACAGTGCAGAACGTGTGCCTGTGAAAGAAAGTGTGTGGTTTATGCAAGAGCATGAGTGTTTGTGTGAGAACGTGTGGTTTCATGGGCTGCGATTTTTATGTAGAGTTCGGGTCGCCTAAGGGCGCCTTCACATCTATTAGTCTGTTTGCTGTGTACAAAATAGAGCAAAACTGATAGCTTTAATTTGGTAGTTTTGGTAGTTTTCGGTATTTTGTTTGGGTTATAATGTATCTGCATAAACAAAAAGGAAAAAAAGATATTGGTAAAAAGCCACGTAGGCCTGAAAACATATTTGCAAAAATATAGCGAAAGAGTGAAGAAATCTTTTTTGTGTGTATTGCCTGGAGTGATTATTTTCTCTTTTTGTCCATCAATCCAGATACCCAGAACACATTTCTGCAGTGCTACAGCTCTGTCCTTTGGCTTTGGTTTTTTCGTCTACAACTCGAAATACGGGTCATATTTGGCTCACTTTCTGCAGTTGGGTGAAATTGATTCAGGGAGAAATCGCTTTCTCACTGCACCTCATATCGGGTGGTTCTGTGTGTTCACCTGCCGACATCAGCCACACCGAGGGGGGGGGGGGGGGCTCACCATAATTCAAACGTATTATGGTGACCCCCACCATATCATACCAAAAATCATATCATATCAAAAATGTGATACGAATGAATAGTGCAGCAAGACTGAAAATGTTCCTTCTGTCTGTAGCAGTGCCTTTTTGTTCAGTGGAAATAGGATGAATGTAGAAGAAGATGGTCAGTGTGTTGGTCCTCTGTGCTTCATTTCTAAGCAGAACGCAACACTGACACTCCCATATTCCAGGAACTGTAGGGTGCATTGAGCCAAATCTGTGTATGACGTTCTCTGTTTGAAAATCAGGATGAAACACTGACACAGATGGCAAAAAGACCCAACCTCAATCCCACAGAAAACACGGGGAATTTTTCAGCACAGCAGCTGAAACGCCAAAATAAACTCTCAAGGCACTGGTGGAATGTTTACCTGACAAGACCAGCGCTGTTATCAAGGCGAGAAGTATTAGGAATGAAATGACGCATGAGACTCATCATTTTCTCCGTGGAGCTTACTAATACTTTTAAATAATTTGCATTTGGATGCAATTTTTAACGTTATCATTTGACTATGGGAAAAAGTGCAAGAGAGTCAGACAGAGATTAAAGTGAGCGTGTATGAGTTAACTAGTTGTGTATGTATGTGAGAAGCCACTGGGACTGAGTTCTGTTTGTGTGCCAGCATGAAGCTGTGATAAACCTCATCCTTCCCACACACACACCTACACACACACACAGAAGCACACAAACTGTCACTGAAGACTTACCGGAACAGTGGAGGAGCTGTAACTCTCCGAGCTTTTATCTGAAGAAAAAACAGACAGGACAAACCCCATATGAGGACAGAGTGGAATAAAGTGGTAACCTTTTCTGTAAAGTTGCACTGTGTGTATGTGTGTGTGTGTGTGTGTGTGTGTGTGTGTGTGTGTGTGGGGCCATGATCATCACACACAATGAATCTCTCACCTGTGAAGCTCATGTATTTCTGGCTGTTGGCCGTCTCTTTGGAGTCGTAGAACTTGAGCACATCCAGGACGGCCTGAGGGTTCTTCTTCTGCTCCAGCTTAGTGATGTTTGACGTCTGGAGCAGACGAGCCCACTGCTCTGGCATACCCTACACACACACACACACACACACACACACACACACACACAAAAGAATATGCAAATGAATAATATACATACATACATATACACACACATTTGAAAATTTGAATTGGCCAACACCACCTGTACAGTGAAAGTGGCCTTTAAACACAAACACAGTTCTCGTTCTCTCACTTTCCACCAGCAGCCAATCAGAGCAAGCGTAATGGCAGAAACGAGTGTTAAGTAAAGTGCAGCAACCAATAAAAACAGCAAGGAGTTAGGGCTTCCCGCCTGTTCAGTTATACAGTGATGAGAAGCTCAGTTTTTTTCAATTTACTGAGCTGATTCTTTCAAACTGAGCATTTCAATGAATCAAACCTCTGAATCGACTGATTCGGTTTCACCTGGGCGAACATAAAGGCTCAGGCTTATACAACAACATCCGAAACTTTGACAAATTCCACAAGCTTTCACACTGTGATCTATGCACATGAAATAAGATGGAGGCAAATGTGAAACAAATACAAGGCAAAAAGTTCATGAATCTGAATACATATATATTTTTTATATTTTTCATAGGCTACTTCATTTTTCAGTGGATTTCAATTCAGAAAACGATTCATCTGACAGACTCAGGGAGTGAATTCAGTGATTGCTGACTCAGCATCACGATGAATCTCAGAGTCAGAACATTCACTAGAAGATTTTTGGGTTTTTGTTTTATTTAGTGAAAAAGAAAAAAAAGGGGGGGAAAATGATCATTTTTGACAATGATAGCATTTGGTGCACTGAACTTTACCAGTTCCACTCATTTCGATTTCGCTAGTCATGCATCAGAAGATGTAAAGTGCATTCAAAACATTAGTTCTTAATATATTAGGCTATGTGTGTACATTTTGTGTTACTGTTTTATGAGGTTAAATTATTACACACTGTTAGAATTGTACTAGAAATATTAAAGAAATAATACCAACACTGAGTGAATGCCACACAAATTCTGATTCAGGGGAACTGATGCTAAGTAAATTTAAGAGTTTACACTTTTCTACTTTAACTTGAGTAAAGAATTTGAAGCTGCACATAAATTTTTACAAGAGGCTTTAATATGATGAGTAGCGGTACTTTTACCATGTCTGCCTGTGCAGAGTGACATCAAACTATACGCAAAAGATGATTTAACATGTTTAGAGATAACAGTGTGTGATACAGCGTTAAAAAAAAACAAACAAAAAAACCCACATACACATGTCTGCTTGAGATACTGAACAACTCAGTGAGGTGTAGAAAGATTTAGTTATGCAGTTTATCTGTGCCCTTTAACTTCCTGTTAATCATATACTTAATCATACTACCTGAGCACTGGGAATACAAATGTACAGTAATTTGTCACACTATTACTGTAAATCACACTGAAACAGAAAGTGAGAAAGTGGATCTGAAAGATAGACAGTGTGTTGACCTCGATTTAAGGAAGCACAACAGTGCAGCTTTGTCTGCAGAGCTAAAGACTTGTACAGGACATATAGTGAAGACTGAACAGAGTGATTAAACCCCAAACCCTATGGGGGGCAGCTGAAGCGACTACGCAGTGACACGATCTGAGCACTTACAGTGAACTCCCCGGTGACGGCATCAAAGCCCACGTGGATGGTGTGCTCAAAGTCTGACGGCAGAGAAATCTCTGGACGCTCCTTCTTCTTATTAGCTGAGGAGGGACACGCAGGAGAAGAAAGAAACGTTAAAGGACAACACATGCAACAGCAGCTTTAAAAGGATCTGTTCTCATTAAAACGGCATCGGATGAAAATGACACATTTGCATCTGTTGTGCTGCTTAATCAGGTCAACAGCAGTGAGCTCAGTTAGCAGCTACGCTCAGCTACGTTTTGAAAAGACACAGTGGCTGGATTCGTGCGTTAGAGGAACTCATCCTGTCAGTCATCCCCACTCCTGTTTAATCCAAAACCACCAATTTCTGAGGCAGATGGTAAGAATATGCCAGCAGATGGCACAGAAAGCAGCTATTTTGTTATTTTAAAACTATTTCTGACCAGATGAAGCCAATTCAAAACTGCACAGGGCTACACTGAGAAAAATCTATTTTTTATTTTCTTTTGCTTTAATGGGACGTTAGCACTTTGATATCACTTTGCATGAAATACAGTGGTATGCATGAATTCCTTTTTTAACCTCACTACCGCCTGCTCCCGAAGGAATTCCTCTTGCAGTTATTTCTGTTGTCCTTGAAAGCTAAATGAAATCCATGCACTGTGGTATTCTGCGCTTTGTGAAAGCACTTTCGGAGCCGCGGGTTGCACATCGCTATGCGATCTCACTCAGCAGGTTAGATCGTACGCTCGCTCAAAGAGGCTAATCCAGACTCGCTTTCTGAAGCTAATCAGGCTGGACTTGAACATGGCCAAAAAAACCTCCCAGACGCTGCTGTAGACATCTCATCCTCCATCCGTTACTTCTGCTCTGCATGCTCTCAGTTTCTGAATCAGTGATCTCAGCTGAGCCACCAGCTCGTCCACATGAGTGCATTTTGAGAAATGTTACATCTTAAGTGTAAAATGATACACAGATTTATTATTTTGCACATTTGATTTATAGAAAACAGTCTAAATAATGATGTCCTGAAAACGATTTTTTTTTTTGCTATGCCTATGCATTAAGACAACTAGTTGACTACTTTTTTTTTGACTGGTTAACTAGTAAAAATGAGCAGTTGTGCAACCCCTAATGCCCGTTCTCTAGGAAGTACAGGAACAGAGCTGGGATTCTATCATTAAACCAGCAACAGAGATGAATGATAGGTTATGTTTAAATTCAGTCATATGGTTACCAAAAGAGAAAAAGTTCTAACCTAATGTGCATATTTTTTTAGTTTTTTATACCGACCTTACTGCTAAAACTAGAGATGCAAATGCCTGGCACCAAACATGTCTTGGCTGACTGATTACATTTGGGGGGGAAAGAAAATGTCATTTTTGCTGTACTGTTTATGTCAACGTCAACACTCCTAGTCATCGCTCATTCTCTCTCCGCTCAGGGCAGCCAGCTGCTGTGTGCTGTATGTTGTGTAGGGGTCAGGCTGGTTATGTAAGGTTAACTATTTGCTACCGGGAAGCTAATTAACAGAGCAGGCGTGCTGAAATGCGAGACATTCTCTGCTCATGACTTTTCACTGATTAGCTCACCACTCTCCGGCTGTGAAAGGGCTGAGAAAATAAGCCTTTAAACACTGGTTATTAATTAAAAAGTGGTAAATAATATTACAGGAATCCTAAACAAAAACTTATATTTTCCACCAACCCAGAAACCTCAGACTATTTAACACTTCCACTCTGGCAGCCTTCCATTTAACAACCACTGACATTTCAGTCTATTCCTCCATCCCTGACTCACTCTTATCTCCTCCTCCGGTGAGGATGGAGCGGATGGAGCGGTCCTTGCGCTTCTTGTCCTCCGGATTGGGCGGCAGTGGTTTGGAGGTGTGGTTCATTGTGCTCGGCTCTTTGATACTGGATCCCATCATGGTGCTGGTGTTCCTCATGGGTGGTGCAGGCGGCTTGTCCTCCACTTCTCCGTTATCGGACATCACGTAGTGCAGAAGCAGCTAGCTCTGAAAGAAAAAAAACATAATCATGGTTAATGAAGGGTTACGGTAAAATTAAAGCTTAAACATAGTCATTTTAGGCAGGAAAGAAGTTGGCGAATGAGTGTGTGTGTGAGAGAGAGAGTTCAATATAATAAAGGAGAGGAAAAAAGTTTGAGGACTGCTGAACAGTAAGGCATTTATTTGTTCTGTAGTCAGGCGAAAGGCTACTGAAAGACATTCTTATATATTCTCCTTGTGGAATTTGTATCTTTGCCCAGTTGCAAAGTTGTTTTAGCTACACAGATAGTGATCGCTGAGCTGTAGGTAACTAGTTGCGTTTGGTAGTGTATTTTTTTTTTTTTTTTACTTCAAACTCTATATTGTTTGTTATTTTTCCATCGGTAACATGCATGTCATGCACCGATCCACGTCTTTTAGCAGCAAGACGTAATAGTTTTGTATTTCAGCTAGCTAGGTAGTGCTCACTACCAATGGCATCAGAGATGAGCGTAGCTTAAAATACTTTGTTATATTAATTTCATGATTTACAAAATACATACTTTAACATTTCTTCTAATATACTCTGAACAATCTAAAGTACTGATAAAGTTGAGGAAAGTTACATGTAATACGCAATTCGTAAAGAATTACTTAATAATTTAGCTGAATAAATGTACACGAATTCTAGAGACACATGACCGCTAATCACAACAGTAAAGAAACATTTAGCTACAAAACAGGTTGTTTACTTAAATGACCAGTGTGGCCAAAAATGTAGTTCATCATCCATGATCTTTGGTTTTGAACTGGAGCTAGCTTGTGTAGCTTAACAAGTAATAGAAGTCTTTTCTCACCCAAAATCTTTTCCATAAATTCATATCCAAATCTCAAAAGGTTCCAGCAATCCTGTGTCATTGCACAAAATTATACAAATTGTCGACAAAGTCTGCTTCTGGTTGCTCAAGATGGCTGCCCCTATACTTTTATAATATTATGTCCTAAACCACATCAGCATGTCTGTGTAATGCTAGTGCATACACACTTCTACAGACTTCCAGCACTTGTTCGCTATATAACCCTTGTTGCATGTCGAGCTAAGAAGACTTTACAGACTGCTTCAACGAGTCTCACCAATCACGTGTTCACAAGGTCTGGCAAAAGGTTTTAAGAATGTTCAAGAATCCCTGTACTAGCTGTTATTCACTGCAGTCATCAAATAAACTGCATATTTTTCAACCACCTCACAAACGATGAGATCGATGTAATCCTTATAAACCACTGCATTAACTGTCCAGGTAACAGCAAGCGTCTATTTAAAGTGACTGTTTGCTATAGCAGGAACAGCTTGTGATATAGCTGAGAGCTCACTGCTAGATGCCACCTGATGTATGTGTGTGTGTGTGTGTGTGTGTGTGTGTGTGTGTGTGTGTTAATTTATTGCAACCTCAACACAATAAAAATAAACTTTTTTTTTTCTTCTAGTCACACTTCTCACACGTCTGACTCAACAAAAGATGTAGACACACACACACACACACACCTGAGCCTTCCCTCCTCTCCTCTTCCACACACTCACCTCCTGCGAGTTCAAACACAACATTATGTAATCCAGTGTCTTATTTTCGGCTCCGTGTTTCTTAGTTATGGGACGAGGAAACTGTCACAGCAAACCAACACACCACAACACACCACACATCCACCAGAAACTAGAGAGCAGATAGACATGTAGAGGAGATGCTTAGAGACAATACATGCCTGCTAAATATATACACTCCATCAATCTACTCTACTTTATCCACCTATCCATCCATCTTCCTTCCTTCTCTGGCTTTCCATCCATCTATTCAGTCCACCTAACTACTCTATCTATCCATCAATCCACCAATCCACTGCTCACTCTATCCATCCATCCATCCACTCTGTCTATTCATCAATCTACCCTATCTATCCATCCATCCTATGTATCTACCCATCCTTCTACCCAACCTATCCATCCATCTGCTCTAACTACCCATCTATCCACCCATCTCCATCTATTTACTTACTCTATCCTTGTTTCCATCCATCTACTCTGTCTATCCATCTCTCAACTACTCCATGCATCCACTCATCCATTTACCTCTGCCTATCTATCAATCTACTCTATAGCTCGACCCATCCATCCATCTATTCTGTCCATCCATCCATTTACTTCGCCTATCCATCCATCCATCTACTCTATCAATCCATCCATCCATTCACTCTGTCTGTCCATCTGTCTACTCAATGGATCCTTCCATCTACTCTGTCTACCCATATATTATTGTTTATCCATCCATCTCCTCTCTAATCCATCCCCAGTCTACTCTATCCATCTATACATCTATGCTATCAATTTATCCACCTTATTCATTCCATCTCTATCCATCCATCCATCTACTCTGTCTATCCATCCATCCACATAATAAACATGAGGTATTTACAGGGTCTCTATTACTGCTGTAAATATGCAGTTCTGCTGATAAGCATGATATACCCATAAGAGTGTAGCATTATGTACATTTTCACCACATTTCTCTAAACAAACTCTAACACTCGTGTCATTATTTTAACTAATTAAAAAAATCATATTGTTCTGAATGAAAAAAATTGCCTTCTTTGACTTAGCAATAAAAAGTGCAGCCTTACCTCAACACATACTGGCCTTCAATTCAGCCGTATGTTTTCCAGTAACAACTCAAGACCAAAACACTAGCGAGTGTCCTGCGAGTGTGATTGAGTGAGTGTGAGTGTGTGTGTTTGTGAGTGTGTGTGGTGTTTTTGAGGCGTCTGAGCCCTCCCTCATGTGATGTCACAGGTGACCAGGTGGGTTCGGTTTGTGGCTGTCTGACAGACTGAGTCACATAAATGGAGTAAACTGATGACACATACGCTCTCACACACAGGAGCAAACAAACACACACACACACGAAACACAAGAAACTGACAGTTTGATTATTTTCCTATAACAGCATGTCCTGAAGTATTTCATTCCTTTTTGTACCACAGCAATTTGGCAATGATTACAATTTTTATTTATTAATGAATGACACTTTTTAAGCATTTATAGCTACACTTAATGTTGTTAAATGTTTAAGAGACAAGTCTGTTTAAAAGTCAACAGTCTTTCCATCACCACCCTCTTTTTCCTCCCTTTAAGTTAATAAAACGAGAAACACAGCATGTCATGTTACAGCAAACCCGGAAAGAACAAAGTCCTCTGTCCTGAAGACTGGAAAAACACCGTGCTTTACAAAACGCTGACACCTGAGACCAGATAAAGAAACGTCTCCTAACAGAAAACTTCACCATGTTAATGATTATATAATGGATATAAACAGTCTACACACCCCTGTTAAAAATGGCAGGTTTTTGTGAAGTCAAAGAATGACACTACAATAAATCATCTCAGATCATTTCTCACTTTTAATGTTCAGTTGCAAAGTACACAAATAAAGTGAAAAACAATCAGAAACTTTTATATGGATAAAAAGAAAAATAGAAAAACTTACAATAACCTAGTTATTGTGCACACCCCTAAACTAATACTGTGTTGAAGCACATTTTAATTTTATTACACCACTCAGTCTTTTTGGGTAAGAGTCTATCAGCGAGGCACATCTTAACTTGGCAATATTTTCCCACTCTTTCTTGCAAAACATTCTAGATCCGTCAAATTGTGAGGGAATCTCCTGTGCACAGCCCGCTTCAGGTCACCCCACAGGTTTTTAGCTGGATTCAGGTCTGGGCTCTGTCTAGGTCATTCGAAAACATTGGTCATCTTACGGTTAAGCCATTCCTTTGTTGATTTGGATGTATGCTTTGGGTAATTGTCATGCTGAAAGGTGAAATTCCTTTTCATCTTCAGCTTACAGACACTTGAAGGGTTTGCACTACAATCAACAGGTATTTGTAGCTATTCATGATTCCTTCCACCTTGATAAATGCCCCAGTTCTGGATGAAGAAAAGCAGCTCTACAGCATGACGCTGCCACCACCATGCTTCACTCTGGGTATGGTGTTCTTTTTGGTCATGTGCTTTTTCTCCCAACCAATACTTTTGGAATTATGGAATTATTATACTTTTTGGAATTGGTCTCTTCAGACCATACCACATTTGGTCACATGGTATGGGGTGATTTAGTTGGGCTTGGATGTTTTTTGTGAGAAAGGGCTTCTGTCTAGCCACCCTACCCCATAACCCGGACGTCTGTCACATGCAGAGAGTAATCAGTACTTGTCAGATATTCCTGCAGCTCCCTTAATGTTGCCGTGGATCTCTTGTCAGCCTCCCTGGTAAGTTTTTGTCTTGTCCTTTTGTAAATTTTGGAGGGACGTCCTGTTCTTGGTAATGTCACTATAGTGCTCCATTTTCTCCACTTGTTGATGATGGCCTTCATAGTGTACCATGGTACACAATGTTTTGGAAATTTTTTCATACCCCTCTCCTGATCGATTCCTTTCGACAGTGGGACCCTGTACAGGCTGTACAGCTCTTTGTGGACCATGACTTCAGCAATCAGAAGAAAACAAGATGATGTCAAGAAAATCCAAATGAAACAGCTACTCTTTACTTAATCAGAATAATTTCATTGATGACAGCTGTATGATAATTACTTTTGAACATGAGATTGAATGTGATTGGTTCATTCTGAACACAGCCACCTCCCCATTTATAAAAGGGTGTGCACACTTACGCAACCAGGTTACTGTTAACTTTTTTATTTTTCCTATTTTTCCCTAAAATGTTTCTGATTGTTTCTGGCTTAATTTTTATATGTTGTAATTTCACATTGAGGGTGGAAAAAGTTCTGACATGATTTATCTTTGTTTAATTTTTTCCATCACAAAAACTTGCCACATTAACAGGGGTGTCTAGACTTTTTATATCCACTGTACATGTATACATTTTTCTTTATTGAAATCACATCACTTTTTTCTTTAGTATTATTATTATTAGCATTAGCTTATGTACATAAAATGCATACATTTCAATTACAAATGAATTGAACTACTGTACGAGCTGCTGTTATAAAAAACTACTCAACACCTTCTGATCACTCAGACTAGAGAATTCAAAAGCGTTGTGCTATAAACTCTAGATATTCCACATGTGCTATTCTGTTATATCATCACTAACCTTGCATTCCACTCAGGAGAATGCTGTCTTGGTAGGTAACCTTTAAGCACAGTGTTTGTGCTCCTGAGATCAAATCCTATTCTCTCAGTTGTTTCCTAATGTCCAACAAATGTGAAATCGGAATCGCGTGTGTCCTTATTAGAGAGGACAATCCCATATTTGTGTTCACCAGTATGAAAAACCTGGCAGTGGGACAATTTGAAAAACTTCATGGAAACAATCGCGATTGTGTCTGTCATAAAGCCATCTTTGCTTTACAGCATTTCTTTGCATGTGCCTAAGACTTCCGCACCGTACTGTAAGTTCATGACTCACAGAAACACATGAATAATGAATGTTTCCTACAGAGGTTACTGTACATATAAGGAAATATATTATTTGAAAGGAAAATCATGGTTGCACCACATGATCATTTTTAAGACCGTGGCCAATTAATGTTGATGAAATACACATAATTGCATGTTTTCATATAAATAGATGTGTGCATCACATTCCAAAAGTTTCAATAACTGCCAAACATATAGTTGTTATATTTTTAAACTTGCCTTTTCAAAGTCAAAGTTTCAAATCACCCTTTAACATTTTACCAAAGTTTGTGTCCTACATGTGAGGCGTAATAAGTTAAGATTTTCCAACAGACCCAGGCAAAATTGTAGGCTTATTCGTTCAGCACTTGAACAAATTCAAAAGCTAAATCTTTAAAGGAATTACAACTTGAATGTGAAAGGATGAAGTGTGTAAAGGAATTTGTTTAAAACTGCAATAATATTGCAAACTGTAGTAAAGGCCACAATGCAGTTATTGTGATATAAAAATGTAATGAGTGCACAACTAGAGTGAAAGTAATTGTAATCTTACAAAGATTGTTACGTCAATGAAGGCAATCAGACAGGCAGGCAGGCAGGCAGGAGGGCGCGTGCACGCACACACACACACACACACACACACACACACACCTGTGCCAGCAGCTGGTGACAGTATGTGAAGCACAGACATGTCCTCCTGCCTTGAGCGTGTGTATGCAGGCCCTGTAGTTGAGAGGCAAACAGTCGCACCTCTGTGAGAAAAGTTGACCCCCAAATGATGCCCCACACACACACACACACCATCTAACAACCTACAAGACACACACTCAAACACTGTTAAAACACACCGTCAGGCTGCTCACACTGATGACAGCCCCATACGCCCCTGAGACAAAAGAGACGCCTCACTTTTCATACCCAGCTGAGACTTTTATCAGAGTCCTGTCATCACTCAGGCCATTTTAAAACACACACACACACACACACACACTTGACTGCACCTAGAAAGCAGAGGTGGCAGAAAACCTTGAATGTTTTTCAAGGACAATTTTACCACTTTGCACATTTTGCACACGCACACACACGCACACACACACGCACAGGCGACTCTGTGTGAAACTCTTCAGTACATTAAAGTACTCTAACGAGTGCCAGTGTGAAACAGGAAGTGAGTCATGAAACCTTTGGCCACTGTATCTGTCACTGAAAGGCAGTATAGCTTTGTTCCTCGTCTCCCTCACACACCCACACGCAGATTTCTCATGAGCCGGTGTGTCAGGTGCTTCGGATTGAAGAATAGGCTCTTATTCATGCTACGTCCCTATTACACACCAAAACTGTGTCAGACTGAGATTAACACACACCAGCAGCCTTCGAGAGAGACACCACACTCCAGACACTTCCTGAAAGCAAACACACGCTTCTGTTCACTAACAAACATCAGGTGAGTGTGTGGTGGTGACAACACACCCAGCTTACACAGTCCACTGCTGCTGTGTGTGTGGATCAATAACGGTGCTCAGGAACAAACGTCTCACTACACAAAGCTGATCAACAGGATCCGCGTCACCATGTGTACGCAAAGGCATCATCATATGCAACACGATCATCGATAACACTTTCTATGAAACCCATGCTCCTAATGAATTACATTCATTTATATCCATTTATAGTTATTTATATGCAAGTATTACTGTTCTATAAATACATTTAAAGATATATATTTCATTATATTAACAGTTATAGTTACATTTATATTATTGTTATAATTACTAATAAGTAATTCCCATGCTCATAATGCATTATACACTGATTTATAAGTATTAATTAGCCAGTCTTATGGTTCCATGAATGTATTTATAAAGATGCAGCATCATAAATACATTCATGGAACCATAAGACTGACTAATTAATACTTATAAATTGGTGTATATTGCATTATGAGCATGTGCTTCATAGAAAGTGTTTCCTGATCATCTTGAGTAAAATTTTTATTTTTGTAATTTTT
This sequence comes from Pangasianodon gigas, assembly GCA_022758105.1. Taxonomy (NCBI): domain Eukaryota; kingdom Metazoa; phylum Chordata; class Actinopteri; order Siluriformes; family Pangasiidae; genus Pangasianodon; species Pangasianodon gigas. Next base: position 23,462,890 of record CM040459.1, on the reverse strand, counting down.
ATTTTTTACTTTGCTTTAACTGTTGTTTTATAGTGTTTACACGCCTAGCTATAATAGTAACAACAACAACAACAACAATAATAATAATAATAATAATGATAATAGCAAATTGCTATCGAAAGTGACAGTAAAAAAATAGATTTTACCCAATTTTCTCCCCAATTTGGTCGCTCGCCAATTCCCACCCACTAGCCAGCTCTCACTTATCACATGACCACTACCAATCATAGAGGATGAAGGCTAACATGTGCTCTCACTTCTCACTGACACAGCTGCGTTGTGAAATTCTTTCTGAAATGCTGCTCATGCTGCGTCACAGGATTGCGTAACATACTCAGAGGAAAGCGCTGTCTGCCCTCTTCCATATACATGAGCTCACAGAAACCCATGATTGGCTAACGTCACTGTGATTGACAGGGGAGAGAGAGTAACGTCATCCCTCCCACCCAAAGAGAACAGACAATTTTGCTCTCTTGGCTCTCAAACCTGCGATCTCCTGAAGATACGGTGAACACTTTTCTGTTATGCCACTCGGAAACAAAACTCACATTTTCAGTTGTTTTTTCTTTTTATTTAAACACAAACTGTCAGAATATTAATAAAATAAAAATTACAAATTTTTACATTTTGAGTGAGGAAAAAGGTAGCACGCGTGTCATGGCGCTCAGTGCTCGCAGAACTGAAGTGCTCCACACTCATGAATACCTTTGTGTGTACAGGTCGGCTGGCCTCACACTCTCTTGAAGATACTGTTTAAACTCTATAACCTGAGCTTTGAGAAGTGACAAACATATGCACAGTTGCTTTATATATTAATTTATATAGTTTTTAATGTTCACATAACCTAGGCTACTTAAGACCATAGTAAGTCGTTTGTGTAGGTCAGATATGATATCTGCCTACCGCTACAGCACACAGTGCCCCGCCCCCTTTAGTGATTTCACCCAGAGCAGCTCAACAGCCACATTTCCAGAATGTGTGCTAGATACAATAAATGCGATATTAATGTAGAATATCACATCACCCAAAGTTTAAAGTTCAATTATATCCCAAGTGCATGCATGAAATAAATCAATAAACAAACAACTTTTTTCTTATTTCTTTATTATCTCTTATTTTGATCATTTTGAATTTAAGCAAAATGCTTGCTAGTAACATAATTTTTGTTTTCTATAGATGTAGCATGTTTTCTG
>CM040459.1:23395813-23461597 GCA_022758105.1 Pangasianodon gigas | reverse complement strand
GAAGGCAGGACCTCTGTGTCTATCAGTACCATGCAAGGAAAGGAAGAACCGACACGATAACAAGCCTGAACACACATACAGTGTGATTAGTTTGTGTGTGTCAGCCTGAAGATGTGTGTGTGATCTGAATGCACTCGTCTGTGGGTTCAGTGTGCAGAGAGCAGGCCGAGGAGGTCACTCTGAGTCACACTTGTGTCTGCTCGGCTTTCCCTGAGTCACACAAAGTGATGTCATTTTAGATGTCTGCTAAAAATAGCACTTCTACTGTCTCTCATGTTGAGTGTGTGTAAGGGCTGTCTAACACTAACACTAATGCCAACACTCAGCTCTGATTTAAACTCTGCACTGCTGAAAGTAACATACTGTAGAGTAACACAATTTTGGCCAACATATCCAGACTTCACAGAAGGAAAATATTCCGCAGGCTAGTTGGTTATCTTTAGCTATCAGTAAACTAATCTCCTAAACAGTACAGCAAAACAGGAAATAACAAAAGTGCATGGACTCTGCATGATTAACACTGTCCTGGCTCAGATGTGGTCAGCGAGCGCATCTGCCTTTTGTCAGATGTGCCGGTTGCGGCCAAGATTCGCATATGGTGCCTCACTGCTGGAGAATTCAAGCCAAAAACCAACACACATACATGGGCACACACTCCTGAATATCCTACTGCACTGCAGCCATGCTGTGTACATGGTTTCGCTGAGAATAATATCAAACCACACCCACACCCACAAAAACTAGAACACAAGCACAACAATTAGCTGGCAAACAAACCGGCTACATGATGAACGAGTGACTAAATTCTCCAAATAAAGCAATTACTGGAGTCAGACTACAACAGCGCAGCTACACGCTCAGACCCATTGAATTCATGACCTTTTTAATACTTGTTGTACTGTAATTTATGACCCTTAGAGCAAATATCAAAAACACTAATTAAGCTACTGAAACTATTAACAGCCAGACCAAAACAGAGGAACCTTTAACTGAAGCCTAAGAGCAAAAAAACATTTATTTTGGCTAGAAATAGGAACATAAATGTGGCCACAATATAACCGTAAACAGTATAACAAATCACGGCAACATCCATGCCTGGATTTCAGTGCTACGTTCTTCTTGTCACACTGCATATGTCAGGTATATTCAAGCTTTTTCCCCTCCCATGAGGCCCACTTCTGAGTTTTCTTTTTTTTTAGAAACCTTTTTTTTTTCAGTCAAACTTTTTGGTCTTTGTCAAAAAGTGCCATTATTGATCAATTCCAGTGAGAAAGCAAGGGCGCTGCATCGGTAAATCTTTCAAGCATCACGAGCATGGGCCAAACTATTACTAATGCAGGATGGATCGAGGGGGCGGGGCTTCCAGAGATCCTCAGACAATCAGTCGAAAAGTGCATTCTTTACCAATTTTGGTTACATCCATAATAAATTTAGTAAAACCATGTTAAATATATACTTGTCTAATGTTAGCTAAGAGGAACATATACTATATATTTTATTTCACATTGATGAACTTAAAATGTTCTGCATATACCACGACAGAAAACAAGAGCGCCTGAGAAGAGGGGGAAGGGGGCAGGGCTTCCAGGAAGTGTCTGTTGATATTGGAGAGTTAAAAAAAAAAAAACCTGTGCAGATCATTCCAAAATTCACATGTCGACTGGCTCATCCCTCTTTTTACTGCGGAGAAGAGACTGCTCTTTTGCTGTATATTTGAGTGATGACTTGTACAATCGTATAATATAGTTCCGTGGAGCTCCCAGGCAAAACGCGTAACGACTGGCAGGTGCTGTAATATAATATAATAGGCAATAAACGTCACTGGATATATAGTCATTAAATGATAATATCGTTATATTGCACAAGCCTAACCTGCACAAATGGTGATTGGCTTATTTGCCATTTTTGTTAAGAAAAAAAAAAAGACAGCTCTTTTTAAAATGCAGAGCTCCTATGCAAAATGCGTAAATGTTGGCAGGTCTGTTAAACATTTATTTTTTTAGTATTTTAAATCTCACCCCACACCCCCTGCAATCCCTTCATGCCCCACTACAGGAGCAAATCTCAGTTTGAATACCTCAGGCATTTGGGATTCCAGGGTTTTCATTTCTAGTTTGCACTTTTTCATATCAAGCATTCATTCAACCATTGATTCATTCATCTTCAATAACGCGGTCAGGGTTGCAGTGGATCCAGAGCCTATCCCTGAAATACTGAGCGCCAGCCAGGAACACACCCAGGACATAACAGTGCCAGCTTGCGGCTTATACCAAGCAGCAAACTTTATCTGAAAATACACTTCAGTTGAACTCGCACCTCTCCGTGTAGTCACATTTAAACAAACTCTTCAAAAGGCAAAGCTAGGAAGAAAAAACAATTTCCACCAAATGTCATGTAGTGAGGTCAACACAAATCTTGGCAACCATTTCACACACATAGTGTGTAATAAAATTTGGGGTTAACGAGGTAACATTATTTCCCGGTGTAAGAAGTAACAAGATAACTCAGTTCATGCAGTGACATTACACCATTACATATACAAAACATAAATAAAGACTTTTTAGACTTCTTAAATAATGTAATTAGACGAAAACCTTTTTAACCACCTGAAAATACCTTGAAGGGTGAAATTCATTAATTCATGCTCTTCACTAAAGCCTTAAAGTGCTCCACTTTTAACAGAGAACAGAACCTTGTAGATCTTGAAGGACCTTCTGTGTTGATCCTAATGCAGGAGGTCCTTCGAGATCTACGAATCAAGGTTAGAATAAGGACACAAAAAGGTTACGATAAATACTGAAGCGGGGCATTTATGTACTAAACATACACCCTACTGTGGCTCTGTCTCGCTCACACACACACATACACACATCATGTTGCAGCACGGCTGCTTCACTGTGAACTCCCTGTGCTGGGGCTTTTCTGCGGTAAACCCAGTCTTCTCTTGGGAGAATGTTAAGTGAAAGCGATATCTAATCTCCTGTTTCAGTGTAGACTCACAACTCCATGCACAAAGCAAAACAAAAATGCTATCGGAGCAAACAGAGGACACACAGGACCACAGGGAGAGAAAAACTTGCTGCACCCCTTTTAACACACTCTGTGCCATCTTTGTGATGTGTGCACACTTCATGCTAATATGATAGTGCAGGCTCCGCCCCCACTCCGGGCTCTGCAGGCTCCGCCCCCATCCTGAGCAGGGTTCACTCTCACATCAAACCTCCTTCCCTATTTTTTTGACACTTAATATTTTTGCTGTGTCCATCCGCTGTATGTGCATAAAGCAAGCTTTATGTAATGATGTCACTTCCTGCAGCAGCCTGTCACCTTCCCATCAAGACTTTCATGCACAGTGCAAACTTTATAGATTCTTAGGCTATAATTCTTCTGTCTCAGCAAATCTCCATTAGAGGTGACTTGTCAGATGAAATTACAAGACACTGCTCTTTTAATGTGCTGTAATTTACCTTCAAATAAAAATGTCACAATTTCCTTTTATAATAAAAGATTCCTGCGTTCTCTGTAATCCAGCTGCTCTGCTCTACCGAAGGTATGAGAATCTATTTTTCACAGGAAGATCTGGGTACCATATTTCAAAATTTAGCTTTCAACAGAAAACAGTGGTCAATATATGTAAAACATTTCCCATAAATACCATTTCCATTGGAGGGATGTGACTAGGCTTTTTTCCATTTCTGAATTATGATCATCATTGTTGGTGACAATCCCTTTAATCTATCGTGAACCTTTTGGCCAAATGACCCCAAATGCACATTATGAATTTTCTGCGACCCTGAACTTTGACCATAATTCTTTTTTTTTCTTTATATTCTTTATATTTTTTTTTTATAATACAGGACTACTGTAACATTTGAACACTGTATTATGTCAGTAATGTTAGTATGTCAGTAAGTGACTAAAAACCAGAGGAATATTCCTTGCATTGCATTATCAGTCTAATAGGAAGTGTTGTGCTGTTACAGGAAAATAATCCACGCCAGGGTGGAGTGATACGCCCGATGTGAAGCAGAAGAGCCAAATGGCATTGTTCACACACTCGCGACATTCACTAGAAGGCACGACAGAGCCAAACATCCCTATCAGTCAGGTTTTCAAATTAAACTGTAAAATGTTTAGCGATTTCATGCACAGTGACATTTAAACATATCGATAAGCTCTGTTTATCTTAAAATGCCGCAATGATTATGATGGTTATCAAGGGCTGCGTGTCTCAAATCCTAAACTCTGACCTCAAATTCAAAAGTATTTACTAATCTAGAAAATCCTGTTATGCAAAACAGACCTTTCGGTAGGTTTGATGGCTACATTAAAGGTTTTAATTCAAACACTAACTAGACATATAGGATTTAAGACACAATGCTAGTTTGTTTGGTAGATGGACAGGGAACTTTGCCCATTTTTTTTGCTGAACTACTTTAGTGCAGTGTGTCAGCTTAGAGAAAAAGACTAAAATACCACAACATGTACCCTATACAATTAAGCGTGGCTTGTCTGAATGTGACTCCCAGGAGCACTTCAAAATATTAGCACACAAGATCCAATATTTCTAATATTATTCTATATAATATTCTAAAATATATGAATGAAACAAGAGAGGAGATTGTGAGTTTCTCTTGCGACCCCGTTTGTAAATCAAACAACCCCACGTAGGGTCACGACCCCTAGTCTGGGAGCCCCTGCTCTCAACATTTTGATATCTTTGTATTTCCTTCTCCAGGTCGCTGATATGTGAGATTAGTTTTTAGGTTTAAGCTGCTTTTCTGCCTTAAATAAGACTTAAAGTCTTAGTGTAAAGGCAGAAATTAAAGGGTGGATGCAAACGTATGCATTCAGATAGATAAATGGATAAACAGACAAGCAGGGATGGATGGATGGATGGATGGATGGATGGGCAGACAGCTGCTCCCTCTATGCTATTCTTATTCATGACTTAAGCACATGAGAGGAAAAGAGCTGTTCCAGGATGTCATTAACTGACCACACTGGGATGATGTTCCTTCACTCTGCATGGGTTCTCTTCCCACATGGGTGAGTCAGACACAAACGCACACAAGCACACCACACACACCAACACACACCAGAGCAAACACAAATCAGGAAGAAGAAAACGAGGGACGACGCAGAGAGATTGCAGGACTCGTAAAGCTGCCGTTTAAAAAGCCTGTATGTGGTCACGTCAAGTCAATGTTATTTTTATGGCTGTCACGAAGAGCCAGAGAGAGTCACCACAGCTGATGTGCAATGTAATGTAACTGGACATGAAGTGTATAATAATATAGAAAACACATTGGAAAACACACACACAAAATCAAGTCTTTGATCTCTACTGGCTTCCTGGAAGAGTAATCAGCATGAGTTTAGCAAACAGCAGCATGTTACTGGAACTACTTGTAAATGCCAAGAGGGGGGTGCAGAGAGAGAGAGAGAGAGAGAGAGAGAGAGAGAGAGAGGGGGTAAGAGAGAGACAGAAAGAGAGAGAGACACACAGAGACAGAAAGACAGGGTAAGAGGGAGACAGAGAGAGGGAGAGAAAGAGAAAGAGAATGAGAGGGAGACAGGGAGATAAAAAGAGGCAGAGAGAGGGTGTGAAAGACAGCAAGAGGGGGAAGGGGGGGTTAAGATAGAGAGAGAAAGAGAGAGAGAGAGAAAGAGAGAGGGAGACAGGCAGATGATGAGAGACAGAGAGAGGGTGTGAGAGAGACAGAAAGGGGGGGGGTTAAGATAGAGAGAGAAAGAGAGAAAGAGAGAGAATGAGAGGGAGACAGGTAGATGAAGAGAGAGAAAGAGAGAGAGAGAATGAGAGGGAGACAGGTAGATGAAGAGAGAGAAAGAGAGATAGAGTGAGACGGAGAGAAAGAGGGAGAGAGAAAGAGAGACAGAGACAGAACGAGAGAGAGACACCATCTCCTTCACCGAGAGAGTGAAAGAAAGAGAGACAGGAGAAGGAACGGCTGTTTATAGCTGCTATAACGTAAGAACTAACTTTTTGTGAACGTTAAATGTAACTATAAACTGTGCAAATGACAAAATGTATGATGTCATTGTTTAACAAATAAAACAGTTGCAATCGTCAAATGGTTGCGGTGTGAAAGGGAAAATAAAACGTTTCGGGACGTGCTGTTACAGGAAACTACTCCACTCCACTCTCCTTCGTGTTGGGCTTCTTATTAACCAAAACTAGCTCTAAAGACAATTCTGCCTTCCGACTTTAGGCCACACCTAGTGACGCTAAACGATGTGTTGAGGAAGAGAGTGATTCCAGCTTCAAAATGGTTGCTATTCTTAATAGCTCCACAAAAATGCTCTTTATTTATCCATTTTTACAGACTGAATGTGAAAGAATACTTAATGTAACTTCATCAGTTACATGTAGCTTCATCGGTTCTCATTCCTGCACTGAGTGACATATAACACCCAGCCCAGTCTCCTCATCCTGCTGCTGCTAGACATAAATGTTTTCCGTCATGCGGCTTGGTTTCAGACTGAAAAGCATTTCCCCAAATGTAACGCCGTTTGTTTGTCTTGCCATCTTTGGTGAAAGGTGATCTGCAAAGAAGAATGAGGAAGAAACGTTGAGAGGAGCTGAGATTCAAGAAGGGAAGCCCTTTTAACTCTGACACACACACACACACACACACACACACACACACCCCAATCCTCCCCTGCCAAAACCGATCACTTACGGCAGCATGCAGGATTTAAGAGCTGGACAGGATATGAGGAGCAATCCTGACAGAAAGTGAGAACACTACGAAATCAACTTTAACCCTTTCATGCATCGTGTCCATAATTATGGACAGGAAACTATAAGATATAAATCACCTCCAAATTCCCGGAGCTCTTTACTGTAATTGAATATAAATCACGATCCTGATTTCTGTTGGCCTCTAGGCTATCTGCCATTCTCTGGTTTATGTTCACAAACTTTCTACTCATATCACTAATTTAAGAAGAAAAAAAAAGATATACTTTTGTGACAGATTAGAGATATTCTTGTGACAGATTAGGATTTTCGTTTTTTAATTTTACCTCCAAAATCAGCTGCATCATGCAGCAGTCTGGAACTGCATACATTTTGGATGGACATGTCAAGGATATTGTTGTATTTTGCTCATAAATAATATTTTCTATAAATTTGGTCATCGACATAAAACATTTTGGACCTGAATATTAACAATTTTTGTTTATAAAAAACACTGGAAGGTGTTTTTTTTCCATTTCAGGAAGAAAGTTTTATGCTTTTTTTATTATTATTATTATTATTATTCATGGTGTTCTTACTATTCATTTTTAAATATAAGTAATATTTAGAAAAACTCAAAATTCATATGACATGCAATTATATGTTTTAAAAAAAACAAAAGAATGTGGAAGTTTTTAAATAAGTTATGCATGAAAAGGTTAAAATTGGCCACTCCATTAGAAACTAGAGGAAGCATTTCTATGATCGCAATGAATTATTTCGTGTTTAAAAAAAAAAACTTTTAAAGACAGCACCCTAAATCAGCATGCAACAGCCTCTTCTCTTCAGAGAGCATATCACTCACTCACTCAAACACACACACAGACACACACACACACTGACAAACATGTCCTGCAGACACAACAACCACTCCTTTTTTCTCATGTTCAAAGGAGTAACGCCCGTGTCTAATGGACAAAGTGATACAGAAGAAAGCGAGACACCGCTGTGTAATTATTCAGAAGGAAGCGACTCCCTACAAGCAGTCTTCTGTTCTGTGTGTGTGTGTGTGTGTGTGTGTGTGTGCTACAGTATTTAAACATTTCTGTCCATCTGTTAATTACGGTGTACAAGACAGAACAAAAAGAGAAGCAAAGGATAAAGAGATGGAGAATGAAGGAAAGTATGGGGAGGGAAAAACAGACAGGAAGAAAGGGTATGAAAAAGAGTGGAGTCTAAAGGAAAGGAGAACAAGAGCTGGTGACGCTGGTGCCAGTTGGTGCGAATAGTTCAGAAACTGCTGATCTGCTGGGATTTTCAAGCACAATATTCTCTAGAGTTTGCACAGAATGGTGCGAAGAACAACAACAAAAAAAAAACCATCCAGTAAGCAGCAGTTCTGCAGGTGGAGACGTCTTGTTGATGAGAGAGGTCAGTAGAGAATAGCCAGACTGGTTGCACCTGACAGGAAGTCTACAGTAACTCAGGTAACCACTCTATACAACGGTGGTGAGCAGAAAAGCATCTCAGAACACACAACACATTGACCATTGAGGTATTTTTTTGTTTTGTTTTGTTTTTTCCCCATTGCTAATGGATAACGAAGCAATTTTACATGTGTACAACTTCATATTTATACCCCAGGGAAAGAGGACATGGTTAAAGGCAAAAACAGAGTTCCTGGGGATGGAGAGCAAATAAAAAATTAAAATTGAAGTTTTTCAATAATGATAATTTATTTATTTCAAATATTCCTTAAGGGTATCAATAATTTTGGCACATATTTCTTCTTTTTTAAGGAGTACTAATGAGAATGACTTGAACAAAGAAATTTTCTCCTCTTGCTTTAATAGGAAATTATGAATTGTTGTTTGTAATATTTATATAATCATTTCAGCTCATTTTTATGAAGCGTGCCAATAATTCTGGAAGGCACGACAGGTCGTCCAAATTGTTATGCATCATGCTCTGCACATAATATGAAGGGGCAGTGGTAGCTCAGTGGTTAATGTTCCACACTAATGACTGGAAGGTTGGGAGTTTAAATCCCAGGCCTGCCGGAGAACCACTGTTCAGATCTTTAATGCTGCACTCCCACCATCAGCGATTCCTCAGTGTGCATCACTCGTCACTCTACGCTGGTCACTAGCAATGTGTCTGTCTTTAGTTGACTGCTGCCATGCTTTCACTGGTAGCTCAAGGTTAATGCGATACGGCTGCATGAATGTCATCTAGCTATCACCTATACAACCATAAATCAGATATCTTCCTGCTAAAATCGAGACGTTTTGGCCATTTTGACCACAAATCAGTATTCATGCTCAAATAAAAATTCAATTCTGGATGTAAATCTTTAGCGAATACATGGCCTGCTGTTTCCTGTTCATTTATGGCCGCAAAAACAACTCTATTTTAGGTAAAGCAAACACTTCAATCCTGCAGCAGTACACTAAGTATCACCAAGTTACTCAGGAGCTGCGAGTACGAACAAATATGTGCAACCAAAAAGCACTGAAAACACGTCTCTCTTGCCACATTAATTCTTTTCTCATTTGCAGAAAGTTCACTCTAACTTTTTTCGTGTTGCTCATCTCGCCCACTTTGTTGCTAACAATAGCGTTCCCTCCCGTCGCTGTAGCTCGCCAGCTCATATTGAAAATAAAAAGCCATTCTGCCCCTTCGACGCCAGCGTGAACACAGGCTAACTGCTCAGCTCTATACTGCTCAGCTCTATACTGCTCAATGACTAAATAAATGAATAAATAAATAAATAAATAAGCATGTCTTACTTAATACTCAATCATACTGGATCTGGATCTGCCATTTTATATTGTATTATTAATGTTTAACAATAATAATCTCTTCTCTTTTAAGTATGCGTATGCTTCAGCACGAAGGATCCAAAGCCCTTTACACACACACACACACACACACACAGTCCCGAAGTCCATTCAACTACAGCCTCTGAGGAACTCTAAGCAACAAAACACACACAGAGAGAAGGGACTTGCATCTGTGTTTTCCTTTTCGATGATACAGTAAGGCCACTGCAGGGTGTGCGTGTGCGTTTGTGTGTGTGTTTGTGTGTGTGTGTGTGTGTGTGTGTATGTATCTAGGGGTGTGTGTGTGTCCCAGGAGTCCCGTGGACACCATGCCCGTAGCCCCAGTACAGCAGATGGCACTAACACAGGCACTGCCAATTTACATGTAAATAGAGCAAGCGACAGAGAGAGAGAGAGAGAGAGAGAGAGAGAGAGAGAGAGAGACAGACAGTGTGAGAAAGAGACTGAAGCAGGGTGGGGGTGCGCCGGATGCTCTCTCTTCCACTCTTGGGTCTAATAATGATACAATACCAACCTTGCAGCATCCGCAAACAGAGACATGGAAGATCGATGGAAGAGGAGAGGCAGAAAACAATGAGGGGGTAAAAGATGAAGCGAAACAGGAGTAGGGGGAATGAAGAGGGGATGGATGGATAGATTGAAAGATGCATAAAAGAAGAGAATAAAGAGATACAGACAAAGGGGGGGGGGGGGTGAGAGAGAGACAGACAAGGAGACAGAAAGAGAAATGGGTTGCAGGTGGAGTGCCAATATTAAATTATTTATATGACAGTAATCACTGTTTACAATGTTATCACTCCGTACTGAAAAGTTCAAATAAAATAACAAGTAGCCTAAAAAACTGAGTCTTCCCCTTTTTGCTTTCTTTGCATCATGTGTTTGAAGCGCATGTGGTTATCAGTACATGCTCACAGAACAGAGAGAGAGAGTGAGAGAGAGAGAGAGAGAGAGAGAGAGGGAGAGGGAGGAAAAAAAAGGATCATCCGTTCTCCTACCCAAGATAGAAGCAGATGACGCTAACAAAAAGAAAGCTCATTTTTCAGCGTTAGCTACATTAGCAGCAGGACCGGGAGTGGATGAGTCAGCGGAAAGAGCTTACTAACCATTGCACTGCTGCCAGGGCAGGCCAGATGGACAACACACACCCAGCCAAGCCTGGTCAAGAAGGGCTGAAACACACACACACACACACACACAATGCTGAGATCTCAATAGGATAATGTGAGGCAGCTCGAGCTTTAATCGCTCATAGATGACCAGCATACCTAAACCCAAAACACACACACACACACACACACACACTCACACAATGCTGAGATCTCAGTAAGATAATGCAAGGCAGCTGAAGCTTTAATTAGTCATAGATGAACAGCGTAAATGTGAAATGCGAAAATTGTGTCAGATGGCAGTTCTGGTCCGTATGTATTCCCGTTTCCACCAGATAGAAAAGAAAAAAAAAAGGCAAAACATTTTTTCTTTATTTTTGGGCAGCAGTAAGTCAAAGTTTTGACTTATTATCTCAAAGATTTGACTTCTCAAAATTCTGACTTCTCAAACTATTGACTTATTATCTCAAAATTCTTACTTCTCTCAAAATTTTTCTTTAGCATCTCAAAATTTTTCTTTAGCATCTCAAAGGTTTGACTTAATATCTCAAAGGTTTGACTTAATATCTCAAACTTCTTACTATTTCAAAATTTTGACTTGTTCTCAAAATTTTGATTTATTATCTCAAACTTATCTCAAAATTACAACTTCTCAAACTACTGACTTCTCAAAATTCTTACTATCTCAAAATTTTTATTTAGTATCTCAATTTTGACTTAATATCTCAAACCTCTTACTATTTCAAAACTTTGACTTATTCTCAAAATTTTGATTTATTATCTCAAACTTATCTCAGAATTACGACTTCTCAAATTTTTGACTTATTTATTACTGCAAAACTTTGTCAAATTATGTTGAATGTATGACGTGGTATCCCCAAATAATACGTTCCTAACAGCCATGATGTAGCTAACTTAGGATCTGTGTGTTGGATAATACGTAGAAAATGTGTATGCTTAACAGGAATAGCATGGGTTGTGTTCTATCAATACAAATTCACCATTTGATACATTTAGCCAGCTAGTTACCTACCTACAAAGCTAGCTAATTAGGTTATATCCTGCTAAACAGCTTCGAGCTCTGCAATAGATAAGATTTAAAAGGACACATTATTTGTATAGAGCCATCATCTTTTGTCAAAATTTGAGATAAATCAGAATTGAGGTAATAAATCAGAACTTTGAGATAAGGCCAAATTTTGAGATACTAAGGCAGAATTTTGGGATAAGTCCAAATTTTGAGATAATAAGCCAAAATTCTGAGATAAATTAAAAAAAATTTGAGATAAGTCAAAATTATGACATGATGCTGCTGCCAAAAATGTAATTTTGTAGTTTATGTAATTTTTTTTTCTTTTGTACTTGGAGGAAAGGGGTTTCCATAAGTTCCTTTGTTTTTTGTGCAGGGTAAATATGATATATTGTAGACTGGCTTATTTAGACATGTCTGAACTATAAAAACATACATGTCCCTGAAGGCAGTGTGAAAACGTGGACAAGGTGGAAGCAGGAAGTGGAGTTTTAGGAGCTGCTAAAATAAGATCCATATCCATCACATGTGCATTAGTGTAGCTGGTCTGAGCAGACGGACAGATGGCTAAAGGCGGGGGAACATCTCTGACTCGCGCATAATCTATGAGACACTCTGTGTGTGTTAGCATGGAACCCCTGGTGCTCTGTTGGTTTAGGAAACATAAGTATCTCCAAGGAGAGTGAGTGAGAAAGAATTAGGCTGTTCTTTTTCTTGATGGTAGGAACCTTTTTCAAGGGCCCTAAAGTAAGAGGGGGATGGGCCAGGCAGCCGAGAATGATGGGATGCTGGAGAAAAGGGATGTAGAGCGACAGTCTTTTTCATCCTCAAGGTGCCACAGAGATGCTGAGTGCATTGATCTCGCAGTGCCGGTCTTGTTCTGAACGTACAGTAAACCCCCCTCCGCTGAAACTCATTTCATTAAAGGAAAAACTCAGAGACAGCATTAGGAAGAAGCTCTCAGAGAAGAAGCCAGATTAAAAAAAAAAAATCCTGCTCTGGGAAACATACCATCATCAAAAGGACTTCCTTATTAGGCTTCTGATGAATTAAAGATGTTTTAAATTACTATATTAAATTACGTGCAACGGGAATCTTGTTTAAAAACCTAAGTTGCAAAACTAAATAAAGCTACATATGCGTAAATCTGGAGCTAGCATACTAAAGAACATCTCGGTAGCTATTTGTTGGCTGATCTGAATTAGCAGCTTGTCTTTTAACAAACAATGCTACATTGCGACATACTACAATGATGGAAAACACTTCACCCTGGTTAAATCTTAGCGGACAGGACATTGTGTAGTGAGCAAGCAGCTCACTCAATAGTGAACCGCTAAGCTAAACAGCATCTGTATAATCACCATCTAACATGTATATAGTACAACACTGCATGCTAAATTGTTAACAGCTGGTGGACAGCTTAGTGTTTAGCCTGACTATCTGATGACATCATCATATATCTTTAGCAGAACAGAGGCTGCTATGTACAGTACACATGGAGCTACTTTGTTCTAAATGACATGCAATTTAACCAGAGAAACAGTTCATTATACTTGTTAGATGATCCCGTTGCTTGGTGCTGCTCCGTTCATCCTGTCAAATTAGTGTATGCTGTGTAGACACTTAAAATAAATGCACAGGGAATTATAATATGTCCTGTGCTTATTATCTTACACTGCCTTGATATTTCAGTCAACTATTTAAAGGTGACGAAGAAGACAATAAAAACTAGAGTGACAGCTGTAGAGCTTTGTTTCAGTCAGTCTGTCTCCAAACTACTGCGGTGAACCCAAACTGCATCAAATTAATTCAATCTCCGGTTACATTATTGATCTAAATTCAGTGAGCTGAAACCAACTCTAGTATTCCCAAGAACATTTTAGACCATGTGTGAAAAGCTGTTTGAACATGTACTATGGGTATCTATGGGAGATTTTGGAGCGACATGTTAGACAGCACTCTCCACCACGTCAAAACACCCAGACCAGTTGGCCAGACTGAAATCTGAGTGGTGTAGTGTGTTAATATGCAGACCAGATCATTACACATAAACGCTGACTTTCAGTGTTTTCCTTGCCTTTAGCTGTTTTCTGAAATGGTTGCATCAAAAAATCATGATTTTTGCTCCGTTTTTAATCTCACTAACATTTTTAAAAGCACCAGTATCAGCATTCACAGAGCATGTGCGTCATCTATCAGGAAGGCTTACAGTGATCGACATTTACACTAATGGAGCTAAAATGCATCTCAGACCCCCTGAAGTGGTTTGAGCAATAGGGTTTAAATCTGCAAATGCGTCATTTGCACTTTCATTTTTATGTGGATTTTCACCCGGACATAATCCTGATACACAAGACGCATGAAACAACCAAACATAAATGTGGTCTAAGACCCAATAATATAATATTTCAAAGCAAACAAACTTTTTTTTTTTAAATTATGCTCAGGTGTCATTTGCTCAATGACATAATACTCACACTCCTCTATCTATCCTGTCTATCCTCGCAAACTCCTACACAATCAACTATGTCCTTTCTACCAAACTAAACTCCGTCCACCTCGCTCCTCTGCTGAGATGAGTCACGGTCCTTCCCTGCGTCCTTCGCATTCCTCCATCTCTCACTCATCCTCCTCTCATGCCGATGACAGAAGGCACCGAAGCCTCATTTCCTCCACGGATAAATAAATCCGTCAGAGATTTGTGACTCACTACCGGTTCTTGGTCCATCTTCACCTAATACACACTTTCTTCTCAGGAATATATGTAATGGAAATACGGTGCCACAGTTGCACTCATTTTGCTCCCAAAGCACAAGTAAATCCACTCTCAAAGGCTTCACGGTGACCTAATACACTGAATCGGCTGAAATGAAAGCAAAAATGTGCAGCTGTTTCTCAATAGCAAGGATGTCAAAAGTGGACTTGTACACTATATGGCCAAAGGTATGTGGACATCACACTCATATGTGCTCATATCTAATTCCAAAACTATGGGCATTAATATGGACTTAGTCCCCTCTTTCTTGATATAATATTTTTCACTCTTCTGGGAAGGCCTTCCACTAGATTTTGGAGTGTGGCTGTGGGGATTTGTGCCCATTCAGCCATAAGCGCATTAGTGAGGTCAGGCGAGAAGGTCTGGTACACAGTCGGTGCTTCAATTCATCCCAATTCATCAGGTGCTCAGTGGGGCTGAGGTCAGAGCTCTGTGCAGGCTAGTCAAGTTCTATCACACCAACCTTGTCAACCATGTCTTTATGGACCTCGGCTTGTTATGCTGGAACAGGCTTTGCCTAGGCCCCTTAGTTCCAGTGAAGGGAAATCTTAATGCTTCAGCATACAAAGATATTCTAGACAACTGCATACTTTGTGGTAACAGTTTGGGGAAGGCCAGGTGTCAGATGTCCACCTACCTTTGGCTATATATAGTATATATCCTGGAAGCATGTCCCAGATTCTCAATAATGCTTTAATCCTCATCACATGTAACAATAGTGGTGAGGTTTCCATCCATCCCAGTTGTTGCCAAGTCCCACCTCATTATTCTACTGCTGTGGATGGTCGCACATATATATACCCTAAAGATCTGCACTACCTTAAAAAACACCCTTGCTTCAGTGGACGATCTCATCTGCATTCTACAGATTTGGACCAAAGAACTGCTGCTGTAATCATAAAGACTGTCCTGTGCTCATCCCAGGACTCTTATTCACAATATGCTCATATCCTTTCAGTACAAATAGTACAGTTTGACTTTAGGATATACAGTTGTACAATAGTAATGATTGATAATCCCACTATCAGCTGTGACCCCGAACAGGATGGGTTCTCTTTTGAGTCTGGTTCTTCAAGGCTTTTTCCTCATGTTGTCTCAGGGAGTTTTTCCCTTCCCACTGTCGCCTCTGGTTTGCTCAGTACATAAACCTACACTCAGATTTCTGTAAAGCTGCTATGTGACAATATCTATTGTTGAACTCACTATATAAATAAAATGGAATTGAAATGAATCCCATTTTATTTGTATAGTGAGTTGAACAATGTGCACAGCATGTGCACAGCAGAGATCACCAACTGCCCTGTTTTGTTTATGTGAATATACAGCCATATACATTTGACTAGACTCTCTGACTGAAAGAGAGGGAAGGGATCATTTAGAGATGTTCCAATTCCACTTTTGCCATTTTTTCATCAGAACTCTGATCTGATAATGAAGCCCTATTAATAAATGAACCACTTCTCTGCAGGCTTTTGCTGCCAATTTATGTGAGGTGTGACAGTGACATGCTTTGACAGCTTGGGTCTTACATTCACGAGCAAGATCTGAGTCACGTCAGAAAACATAACACACGTTCAGGGCGAAAAAAAACGTCATTAGATTGGGGCAGAAAATGCCAAATCTGATCCGATACCAACCCATTGTTTCAGGCCAGCATTCGCCCTGATGCCAAAACTCAGTATTAGACTGGTAGAGCCCCAAGAATCACTAAGGCCCCGTTCACACCTGGCGTTAACATGCGTCCTGGGTGATCAGATCACAAGTGGACAGCTGAGCCGCATGTCTGTTCACACCTGGCATGATGAATGCGTCTCCAGTGACCACTTGTGATTGGACTCCATACATCGTTTCCACTGGAGAAAGTCTATCACGCACATTTATTATGTCAGTCTTCCGCTGCATTTATTTTCAGACAGAAATGTCATGTGAATCATCCCTCATGTCCCTTTACATTTCAATGTTTTTGTCGAAGTTTCAAAAGCTTTTATCGCGTGGTCTGCTAACAAAACTTATAAATGAATGTGAGATGAGATGACGAATGAAGCTATGAAGAGCAGCTGCTTTCTTCTCTCCTCTTACAGCATCGCCTTTATCTATTATCCTCGTGGCAAAGAGCTCTACCGTTCAGCACGATTTCCAAACATTCTCGCAATGATCACATATTTTCCGGCTAGAGCAATGACTTGGTTGAGCTGTTGGTCCTTCGTTGCTGTCCGGGGCGCATCGAGACGCATTCGCCTTCACACTACAGATGCGATGTGGCCATATGCATCTCAGACCACCTCCAAACGTGGTTTGAGTGATCGGATCACAACGCATCTTTGAGGCGCATTTGACCCCGTTCACACCTGTACCTAGCGCCGAGCACTTACGATCAGATCACCCAAGATGCATGTTAATGCCAGGTATGAACTTACAACCTCCCAATAATGGGGCAAAACCTTCAAAACCTTTAAACCTGCTCATTATTATATTGTGCATAAGATCACTTAATATTATAAAGTTTTTGCGCTTGATAATGGTAAAAAAAAAAATAAGCTGGTGTATACATAAATATGAAGATGTGATCAATTTGGAAAAATGTTTTTGGAATAAATAAGTGTGTGTTCCAACTTGTCCATGACTGTGTGCTTGTTTAAAGATGATCTTTTCCACTCGCATCATAATGAGGTTTTGAAGGAAACGCATAACATTTCTGATTTTCTTTCAGACATTTGCTGGGAATTTGTAAAAACATCTCGAGGTCTTATCATCCAGACCATGCGCAAGATCTGTTGTCTTTCTTTAGCAGAGAGCTTTAGCACTATCTTAATGAGCAGAGAGAAAGGTATAGCTCAGCAGCCATGATCAAGCTGTAAATCAGCATCAGCTACCATCCTGTAATCTCAGACACACCCGCAATCAGAGAGAGAGAGAAAGAGAGAGAGTGACAGAGAGAGCGAGAGAGTGCACACATGCACACAAATGAAGCCCTGGTCTTATCGATGGCACTAAAACGGCCATTATTTTGGCTCCGTTTGACTTTATTACTTTATTATTATACATGAGACTGCATCGATGGAACGCTGTCGCTGCTGCATCGGATTCACTGGAGTGTGTGTTTGCGAAAAAGAAAGCTAGAGAGAGGGAGTGAGAGAGTGAGTGTGCATGTATATGCGCTGTGTGGCCTGCTTCACACTTCTATTCTCGTATTCAAACCTTCAAAAAGATCAGAGACGCAACAGCAGGCATGTATGACCTCATGTCTAAAGCGTCCACCCGCCTACTCAAGATGCTTGAGAAGAAAAAAAAAGACTATTTCTTATGGATTTTATCTCACTTGGTTTTATCTCACTTGTACAGGCAGGCTACTCCAGGCAGGAGAGAGAGAGAGAGAGAGAGAGACAGAGAGAGAAAGAACAATGCGGGTAGCCTGTATTGGAAAGGGCCGCTCCATTATTCATTAAGTGTAGGGTGGGATCCTGCCCAAACGCCCCAATGCACACTAACCCTCCTTCCTTTGGTAAACTATCAGGTATAGAGAGAGAGTGAGAGATGGAGAGACGAAAATAAACAAAGGGTGGGTTTGAAAACTGCATATAAATGTACGCTTGTGAGTCTGAATGCTGCACACACACTAACAAAGAAAGAAAACGAGAGAGCAAGAGAGAGAGAGAGAGAGAGAGAGAGAGAGAGACAGGGGCAGCGCTTTAATGTGTGTATGTCAAGTGTTTTAATGTGGTGTACACTCTAAGATGAAACAAAAGAACCAATTCAACAAAGAAAAGCTAAGAAGAAAGAAACACAGATGTTTGACGATGCCTCTGTGTGTTGGAGAAACACAAACCTGCACAGAACAGCAGACTTATAATAAAGCGACCCAGATGAATCGAGGGTGTGGAGCAGGCTGTTCATAATAACAGGGCTGGATATTCTACACCTGAACACTAATCTGAACACTCCTGACCTCACATTACTGCTGTGTACTTCTCCTTTTTACAGAGAAGCACTGTGGGGAAAAGAGAGAGAGAGAGAGAGATTAATTTGATAGTGTTTCTAAATAATAGAACATTAATAGGCGACAGAAAAGTGCTCGCCCTATCGCTGGGAGATCGTGAGTTTCAATCCTGAGGATGACACAGTCACCCGTAGCCGAGAGCCAAGAGAGCAAAACTGGCCGTGTACTCTGGGTGGGAGGAATGGTGTGCTCCCGTTCACTTGTCAATCACAGAGATGCTAGCCAATCATGGGCGTCTCTGAGCTCGTGTATGCAGAAGAGGGCAGATAGCGCTGGCTTCACGTGTTGCAGAGGAAGAACATCCGAGCCTTCACCCTCCCCGTTTGGGAGTTGTCACAAACCAAATTGGGGAAATTTTGGTAAATATTAACATGCATATAAAGGTGATTAATAATTTTAAAAAAAACTAATGTGGTAATTAGCAAGGCCCTTAATTAACATAAGCTGTGTTTACGCAGACTAAGATGTTTCCAAAGCTAAGACTAAGGCCTTGTCCATGTGTATACTGATATTTTCAAAAACACATTTTTTTTTTTTTACTCTGTATTCTGGCCTCCTGTTCATTTTTGGATCACTGAAAACAAAGGTTTTCTGAAATGCTCTCCATGGTGGAGAAATTTCACTGTTTTCATAGGGATGGGAAACATGTACGTTTTGGAAAACACTGATGTCAGTCATCAACCACTGTGGTTTTGCTAGTACTTCGTTTATCTCGGCTGCTGAGCAGCTTGTTACTTTATAGTCTGTAATGTCTTATTTGATAACGTGTTTGTAAATGGTTTTAATTACTCCCTCATGCCGATGTGCCAGAATATGATACGCAATGTACTGCTTCACAAATGTGAATCCTTGTGTGAACTTTTGGCCATGTTGGTGTTTTTCTGCATTTCTCCTTCTCTACCGCTCAACACACATACTCAATGCTATTCCTGAGCCGTCTAACAGTTTATGACATACTATCACTGGGCTTGTGTGCTCATGGGAGTGTTTTCAATATTGTTTTCGTGTGCACAAAGATATTTTTGAAAAAAAAAAAGGAAATCTGTTTGTGTGGACGTCAGTTCTTTTGAAAACGTAGGGGAACGAACAATTATTTTAAAAATATACGTGTATGTATGTGTGGCCTGAGAACGACTAATACAGAGAGTGTATGAGAGAGAGGAAGCCTAAAGGGAGACGCAGGGCAAATGCCAACGAAAACATTTCCAAGGATCCAACACAGCCCACAATGCAGCAGGGCCGCTCCGCAATACTTAAGAGGATAGGCATGTGTAAAAGTATGTGTCTCTCTGTGGGGATCTGAAGGAACGAGAGAACAGGACTGAGGAAAAACTGCAGGGAATTTGTGGGCATCCGAGTGATTGATGAAGTATCTAAATGTGTGTGTGTGTTGGAGGGCAGAGTGCCTGCTCTGGCATGGACAAACATATCTGCTATCGATCAACGCCAGAGCGCATCAGGCTGCTACCCAAACTGCCCACATACCACAACCTGAGGAAGAAGACGCTCGCTCCATAGACACACTAGTGAGCAATCAGCAATAGGCACGGTTCGTTTCCTGTCTGAGAGCTGCCTATCTGGTGACGGGGTGACGAGTAACAAACCAGAGATACTCCCAAATTTTATGCAAATTAATTATGACACAGTGATGTGACAAGTTTTGGCTCGATTTGCAGTAAAACTGGAGTTAAAACTGGAATTGGAGTCCAGCCTACAATAATCTAGCTTGCTGCAAAATAAAATATCCTGTCACGGCTCGTCGTGATGTTAAACGGGAGGTCTAGCCAATAGTTAGCAATATCTAGCAATAGATCAACAACAAACTATTAGCGTTGAACAATGAATTATATCATGAGGTCTCAAATGTGGCTCAAACTATCACTCACACACTTAAAGCCTATCTGTCTTTGAGTGTGTGTGTGTGTAATAGTTTGACCCATATTTGAGACTTTGTGATATAATTCATTGTTCAATGCTAATATAGCGTGATTTAATTTTTTTTTTTTTTACAGTCTGTAATGCTCTACTCCAAACATGGAAAACAAAAAAGTTGTAACTCTTTTGTTCAAACCCCATGGTTGTGTCATCTGTCTTTTTATGTAATTTGTACTTTGATTGGACAATATGTGCTTAATCTATCTACTTCTAGTCTCCTATCCAAAGGCATTTTGGGGTTAAAAAAAAAAAAAAAAAAGGATGATAGAGTTAACAATCCACCTCATTCGTGTTCCCACGAATATATTTTGCATGCGCTTTCTCAATAAGCCTCCTGAAGACGTTTTCATGGATGTGTCAGCGAAGTAGGCTGAAAAATATTATCCCAAATGCACACAGAATACAGGGTTTCACTCTGTGTAATCACCTGACACAGCAGTCACTGCAACAATCTACAGTCTGGGCTAGAAAGAAATCAGCCCCAGCCTCGCATCTTCATATCACTGTATATTCTTCTTACAACCATCGGTGGTGCTGTTGCGCTTGGTTCCACAAAAGTCCAAAATAATCACTTGTTAACGACTAATAATCTGATATAGATGCTAAAAACAAAACCTTATAATGATGTCTTTTTATTTTGAAAGACAGAGGAAGGACCTGGCCTTTTATAAGGTATATAAGGAGGTTTATCAGACTTATAGCCAGTGATTTCATTTTAAAGCGCCTTACTGGTCAGTGCTGATGCTTAAAGCAAAAGAATGAAAGACAATGCATTTTAAACAGAAGTAATATTGCATATAAATTATACAGAAGCCCAAAAAAAGCTGCATGTCCAATAGAGACTGGCAGTAAAATCAGCAACGTGCCACCTTCTATCAGCCTCAGGCTAAATCTTCATTAATTCTCCACTCTGGTGCCAACCGGCCGCGCCACCAGCGTCTCATGTTTTCAGCAACCGTGTGTCTGGGATTCTCTTCTCCTGTGGTGTAATTCGATCATGGCTTAATGCTCGTTCACAGTTCAAGTGGGGAGATCCTTCAACACTCTCAGCGCTAAAGCAAAAAATAATGTCGGTATGAACATCGTTTCAATTTCCTGTGTGAAGACGGCATATTTCTACATGATGGCAGATTTCTACATAACGGCAGGCAGCGTGCGAATAGTAAGCGTCTAAGGTAATAAAATTGTGCGTGGTGAACATTCTGCTTTATACCACAATCTACAAAATGGAGGACTTTTCCTGTTTGTTTGTGGTTTTTCTCTAACTTGACAAGCTGAGATTAAAAAAAAAAAAAAAAAAAAAAAAAAAACAGAGGATGGTCAGGGAATGACAGGATGACCTTGTCTCACGGACATTCCATAGCATTAAATGTAACTATAAATGGATAAGATGTACACGTTGTTCATTACTAAATTTTAAAAAATTGTAATCTTTGGCAAATTGCTGTAGTGCTAGAGGAATACAACACTCTGAAATGCTGTTATTAGATAATAATTGTCTTCTTGGTATTAAGAGTAACTCTGCTTTTTTTTTTTTTTTTTTTTTTTTTTTAGCAGGTCACATTACACCACCCGGTCGTTGATTAATATCCTGTAACAGCACGCACGGCAGTGTTTTATTCCTTACTAATTGTGTAACTGGTACATAACTACAGGCAGCTGAATAGACTCTGAGTTCAATTTGCCTGCTTATATTATAATAAATATCTAACAGTAATGACAGAGTCAGTGATTACATGCTACAAAATACACACACCCTTGTCCTTGTGTCCACAGTAAAGTTAATGGGAGGTAGAGTGTGTGTGTATACACAGTGTGTGTGTGCGACTTCCCTGCAGAACCACTCCCTCTCAGCTTAGATTCATTACCCACACACACACACACAGACACACACACACACAGACGCACAAACTGAGCAAGAGCTGTGTCTCAAATCACATACTCCTAATACTTAGAGTATTCACAGCAAAAAGAATCGTTCATGTACACATTTACATGTACACACTTCAACGTTTTCAGATATCCTTCGTGCACTCAGTGGAAACACACATGACTAGTTACGTCCACTTACGTAATAGAGTATAGAGTACAGATGTTTGCAAGTCACAGATAACGTTTTCTCAGTGCTGCTCTAACTTACTAGATTAAACTCATCAAATAAGAAGAATAACAATTTTAAAAAAAGACAAAAAAGAATAAAACAAAGACGAAGAAGAATAAGACGAAGAAGAAGGCAAAGAAGAAGAATAAGACGAAGACGAAGGAAATAAGAAGAAGAAGAAGAAGAACAATAAGATGAAGACAAAAATGAAGACAAAGAAGACTAAGGAGAAGATAAAGAATAAGACAAAGAAGAATGAGATAAAGAAGAATAAGACAGAGGAAGAATGAGAAAAAGAAGAATAAGACAAACAAGATGACAAAGAAGACTGAAAAAAAAGAAGAAGAAGACAAAGATGAGTACAACGACAAAGAAGAATAAGGGGAAGATGAAGAATAAGGGGAAGATGAAGAATAAGGGGAAGATGAAGACAAAGTTAAATAAGACGAAGATGAAGAAGAATCCAGAAGACCAAGAAGAATAAGAAAGAACAGGACAAAAACAAAGAATAAAAAAAAGAAAACATAAGATGAAGATGAAGACAAAGAATAAAACAAAGATAAAGAGTAAGTTGAAGACAAAAGAGACAAAGATGATTAAGAAGAAGACAAAGAAGAATAAACAGAGATGAAGACAAAAAGGAAGACAAAGAAGAATAAGGGGAAGATAAAGAATAAGTTAAAGAAGAATGAGATGAAGAATAAGACAAAGAAGAAGAAAAAGAAGAAGAATGAGATAAAGAAGAATAAGACAAAGACAAAAATGAAGAAGAAAAAGAAGATGATGACGATCATGAAGAATAAGAAAAAGAAAAATAATACAAAGATGAAGACGAAGACAAAGAAGAATAAGGAGAAGATGAAGAATAAGACAAAGATGAAGAAGAAAAAGAAGAAGAATGAGAAAAAGAAAAATAATACAATGACGAAGACACAGAAGAATAAGGAGAAGTTGAAGAATAAGACAAAGATGAAGACGAAGAAGAATAAGACGAAGCAGAATCCAGACCTACAGAATTTAACAAAATCATAAAGCATAAGGTTAAAAAGCAAGCTCACTTGCTACATTGTATATGTACACTGACACACACACACACACACACACACACACACGCTGCAAACATGAAGGGAATCCCTGACACAGCTGCCTCCATCCACCAGCTGTCTGACTCCACCCACAAAGAAGCCCAGCACTCAGAGGTACCCATCACCACGGCGACGCTCTAAATAATGCAAACTGCTGAGCATGCTGGGAAATTACAGAGAAAGCTGCATTGCTGCAGGGGACGGGGGGACGGGGAGTTTCGGCCATGAATACACACAATAGCCCGAGTTGCTGCGGATCCACACACACCCTAGCCTCACACTGTAACTGAGATACGTTTCTGTAATATGTTCAAAGCTATTAGCTTATCGCTTGTGTTTGAAGGATTGAAACAGAACCAGGTCTTCACTTGTGGAAACGTCACCACACTCCCACCTCGAAGATGATTATCTTCCAAGAGCAGGTCGTGAAGTGTTTGATTCTTCTTCCGCCACAGCAATTTGCCAACAATTCCAATTTTATTATTAAAAAAATAAAAGAATGATGTAATGGTTTAATTACAGTTAGGTGTAATGTTGTGGATCGTCTGCAAGACAATTTGAGTCCAAATTAGCCTCAAGTTCTTCAAGTACTTCAGCTGTGGATCTTTTTCAGTCCTTTTCCTTTACACTCAGTTCTCAATAAAAGTATGTTTGAAGGAATAATTTATGCATTTTGTATTTTCTATTCAGGCCTTATGTGCTGCCTTGCACTTGTCAAAGATTAATCAATAACTCTTTGTTAACGTCAGTAATAATCGATCAGGGAAACTCCTACAATTTTGCAAATAAAGACACAGAAATCTGATCATAAGCTGTCCTCTTTCCCCACCAGGGTGCTGCACTGTTTACACCCAACACACACTTCACCCTTTAAGGCCTGGCTTATACTTGCTTTTAACTGTGTGTGTGTGTGTGTGTGTGTATCCTGCGTTCATTTGGAGTCTGATTTCCCATGTAGCCTTCAAACTTGACAAAAAAAAAACAAACTCTGTTTTATGTACCTACACTCCAGATCTTCCAGATTACTACGCCCTTCTGAATGTAAGGGCGTAGATTTCATTTTGGGACACAGTTCATGATATCCATCACAATGACAGCGGAAAGTTTTAAAGAGAAACTAGCATCAGTGTGTTTAACATCACGCTGCTGCACAGAGACAAATATGGCATGAAATCACTGACGGACAGAAATGTTTTGGCTCTTATGTGCCATCTAATAGATATCGCTTTTAATCTTCCAGATGTTCACAAGGTACGCAGGAGAGTATGTGAACAACGTCACGTAGCCACTGCGGAGTCACGTGAGGAGGATCAACCAGGTCTAGCAATGATTTACACTTCTGAGGAGTTGCGTGTATGTTTATTTGTGTCGCACCGCAGTGAAAGGTATTGTGGGAAAGTGTAGCTCGCTGAGGTGAATCTGTGGTGCCCTGCGTCAGGCAAATGCTGGTTAGCTGATTAGCTGATTAGCGCTGGGATTGCCAAATGAACCACGTACCATGTAATGAACTCAGCTGGTCAGATTCCACCAAATATAAACACCAAATATATATCTTTTTAATGAGCATACTGATTGATTCCTCATCCAACAGGCTACTCGAGAGCCAGGAATTCTCAGACCGCACATGAATAATGTTTGTACGGTGGAAAAGCCAATTAACTTATACGAGAAAGGACACGGTATTGCAAAGGAATTCACTTCTGGCAATCAAGTTATCTTCGAGACGAGTTTAACTGGGCAAACATTAACACAAATTTGCTTTTGAATGACTCTGTGCCAGTTCTCTTATTTCTGGCTGCCCATTTCAGGCTACGTCCACATTAATCCAGATAGATCTGAAAACTGCATTTTCGTTTTAAAACGTTCTCCGTCTACACTGGTGTTTTCAAACGTTTTCCAAAAATTGCTCGTCTACGCTGAAATGTCTGAAAACGCTTACATCCTTATACTGCGTATAAACATAAGAAGCTTTGGCATGCGTTGTTTCCGTCAGGTGTTTATTTACTTTCCGTCTCTCTGAATTGATGCGGCAACGTCGAGGAAAAGCACCAAGTTTTTCAAATAAACAGATGAAGAGATGGAGTTGTTGCTGCGGGTAACCCAAGACTATAAAGTTGTTTGTTTTGAGTTGAATGGGTCACCTGACTGCATCACATGACTAAAAATACGTAATCGTTTTAGAATATCTACGTTTTCACACTTCAACGCGAAAACGCGTTTTCAAATTTATCTACTTGGGAGAGCTTTTTTTTTTCGAAAACCTGGACAAAAATGTCGGACATTTTCGCTGGACAAAAACGCCGTCTCTGTGTGGATGGAAGGCCAAAACATAGAGAAAAAAGATTTTCAAAGGTTTTCAAATTTATCCGGATTAATGTGGACGCAACCTAAGCCTACACTATATGGCCAAAAGTATGTGGACACCTGACCATCATACCTAAATGTGGTTCTTCCCCAAACCGTTGCCAAAAAGTTGGAGACACGCAGTTATCTAGAATGTCTTTGTATGCTGTAGCATTAAGATTTCCCTTCATTGGAACTAAAGGGGCCCAAACCCTAGCTAGCATGACTATGCCCCTGTACACAAACGAGGCCCATAAAGACATGGTTTGCCAAGTTTGGTGTGGAAGAAGTTGAGTTATCTACACAGAGCCCTGACCTCAACCCCACTGAACACCTTTGGGATGAAATGGAACGCCAGCTTTACGCCAGGTCTTCTTGCCAGACATCAGTGCCTGACTTCTTGTGTTCTTGTGGCTGAATGAGCACAAACTCCCACAGCCACGCTCCAAAATCTAGTGAAAAGCCTTCTGAGAAGAGTAGAGGCTGTTACAGCAGCAAAGGGAGAACAACTCCATATCAATGCCCAGGGTTTTGGAATGATATGTTCAGGTGTTCACATACTTTTGGCCATATAGTGTATAAGTGCCAAAAAAAAAAAAATCAGGTTTTTTCAGGGAAATAACATAATGTGAGGTTTATTTCAGGGTCATACTGCCTTTTATACAGTCAGTGCACGATACCGGCACATGATATGATAATACAGAAATATATATCAGTCCTTAAACAAAACCTGCTGCCTCACTGATCTCCCACACACACAGACTCCTGTGCAGATGTTAATCAGCCGATAGTAAACCACGATAAAACATACCGGTCATGATTCATCACAATAGTGCGAGACAGAGAGACAGTTCAGCCTGCCACAGTTTTCATGAAGCTCTTGTCCAGTCACAGTATTGCCTTGTCCAAGATGGCCACATGCAATGCTGCCTTTCCTGACAAGACAGCTGTCCTTGCAAATGGGACGGACTTTGTCTCGGCAGCACAAACGCTGCCCAAAAAATTTGAGCGCTTCCTCTCAAGTGCTATATTTTGTGTCCACAATAACAATATTGTGCTTGCTAAATATCATAATCCAACAAATAATGAATGACTGGCACATGATTAACTCACAACAGCCAAGCTTGCCCAGACTACCAAGACCAGGCCAACAAAAACACATGCCCTCGGGTCTAAATGAGACCAAAAAAATCCCTTCCGTTAAAGCCCTCAAGTCTAGCATACTGATTTTCTGAAACAGTTACACTTACTAGGGCTGGGCGACAGGTGGAATTGGATATCAGTGACGTCTAACACCAAATTAGCGCTAATCCACGACAGACGAGGATATCTCTCATTTAGGAAACAGAAGGAGAACTAGAAATAAAATAAGATTTAAAAAAAAGGCAGTCCTGGGTTCAGTACAAGTGTGAATGCTGTTTTCCCTCCTGGGAACCGATCCCTGGTCATCTTGAAAACGGTGGTCTGGGGTTCACTTCAATCACTTCAACAGTAGGAAGCTGATCGCGCTGGTTTGTCACATTACTTCCTGTTTGTACTTACGTGGGGACAGGGTTATAACTGCTTTTAATTTATAAAACCGGACTTTCATATGACCGAAGCATGGATATCATCTCTGAGAGCATCTCAAAAAAAAAGTACTTGTCATCCCAGCCCACATGCCTAACAACTTTCTTATATGAAAACGACTCCTCGTTTGCAAAGTGTGATAACACCCCGGGTGAAGGCATATGAGAGAGAGAAAAGTCATAGGATTTATTATAAAAGCATTTATTCATGTGGCTTGAGTTAATACAGAATGTAGAACTAAGTGATTACAAAAGGAAACTGTTTTAATTTTCAGCGTGATGACTAAAATACCACACTTTAGCTGTGGTGTCCTTGTTGGCTTCTTCTTCTCTGCTCAAGGTGGGAAAACGACACCCAATGTGGCGAGGGTGATAATGTGATGGGACCGTGGGCTTCCGTGTCGTTTTTAAGCCGACGTTTAGGTCGACGAAGCTTACACTTGGGTAAAGCTTTTGAGAAGTACGGGGGACGAGAACGAAAGCAGGAACCTGGCATGATCGGTGAGAAACAGGTTGCCGTGACAACCCTGTTTTAAATGGTCTTACAAATGGTGCTTGGGGAGGATATGTAATCTGATCATCGCATTTTTTTTTCAAAGGGATATTTGTCTAATTATTTTAGATATCTACAAGCCCTACCACTTTCCACCATGTCCATAATGATTTATCAAGTAAGGCCATAAAGACAAAGCTCACTTCTCGTATATGACAGTGCGAGGGCGAGTGAGAATACAGAAGTGAGGACTGAGCACTAAAATACCTTGTACTATATATCAAAAGATTCTCCTGTTAATTTCGCTAGTATTAACAGTGGCAATCTATCATGTGTCTGGGATATTACAATCATTTAGCTGGTTCTCGCGACTAGCTTTTCTACTTCCTGATCTGATTCTGGCACTCCATCAGCATAGCACTGATGATTATAGCTCTCAAGGTCCATTTTGTGCCATGACAACCCTGATCTAACAAGATGGCCAGCGCTCGTCCTCTGGGAGGCTTAAGCGCAGGTTGAACAGCTTTCATTTCCTGCGAAATACAAACAACTCACCTCATGCTATTAAACCTTAGGTCCTTCTGATGTCAGATGACCTAACGTTAAGTGCACTACACAGGCAGTGCCGCAGTCATAATCAATCATTATCGTTAAAAAAAAAAAAAAAGGGAGAGGCCGTTTTTTAAAAAAAATGACTGAACACCTACGCAAGACACACATTTGATCTAGTTGTCATTATTATAACGAAACATGGTGCTGTTCGTATTATCTTCTGTTATTCTGAAAACAAAATCAAGACGGGACAGAAAAGACACCAGGGCCTGTGGGTGCTGTAAACAGTCCTCAGGAAGACAGGAGGACATGAGATCCGACAGCAGCGAGGGAAACGTTTACAACCTGCATTTCTTGTAACAGCTTTGATTAACCAGGATCTTCATCTTTCACAATGAAGTACCATATAAAGATGATACAGCATGCTGGTATAGGAAAATAATCAACAACCAACAACAAGGGTCCGACGCGAAGCATAGTCCCCACCCCAAAGTTGATTATTTTCCCTATAAGACCACACCCCAAAATGTTTTATTCATCCTACACCACAGCAATATGCAAGCGATTGCATTTTTTATTGATTAAAGAACCACGCATCATAATGCTTATCCATTTATGCTTACGTTTAATGCTGTAGAACATCCATATAACAAGTTAGTTCCTGTTATCACTTATGTTGGAGCAGCTATAAACATTCATGCAGCAACACCCTCATTTTCCCCTCTCTAGAATAAGAGAAAAAAAAATACGCAGCTTGTCATGTGACAGAGAAACCGTTAAGTCCAAAGCTCTCTGTCCTGAAGACTTTCCCATGGACTCGGTCTATAAATGCTGAACAAACATCTCCAGAAAGTTTCACCATAGCAACGTAAATAGATGTTTTCTTTGTTAAATAAACCATTTTTAAATCTGTTTATTATTAGCTTTCGTTCTCTGAATTAGCTGTTAAAATAGAAATGATAATGTAGTAAAACAAGTGCGTTAATATAAACCTGTGATTTGTCACTGAAACACGTGACTTGCATCATGCGTGTATGTCATCATTTATTTAAAAAAAACACATTTCCATCACACTTTTTCACATATCTAGGCATTTTTTGGCCTCTTCCCATTCAGCTACATGATTTTCTAAATTTTATGCAAAGTCATGACCCAGTAAATCCGAAAACCTCTGGAAAATTTGCTCACTCCTATGATGTATGTACATTAAAATATACTTTAATCAGAAGTTTAATCACAGTGATGTATATAAAGAGTATATGCAGTAGACTGTATAGATCATGGCTAGTATTTCTAATCAAAAAAGCTATGAGAATATTGGTCACAACAGAACTGGAAGTGAGTTTCATCAGTGAACTTTCATCTGCTTGTGGGAAAGCAGGGTGAGGCTGTGTTAAGTGGAAGTGTAGACTAATAGCCCTCTCAGTTCCCTTACAGACTTCTGATAATGAATAGAGGTTACAAGATACACACCTAGCCTACAATTCATACTGCAGAACTATTAGTGGAGTCAGCATGCTGAATAACACGACGACGTACTAAACACTTCAACATATCTGTACAAATATGCCTATAACTTGACTGATAATTAAATACATAAAAGATTCTAGAGTACAAAATTAAAACCCTATTAAATAAAAAACGGCTGTGGAATGTCCTCAAAACAAATTAGTTCCCGTTACTGCTTACGTTACAGCAGCTATAAACAGTCATTCCTTCACCAGCCTCTCTTTTTTCTAAGACAAAAAAAAAAACACAGCTTGCGATGTTACTGAGAAACCGCAAAGCTACAATGTCGTCTGTCCTGAAGACTTTCCCATGGTGGAAAACTTACTGACTGTTACAAAGCGCTGACACTGGAGACTCCTTCCGTAAATGTTAAACAAACATCTCCTTACAGAAAGCTTCACCATATCAACAATTACACACTTGTTAAACAGCAAGATGTTGTTTCATTAGTTTATTAACTGACTAGGATTATATGAAGCGTCTGAATTAGTTGTTACTATAGAAACGATGTATTTGCGCATTAAAATATACAGCTGACATTCGTTAAGAGCTGCTGGAAATAAATATAAATAAACTCACGCCTTCTGATCGAACAGAGTAGAGAATTCAACGACACAATGGGAGAATGATAACATATTCATAGCTAACCTTATAATAACATATCTTGGCAATAAAACATTCCCAGTGCCTTACAAAAAGCACGAGGAACGCTATATACGTACAGTCTCTAGCTACGCTACAGATAAAGTCTCGGATAAAATGCTCCGCCCGTGGCTCAATTAGCGTCTAATAACTTTTCTATCCAGTGCTGCATTCAGCTAGAGGTCGTAACTCATAATTCCCAATCTCCGACCAGGAACAAAGAAAACGTATACAAGTATTTGCTTTAGATCAATCAACATAGAGACATATTCGCTTGTTAAATCTATATCATTTGCTATACAGTTTGCAGTTCTGAGGAAAATATACATCACTCATCGCAGTTAGCTGGCTAGCTTGCTGCTAACAAAAGACGATCATGGAGGCGTCCGTATTTCGAAATCACAAAGGTGTGCATAATTGATTCCATGGTTAAAGTTCAGAAAAATAAGTGGACATTTCCACCAGCACCAATAGTGTTTCCCTGCACACTGGTACTTGTAAATTGTATTTTTTTTCTCTTGTGGACAGTTTAGATTGGAGTCATTGGTGTTCCACCTTTCAATCTTCCTGTAAAATCATTTTTACAGAATAAAACAGGTTTAATGGAATAACCTAGTGATGCCGGTGTGATTAATGATGAGTGCTTTGAGATGCTGGTGACGCCATCTTGGGAAATACATCTACAGTGGAAATTTGTCACCAGTGTTACTGTCACTGGTACACTGGTACAGGACAATTAATAACACCAGTGACTTAAAGTAATGGCACCACATTAAAGATCAAGACTACTGTTTACTCACACAAAAATAAATTTCATTACAGTCACAATATAAATACATGATCTATAATTTGAATATTTTGCTGGTCAGAAAGTCACCATATTTTGAGAATGACCCATTTAGTGACTTTTTTTTTTTAAATGGCTGACAGTCTAGTATTCCTAGAATTCTGGCATTTGAGACTGAGCTAATGTCTGATTCTGCCTGCTGGGCTGCAGACTCTACAGCCTATCATACGGAAGCAACAGCGAGAGAGATATAGCGACAGAGATATTTATACATGACAGTGTTGCTATTGCGTGACTAGGCAGGAGTCCACACGTGACTGCATTTGGGGGCACGTGAACTAAACAGGCTACGAAGCACAGCAAATGAAGCCAGGCTGAGTCAGGAAGTAGAGTAGTGAGCAAAGGGAGAGACGTGGAAATAAGTAGCTTCAACACGTCTTGTGGAACTGTACCTCAGGTTGAAGATGCTGATGTGGAACGATGGCTGTTGCGTAACCATTTCAGCTAACAGGGCCACTGAGAATAAAAAAGAGCACAGAAAGACAAAAACAAAACCACAGCACAAAGCCCAAACATGAGGATTATATCATATATGATATATAAGGTAAACCTACAACATGCCATAATAGTATAATACTACAACAGCAAATGACTACATCTCCTTCACAAATGGTTTCTCTTTACTGTGTGTGTTCTATTACAACATTTAATCATACAGCACCATGAATTTATGTTCAGTGCTTCACCTGGATATCCAGTAGGTAATTTGCCATGATTAGGATCCTAAATTATGTAGCGTTATTCACGATGACTAAAAATGATGACCAGTAGTGAAGCTGAATCCGGAATGTGGCGCTACAGAGGTTTGCGTCTGGTTAGAATGCTGCTTAATGGGAAACAACAGGAAGTTGAAAACAGAGGTAAATATATTCAAGATCACAAATCACTAAACTGAGCCAGCTTTTCTGAATTTAACAGGCACGCATTCTGTCAGAGACTACAGATTATTATTTATAGCAGCGTATCAAACGGCAGAGTAGGCTGGGGAGCGGATTGGTCAGACACACCCCATAAAGGGAAAACAGACATGGGTCTAAGCTTGCCTCGATATTGATTTTTATGTTTCCCTGCTTGCAATGTACCATTTTAGAAATTGTGTCAAATGATTTAATCATCCAGAACTGCCTTTCCACCCTTTCACACTTAAGGAGTGTAGGGGAACTGTGGAAACTGTAAAAACTCATCTGGATGGTGGGTTTGCAGGTGATTTTGCAGTAATCCTTTCGCAAACTGGTTGTTTAAATGTCCACACGGCCGACATTTTCTATGTTGATCTGCCTCTCGAAGTGTTTAAACATGCCTGAGTGCTGACTGGTGCAGGAGAACAGTGTATTTAATTACTTTCTCATTATTATTATTACTATTCACGTTATCTGTAGAGCATTAGATTTGACTCTTGGGTCAAATTTTTCATCTTTTTTTCTCTTTCAGCTGACTTTTTGAAGTGCTTTTTTTTTTACCATTTTCTCTGAATTTTTCAGTGGCATCCCTAATAAATAAATATTAACTATATACTTGTCTAATATTAGCTAAATCAAACACTAATGAACTCAAAATATTCTGCAATTATCGTGACAGAAAGAAAGAAAGAGCACCTGTACGAGAGCATGTGAGATGGGGGAAAGGGGGCAGGGCTTCCAGGTGTAAATCATTCTAGATTAATACGTCGATTGGCTCATCTCCCGTTTTATTGGGGAGAAAACAACTTATCTTATGGTGTGTTTTCGAGTGATAATTTGTACTAACGTACACTATGTTAAACTGCAGGGTTTTAAAAAATTGCTTGCGTCTCTCACATGGTAACCATAGTGACAGCTAAGCACAGCTAACGTTTAGTCAACACGGACTGCACTGTAATTATTTCAGGAAATATCAACATACCCATGGGGTGTTTTTAACTAAGAATTTCTAATATTTTGCTATAATAATCTAGAAAAAGTGTAAGACTGAAACACACTGGGTAAACCCAACACCAAACTCTATTACTGTTAGAGAGGAGTAGAAAACCTGGTCATAAAAACAGAAAGGAAACCACACTCACACATGCGCATAATCATGCATCAGATATCATATCAACGGGTTAGGTCATCGGTCACTCCGCCCTTACATTCCCCTCCTCCATCCTCCTGACAGCAGCGCATTTCGGACGGGGCCAAGCGCACATCTGGAGGGTGTGTGAGAGCAGGCTGGGGTGTTTGGGATGACGTGTAGGGGTGTTTCGAGGAGCATATGGTAGAGTCTGTGCCCCAGGGAGATCCTCATTACCAAACGCTGATACACTCGTCTGTCCCTGCCCCCATAGCGACACCTCTGAGCTCTCAAAGCAGATGAACAACATACCGTGAACACCTCAACACACAACACATAACACACTCCTGATCAGAGGAAGACTCGCACTACAAAAGCATGTGTATAATAATCAGCCTCAACCCAGACACCAGTCTCATCTGTCTGTCTGTCTGTCTGTCTGTCTGTCTGTCTCTCTCCCACTAGCTGTCTGTCTCTCTCATTCTGTGTCTTACGGTCTCTCTCCACTTTTCTGTTGGTCTCTCGCTTTGTCTGTCTGCCTCTCCCTCCCTCTGTCACTCCCTTTCTCTCTCACTCTCTGTCTGACAGTCTCTCCCTCCTTCCCTCTGTGTCTGATGGTTTGGTTTCTCTCTGTCTGTCTGTATCTCCCTCTGTCTGTCTGTCTCTAACTCCATCTGTCTGTTGGTCTCTCCCACTGTCTGTCCTGCTTTCCGTCTCTCACTGTCGGTCTGTCCCTCTTTCTATCTGTGTCTGATGTGTTCTCTCCCTCTGTCTGTCCGTGTGTCTGTGTCTCTCACTCTGTCCGTAGGTCTCTCCCATCCACTATTTGTCTGTCTTTTCCTCTGTCTGCATCGGACCATCACTTTCACCACATTCTGTTGGTCACTTCCTCCGTCTGTCAGCCTCTCCCACTGTCTGTCTGCCTGTCTCTCTCTCCATCTGTCTGTCAGTTTGTCTGTCTCTCCCTCTGTCAGTCTGTCTTTCCTTCTCTCTATCAGTCTCTCCCGCTGTCTGTCTGTCGGTCTCTCCCGCTGTCTGTCTGCCGGTCTCTCCCGCTGTCTGTCTGCCGGTCTCTCCCGCTGTCTGTCTGCCTGTCTCTCCCCGTGTCTGTCTGCCTGTCTCTCCCCGTGTCTGTCTGCCTGTCTCTCCCCGTGTCTGTCTGTCTGTCTGTCTGTCCGTCTGTCTGTCCCCCTGTCTGTCTGTCAGTCTCTCCCCTGTCTGTCTATCAGTCTCTCCCCTGTCTGTCTATCAGTCTCTCCCCTGTGTGTCTATCAGTCTCTCCCCTGTGTGTCTATCAGTCTGTCAGCACAGATGGTAAAATAGACTTTGATCACGGCAGACAGCAACATGCCCGAACAGAAACACACAGGTGTAATACTTAAGACTGGCAGCAGACTGTCTCCAGAGATCAGGATGAAACCTGACAGTAGACTTTGCCTGTAAGCTAGAGAAGATACACTATATGGCCAAAAGTTTGTGGACACCTGACCATCACACCTATATTTTGGTCTTACCCAAAACTGCTGCCACAAAGTTGGAAGCACACAATCGTACAAGATGTCTTTGATTACTGTAGCATTACAAATTCCCTTCACTGGAACTAAGCGGCCCAAACCTGTTCCAGCGTGACATTTTTCCTGCGCACAAAGCGAGCTCATTGAAGACATGTTGGAAGAACTCAAGTGGTCTACACAGAGCCCTGACCTCAACCCCACTAAAAAACACCAAAAGTATTTATAACAATTAATATTTGCATCTAGAGCCATTAAATCCAGATCCCCAAACTTGCTTTATCATTTACTTCATTTATCTTCATCAGTGTCTGCTTTATGCTGTTCAGGGGTGCAGTGGATCTGGAGAACACTGGGAGCGAGGAAGGGATCCACCCTGAATGGGACAGCAGACCATTTCAGGGCAACATACACACCCATTCACACACTTGTTCACACCTAGGGGCGGTTTTGATTCACAAATCCGCCTACTGGCATGGGAGGAAACCAACAAAGACACAGGGAGAACTCCACACAGGCAGTAACCTGAGCTCACTGTATTACTGTCTACAAAATCTAGCAGAAGTACATAAAGTTTCGTGATCTTCAGATCTTATTTTGATAACACAAAGAAAGATTAATATCATGACTACAGCAAGGACTTGATACTGATAGATCTGGTCACAAGCCTGCAATGGGACTTAATTAGCTTTTTATGAGATGATCTCAGTTTTCCGAGCACCGTCATGTCGATGATGATCATCATCATGTGGATAAAAACTATTGCTGGAAGCATAGCTGGATAGACAGGAAGCTAGATATTAAATCAATCAAGTCAACTGCCTTGTTATAGGATCCAAACAGCAAAGTGCAAGAATGATGCGCCGTCCATAGACCTCGCCAAGTGGCAATAAAATCAGAATAAGTGCCGTATAAATAAAAAGTAGATTGCTTAATAGTACAATAATCCTGTATGCTGGACCACAGATGTGGCAGATGTTAGACAACATGGGTATGTGATATAATCCAGTGATTCTCAATCCTGTTAAATTAAATCCTCTAACATACCTGTCTCAGCTCGACTCCTGAGTTCATTTCTACACCTTTCATTAGATCAGAGATGGAGAAACTGTAAGATGTGGAGTTCAGAAGGATTACAGAAGCAGACCCTGGTCTAGCAGACTGATAGCTCCACATTACCCTCAATGGGCTGGGGAATGATGAGCTCATGAGCAGCAATCATAGCAATCACAGCAATCACAGATCACCAGAAATCAGCCAAACAGCCAAGAGAAACACAAACACAATGAGTTTGCCCAGAATGAGACCCAAATTTCCAGTTAATAAGCAGAAACAAGCTTAATGCAAAGACACTAGTGATGGAATTATTAATATTATTAGTGCCATAAATAACTTACCAACCATTCATCGCGTAAAAATATGTCTAAGCATGTGAACATTTCAGTTTTAGCTATTTCAGTGCAACTCTCTCAGCCTCCTTTGGCAAGAGATTTTGAGGGGTGAAGCTCATTTTGTAAGAAATCACACACACGCACGCGCACAGACACCAGAGCAGACAGGCTACTTTTATACCCACGGCGTGAGCGCTTCAGTGGTCTCTCTCACACACACACACACACACACACACACACACGCCACATAAAACCAAGGTAATAAAATATGTAGCCATTTTGCGGTTTCTAAGCCACTCACCTCTAACAACGAAGCGAAAAGCTTAAGAGAAAATAATATTCCTCCTTTCCTCGTCCTCTCTCTCTTTCTCTCTCTCTCTCTCTCTCACACACACATACACACACACACACACACTCTCCCGCAGCGCCACTCTGCCTCTTTCTCTCTCATTTACCCCAAACTTGCCCCGTGAGACGCGCGCGCGCACACAAGCCTGCTGCTGCGTAGCAACGCCCCGCCCACACCGCTCGTGCCCGCTTCCATATTCGGGCCTTCATGCTGTCGGGTTGCCAGATTGTTATTTATTAAGTCACTAAATGTTGTTTTAAAACCTGACTGAGGCGTCTCATCTGATTCGTACACTTCTCTATATCTCTATATCGTATAGCAATACATAAACAATTCTAAAAAAAAAAATTTATAGCTAATTATATCTCTAACATATCGGGCACAATATCTATTTTGCATTCTGTACAACAATTTTAATTTTATAATGAATAATTTGTACAAATCTGGCAACCCTTGTCGTCTTGTCGTTCGGCACGCTTTACACAAGAGAGGGCGGGGCTTTTATAGAATATTCATACTGCAGGTTACGTCACAAATTAGTCCAACATTTTTAACTCTGAAATTTATAAATTAGATTTTTTTTTTCATCTATGAAATTTAGAAACCCTGATATTATTTCTTCTTAGTTTGAATTATTTTAAATTATTTTTAAAACTATTTTTTCAAGGTATATGTGCTAAAGTACTCCATAACTGATTGTTTTTAAATAGTTATTATTATTATTATTATTATTATTATTATTATATAATGTGTTTATTAATAATCTCTGTAAAGTCAGTGACATGCCATCTTCCTAGTATACTGTTAGTTTTTAATTCTTTTATTAACAGGAATTTAAGCCATTATATATTTATATTACTTAATATTATTTGCTTTTTATGCCACATATTATAGATCAAGGTTAGACAAATGTCTTGCCTTGGTCTCTGATATGTGGCATAACAAAGCAAATAATATTGAAAGAAATTATCCATCTTAATATGCTAATGCACTAAACTAAAATAAAATATATTTTGCTTTCTATTGTTTTGTTAATGCAGAAGTATAAGTTATAATTTCCCTGCAGGATACAGTATACTAAGCATGTATACTGGAAGGAAAGTGGTCTGTCACACTGCCACACCTTCCCATTGATTGGAAATGACATTAGACAGGAACACAGCGACTCCTACAGGAACAATGCAGTATTGCAGAAAGCCTGAAGTGTGCTCCATTACTGCAGGGACTCATGAAATTCCCAGCTATCTTCTTTCAGATCAGTAACTGCAGAAAATACATCTCCCAACAACATTTCTAGATGATCACAAGTACTTTTCTGAGTATAAAGCTTGATAATGTTTAAAATTTCCTAAACAGAAGTTTCTAAACAGGAATTTTGCTATTGAGATTCTTTAACCTGTTATTCATTTGTTACACTTGAACAGCTGAGGGACCCTAAAGGTATAAATGACAATTTTCTGTTCATTCATTTCTCAGATTTTTGGATAAACTGCATCTATAACATGTCTTCTCTTAAACCGTAGTAATACAAATATCAAATCTCAACAGAAAATAATTATTTCACTGACCACAGCTTTACCTGAAACTTTACAACACTGAAAAAGGCTTTAAGCTCCGCCCACTTCAGTATTACGTCATAATCCCTGTAAAGCTTGGTTCCTGATATAAGGTGGATTCAGTTACATTGGGACATTTTAACTTAACAGCACCATAAAACATTTACTGCACAATTTACAGTAATTTACTGGAATTGCTTATAGTAAATAACTGTCACTTATAGTAAAAAACTGTAAAACACATTTAAAATAAAGTACTGTAATATATTTACAGAGCATTACTGTATGTTTCCAGTAATGTGCTGTACATTTTGATCATAGTATAAAATAAAACATAATCCAGGTGAATCCAGTACATTTGCTCATTTGGCTGAGGCAGGATTGGTTAGATCTGAGCAGAAGGTTAAGGGTCTTGCTCAAATCCCCAGCCCTGGCAGCTTGGTGGTGCTGAGATTCAAACAGATGACCATCTGATCATCACTCAGAACCTTAACCACTGAAACACCATAACTAGCTTAACTAGCTTGCACTGATTCATTTTTTTTTTTACTAGCATATAAAGTTAAACTCAGGATCAACACAAGGAGAATTTTTACCATTCTCGCCCCTGCCAAAAATGTTATCCCACTATGCATTGCATTTTCTGGTATTTTACTGTAAGCCTATGCACTGCTCTAATTGCCTAATTGTTCTAAATGTTCACAGTACAACCCTGTAAAATAATAAAACAGCATTTTGCTGTAAACTCTCTCTCTCTCTCTCTCTCTCTCTCTCTCTCTCTCTCTCTATATATATATATATATATATATATATATATATATATATATATATACATTCATACATACATACATACATACAGTACTGTGCAAAAGTCTTAGGCACATGCAAAGAAATGCTGTAGAGCAAAGATGCCTTCAAAAATAATGAAATTAAATGTTTCTACATTAAAAAAAATACTATAAAGAGCAGTAAACAGTAATAAATGAAACAAAGTCAATATTTGGTGTGAAGTGTTTTTTTATTTTTATTTTTTAAATAGTAGTCTCAGGTACAGTGTGTGCAGTTTAATAAGGAAATGAGCTGTAAGTGTTACTGAGCATCTTGCAGAAGCAGCCACAGTTCTTCTGGAGACTTTGACTGTCACACTTGCTTCTTATTTTTGCAGCAAAACCCAGCAGCCTTCATTATGTGTTTTAGTCTGAAAAGTGGCCTCTTATGTAATCTGCTGCTTTCTTTACTGACATACAAACATTGTTCTGCAAAATTTAATTTTTAACATAAAATAAAAATCTATAACAAAGTTTATACTAAAAAATAGGGTGCCTAAGACCTTTGCACAGTACTGTGTATATATATATATATATATATATATATATATATATATATATATATATATATATATATATATATACACACACACACACACACACACACACACATATATATATATATATATATATATATATATATATATATATATATATATATATATATTTATATACTGTAAATTACAGCATTTTTTTCATATTCATGTAGCATCATTACAAGAGGTGTGGTCAGTATCACAACCAGACGTTGACCCCAAAAATCTTGAGGAAGGAAAAATAACATATGCACTGATGGATTTGATGTACATTTCCCAGTCAGTCTTGACATATGTCAAAGTCAAAGTCTTTTATTTATCATTTGCACAGTTGACATGAAAAACTGTACACTTTTGGTAGATCCACTAAAAAATACTGGACATATATTAACATATAACATGTACTAAACAAAATATACAAATGTGAATGCAATATCAAGTATATCCAGGGTGCATATATTCATACACTGTGGTTCAAAAGTCTGAGAGCCCTAGAGAAAATGCCTCTATTGTGCATTCTTTTCCAATTTAATACAACAATTTTCATTACAAATTATATTCTTGACAACAACATGAGTGAAAAGCAGAATCTTTGAAATATTTACATGAATTTCAGAGTTTCTTAGTATTTGGTATGTCCTCTTTTTTGCTTTAATGACAGTGTGCACTCACGCTGGCATGGACTCCACAAGTTTGTGCAAAACCTTATGATCCATTTTAGATCAAATCCATCAGAGTGTCATCTGAATGAACACGTACAGTAGAAGAGATTAGGCATGAGGAAAATCTGACCTTTTGTACAAAGCAGTTAACATGATCAATATCACAAGAAATAGAAGTGCAGAATCTTGAATATTAAATATTTACAAAATTAAACATTTACTTTCTTTGTTTAAAATATTTCAAAATTCTAAAACCTTATATATGGGTTTATTTCCCATTTTACATTAAAAAAAATAGATGTGGTTTCAGACTTTTGGACCCTACTGTGTGTGTACACAGTATATACACACACACACACACACACACACACACACACACACATATATATATATATATATATATATATATATATTCTTGACAACAACAAGAGTGAAAAACAAAATCTTTGAAATATTACATACACACACACACACATATATATATATATATATATATATATATATATATATATATATATATATATATATATATATATATATAGCTTAGTACATGTTACATATTTAGGAAGCAAAAACACACATAGACAAGAGATACACAAAATGCACAAAATCTTGCCACAAAAAGGGTATGCCATGCTTCTTTAGAATATAATAAAAACATTTTTCCTTCACATGTAGATAGTCAGCACCTTGAGGATTTCAGAAATG
This sequence comes from Pangasianodon gigas, assembly GCA_022758105.1. Lineage (NCBI taxonomy): Eukaryota > Metazoa > Chordata > Actinopteri > Siluriformes > Pangasiidae > Pangasianodon > Pangasianodon gigas. The sequence goes on along the minus strand of CM040459.1, from coordinate 23,420,499 downwards.
TATCGTGTGTTAGGGAGCTTGTGTTACTACTGGCATGAAAATCTGAAAATTCAAAAACTGTCCCAATATATTTGAACACCAGCATATAGATATACATGTCAATTTTCTTTAAAAGCTTTATAAACCACACTAAATAGAGTGAGAATAAACATTAAACTACACTGCATTTTTAAAATCACTTCCTCAGAATATTTTTTTCTATATTCAGAACCAAAAATCTCTATTTCTAGATTAGCTGAATTCATGAGATTTATTTTTCATGTTCATTCCTATGCCTAATTAGAAGCTTATTACAGAGGAATGTCCCAAAATGTTGATTATTGTTGGATTTGCATTAGATTTAATACTGAAAATGGCATATTTGTATAATAGTGCATGATATTTTCAATAAAAAAAAATGATGTAATGAAATAAATCATTCTAGCAACATCATAAGAGTGTGTAAATTTTTGCATATTTACATTTATAAGTTCCAATAGAAAAAAATAATACTTCGATGGATTGTGATATCTATTGCTTTAAAATATTTCATATTAATCTGTAGTGTCTTGCTTTAAGACCCTAATTTACAACTTCATTCTGCAAATGTTTTTTCATCCTCATTCCAGATTTTGATGTGGATATTATAGTTCCTATTAATCTGACTGGCTTTTTTTTAAATTATTGTTATTGTTTTAAATGAACTGTAATATCTAGAAACCATTCCAGAGATTTTGAAGTTCCACGTGGGACAGTGTGTTGCCAGATCCACTGTTTAGGTGCTTTTGTGTGGTTTTTGATTGTGCACCAAACATAGTGGCTAGCCAAACAGAGTTTAAAAGAACATGAGTTAATTATATTTCAAGATCAAATATGAGTATAGTCTCTGGATACTTAATGGTTTCTATTTTCGGGTTTTACCTGACATTCTGTCTGATAGGGAAAAGGTTGCAGCTTTACGTTCTCCAGCATAAGGAAAAAACAAAAAACCATTAAGGTTATATAGATTACACACAGGTATCTCACAGACGGGTGATAAATTAAAGGAAATAACAAGATGTTTGTCCACCATGAGCCACCAGCCAACAGCTTCAATGCACCTAAGCATAGATTGTACAAGTCTCTGGGTTTTGGAAATGCCAATCAGCCTACAACAAATGTCTGTGGGGTAAGAAACAGGAGGACCTGGAAAAAGCCCCTGAAGCATGGTAGAACATGTAAGCTCTACACATACAGGGCGGAGGTGGGATTCAAACCCCCAACCCTAGAGGTGTGAGGCAACAGTGCTAACCATTAAACCACCGTGCCACCAGTATATTTTAAAAATAAAAAAATACTTAAAATTTTACAAAATTTGTGTTATACAATAATATCTTTATTAACTGCCTACCAAAACTGGCTTGGGTAAACCATGAATTTACCTTAAAGCACCCCACTGTTTAGGCATAATAATAAATTATAGGCATAATAAAAGACATAATAAATTATAAGAAAAAAAAATTGTATACTAATACAACAACAACAACAACAATAATAATAATAATAATAATAGTTTTCTACATTTAGGGTGCCTTTTTAAGGGTTTCTTCAGCGTCACCTGGCAACTCTGGGGGAGTGGGCGTGGTTATGTTCAGAGTGAAAAGGCGTAACGGTAAAGTTACCGAGCCGGTCTGAACTGAGCGAGATGGCACGGTTGTGACGGAACTCCGCGGAAATGGCGGTTGTAGCGGTGTCTGTGTGCATGCTGGTGGGGATCGTGTTTATTTGCGAGATTGCGAGGAGAGCGACTCCGAAACTGCTCTCTGGGAAGAGGAGAGATTGCGGAATCTACGCGGCGGAGATCATTTCTACGGTTCAGCTGTGCGCATGCGCTCACGAGTTAAAGCTGCTGTCGGAAGACGCGCCCGAAATCGCCCTGAGCCTCACCTACGTTATAACGGTGGTCCACGCGCTGACGTTCCGCGGCGCTACCGGTAACCCCACGGCGACGCTCGAGCGCTACTGGTGCGACTCTCTGGGCGGCGCATGCGCACTGCGGAGGACCGCGTGCCAGTTCGCGGCGGCCGTGGCGGCGGGTTTGGCCATGCGCCGCGCGTGGGCTTTCGGATTCTCGGACCTGCACGCGCGCCATGAGCGGTCCGGCTTCACGTGCACGAGCCCGATCGCGAACGTGCACCTGCTGCAAGCCGTGGCCGTGGAGCTCGCGTGCGCTTTTGTTGTGCACGCCGCGGCGACTTTCACGCGCGGTGTGGAAGAAAAGTACAGAGTGCACGCTGTAGCCGCCGTGATCACTACAGTGGTGTATGCAGGTGTGTCCTTACCTACTGCCATTAGCTCAAACTACTAACTCAGTCTGAAAGCACAGTGCAGGATACCAGCACACTAATGAAATCCCACAATGCATTGCAGTATATAGTGTACAATCTCTGTGTGCATGTCCAACTCACACGTTATGCACCATATTCTTAAGGTGCATTAACACTGGGTCCAAGTGAAGCGTTTCAGTCAGTCCTTAGATGATTTTTCTATGGGCAATTAGTCCATTTCTTGCTCATAAACGCTTCATATAAGAGCAGGGAATGTAAAAAGCTGCAGTGCATGATGGTCCCAGAGCCAGAAATGGGAAATAATCAATAAGCACTTACGTATGGACCATAATGTAGCCTACATTTTAATAATAAATGAGCACAATGTGTTGAATAAGTAAAGAGTAAACCATAATAGGATGTGCTGTTATAGGAAAATAATCAACGACAGAGTGGTGCGATCGATTTTTTTTTTTTATAAAAGGATGTTCCAAAAGTGTTTAATTCCACCAGTTTGCAATGATTACAATTTTTATTCATTAAAGAACAACACATCATGCTTTTTTATCTGGTTATAGTTACATTTAATGCTGTGGAACATCCGCAAGAAGTGAATAAGACCAAAACAAAAAACAAAAACAAAAAACGCAGTTTGTTATGTTACAGAGAAACCACAAAACACAAACTCCTGTCCTGAAGACTTTCTTGTGGTGGAAAACTTGCTGCCACAAAGTGCTGATACCTGAGAGTCTTTCCATAAATGATACTTAACCATTTATGGAACTGCTATCAGAGACATGCTGTTATAGCAAATTAATGAACACCGTCAGATTGGAGAAGTCAGCAGCGCTGTGGTATAACATGCTAATAACAACATGCATACCTGTACGCTTATGCTTTTTTTATTCAATGTCTGGTTGAAACAAGAAGCCTAACTTTGGTCATGCGGGTTCAGGACACAGGACAATTCCACATATGCAATCCTCTCGCAAATTTCACTCCTGATTGGACCAAATTGCTAGAAGTGATGAATCAGTGAAAGACTATTGCAAGTACATTTCCAACCTTAACACAAAGGCCCACTCTGATAGTATTTATGACATTTGGTAGACACCCTTATCTAGAGCAGCTTATATTTATACAACTGAGCAGTTGGGGGTTAAAGGTCTTGCTCAAGGGCCCAACAGTGGCAGCCTGGCAGTGCTGGGATTTGACCTCATGACCTTCTGATCAGTAGTCCAACATCTTAACCACTGAGCTCCCACTGCCTACTTTATGACTTATTGAGGTGTTGCATTGTTGCTGTTTCTATGTCAATGTTGTGGCACCAATGCAGCTTTGGTTTACGTTTGATCCTAATTACAGTGTCGTTATAGTCAAGCGTGTTATATCTGAGGAAACGTAAACATTCCTGACGCTTTTGTCTTGTTCCTACTGTCACTAACTCAGTGGTTACATGCAAGCTAGCTAAATCTTTATGCTGCAGTCGACTTACAATGGATATGAAAAGTCTACACACTCCTGTTAAACTGGCAGGCTTTTGTGATGTAAAAAAATGAAACCAAGATAAATCATGTTAGAACTTTTTCAACCTTGAATGTGAAATTGCAACCTATAAAAATAAGGTGAAAAACAATCAGAAACATTTTAGGTGAAAAAAAAATTAAAACTTTTATTTTATTATTTATTTTATTATTATTTTTATTATAGCACTTAGAGTCTATCAGCTTGGCACATACTGAGTTAGCAATATTTTCCCACTCTTCCTTGCAAAAACGTTCTAGATCTGTCAAATTGTGAGGGGAATCTCCTGTGCAGAGCCCGCTTCAGGTCACCCCACAGATTATTAACTGGATTCAGGTCTGGGCTCTGGCTAGGCCATTCCAAAACATTGATTTTCTTTTGGTGAAGCCATTCCTTTGTTGATTTGGATGTATGCTTTGGACCGTTGTCGTGCTGAAGGGTGAAATTCCTTTTCATCTTCAGCTTTCTAGCAGGCGCCTGAAGGTTTTGCACCAAAATTGACTGGTACTTGGAGGTATACATGATTCCCAGCACGTTGATTAAAACCCCGGTTTCCGCTGAAGAAAAGCAGCCCCAAAATATGATGCTGCCACCACCATGCTTCACCATGGGTCACATGGGTTCTTTAAGTGATGAGCTGTCTTTTTTTTTTTTTTTGTCTTGTTTAATTGTTTTTGCACCAAACGTACATTTTGGTCAAAAAGTTCAACTTCAAACATTTAAGTTCAAAGTGAAAAAAAAACCCCAACATCTTTTGTTAGCAACAAGCTTGCCAGCTAACTGTGATGAGCGATGTATATTTACCTCCTAAAAAAGCAAACAATATAGTCCATGTTATAGATTTCACAAGCTACTATGTTGCTTGATATAAAGCAAATACTATTGCATACAGCATAACTCATTTAAAGGAAAGAAGTGCTTTGTTTACTGCTGATGCTGTGAGCAGCCATGTTGATTTTACATCACTTCCTGAGTTCAAGAGTAGGAATTCTGAGTTGGGTGTTTTTTCATTTGGTTTTTCCTAGTCGGACGTTAGAAATTGCAAGTTATGACCTTTAGTCGAATGCAGCATTCGCCTTAATCTTTAGCGTGCTTATGTTCTCCGGCCATATTTCCCAGTTGCCTAGCAACAGTGTTCTTACAACTTTAACCACTAGAATGGTGAGCACATTGTATGTTCGGCAGCCTATGTCAAAGGTCACAAGTTTGTTTTTTTTTGAGCATGTTACAGCTCTGTGATACTCTTGACAGAGGAATGTAAGGCTGAACTGCGAGCAGTGGGGGTGGGAGGCCTGTTTTGGCTACGCTGGAGTAGAGAGAATGTGCTCAGACCTCACTGCAGCCTTCTGTTTCTCATTATTTCAGTCTGACCTGTGTTTCTCTTCAGGTGGCAGTACAACAGGAGCGGTGTTTAACCCGGCGCTGGCTTTCTCAGCGCAGTTCCCCTGCAGTGGCAGCACGTTTGCAAAGAACGGCCTCGTCTACTGGCTGGGACCGGTTTTAGGTGAGACGTGTACTTGCCTGAATTCATTATACATAATCTCTGCTGTTAATCTCTAAAACAGGATAATTACTGTGTAATTGTATGCAGTCACATATCAGCAGTTGTAGAAACATTGAAATATCAGCTGTGTTTCAGTACTGTTTTTGACACTTGAACAGTAATATAATTAATATTTCAGAAATTTAACCTTATTTATATATATAAATATAACCAGAAATATAACTCCATCTGTGCAAGACAACTGATGTAACTTCATTACTACTGTTCTTTTAGCTAGTTAGCAAACCAGCTGATCCTGAAAACTGTTAGAACACTGATTAATTTTCCTATAAAGGAACATCCTGAATTATTTTATTCCTCTTACACCACAGCAATTTGTCAATAATTATGAATTTTTTATTTATTACTATTTATCAGTTTACAGTTATGCACAATGCAAATTAGTTCCAGTTACTACTCCCGTTATAGCAGCTATAGTTAAAAAAAAAAATGCAGCTTGTCATTTTAGAGAGAAACCCATAAGCCCGCTTTCCTGAACACTTTCCTGTGTCTTAAAACAAGCTACATCTTTACCTCTGACTGTTATGAAGCCCTAACGCTGGATAATCCTTCCAAAAATGACTCTCCTCACAGGACACGTCACCTTATCAACATTTACAAACGTTTTAAAAATCCATTCGTGTGGCATGTGTGCCATAAAAGTCCCTGTGTATGCTGTTACTATAGAAATTATTCGTATTAAAAATAAAGTGTATTAATAAATTAATAAGCCTCTGATTTGCATACACTATTGTCAGAGCTGCTGGTATAGGAAATTAATAATACCTTCTGGCTGATCAGAATCGAGCACAGTATTTTAATTGCCTAGAATTTAGCTTAGATAAAGAATTGCTTACTCATTGTTTAATATTCACATGAAGTATTTAAGAATGACACGTCACATACTGTATATACAGTACATCCTCAAATCTGGTACCCCCTTAAGCCCTAGAATCATGAAGCAACCCTGCTAATTTATTCTAAACGTTGCTATAGGATTTTCAAACCTAAAAATGCCAGCAAATGAGCAAACTACCGTAACTGCTGGAGTAGCACACCTAACTAACAAACGGCCATATTTCATATGAGCTAATTCAAAAGTGCAACATGTATGCTGCTTTGCTGTACAAGTCACAACACTTTCTAGAGAGCAAAACAGTGCATCTTACAGGTTACACTGCATGAAGCAGTAAAGCAGAAGTCTGTTTTTCTTGTGTGTGTTTGTGTGTGTGTGTGTGTGTGTGTGTGCAGGCATGGCATGCTCTCTCCTGCTGTTTAATAAAGACATTCTGGCTTTTACTGCAAAGAGCACAACTCACAAGGACCAGAACCTCCATGCTGTCAAGAAGAAGAAGAGAAACTGAACAGAACTGGAAGCTTTAAATGCTGGTTACTGTTTTAAAATATTGATTTTTAGGACTATAGCACAGGAAGGTAGCTGTTTTAGCAGTACCTGAAATAGGGGTTGGTTGAAATGTCTGGATGTCTTACAGACATGCTGCAATGGTGAGAATGGTTAGGACATATAAATATATATATATTAAACATCTGAACATAGATTTAATCCATTTAACTGCTGCTATTATTTAGGAATCTAGACAATACAGAAAAAAAATGGAGATTAGCAGCACAAATAACACATTACAGGTCTAAGAGACCAGACTTTGCATGACTGTAATCCAAGTTCTCATAATTTCAGCATACATCATAGGTGGAAAGATGATATACGGGTATGATGAGGTAAATCAGAAATAGTTATATCATTATCATTACACTATATCAAGACAGATGAAGTCGTAAAAGCTTTATTTCCATGACTGACATCATCAGAGAAAAGAATGATATTTCTGCATTGTTCTGATAAACTACTGAAGGCTCTATTTTAAAAAAGATTCGAATAATTCCACAGCTGCAGTTTTATAAAGCGTTGAACGTCGTCCTCTTTGATAGTGAGGAAGTATTAATTGTACAAGTTAGCCATAAGCAGATACTGTGAAACATTACAAAATATGCAAACAGAGTGAATTTTTTCATACCTATCCAGTCTTATTACATGATTTAAGTATGTCACTAAAAAGTTTATCTCTGTAATGCAATGCAACATTCTTAATTGGACAGTGTTTCAACCAAGACGTCTTTAGATTCGGAGCTATTTTAGCTAACAAGTAATTATTCCGCAGAACTATTCCTTAAATAGCACTGACTATTGATTATACGCACATTATTGCTGGGATTTCTGGCCGGGGATGAAAACTGCCAGTAGTTTGAGGTGAGAAAGTATAGTGAATATCTAACAAAGCACATTTCTAATACCTCTGATATGTAACAACTGGACCAAGCTAAGTTAATCAGTTCTAATATTAATGCTAATGATATCTTACAATAAATGAATGGCAATAGACAGCAAATATCCTTGTGTTTTTATTATTATGAGCGGTTTTGTTAGTGCTGCACTGGTGTTTACTTCTCTAATCATCAAGAAAACAAACAGCTCAGACCTAAAATGTCTTTATGAGGCAAACTTTGAGATAGTGATGACTTCATTCATCACTCATTCATTCGTCTGGATTTTGGATCTATGAGGTGCCAGTCCATCACACGGCATCATGCACACACAATTGTTCAAACCTAGGAGAGATTTTAGTGTAGTCAGTACACCTATTGGCATGTTTTTTGGAGGTTGGAGGAAACCAGAGAACCAGAAGTAAACCACACGGACATGGCGAGAGCATGCAAATCTCCACATAGATAGTAACCTGAGCCCTGGAGCTGTGAGGCAGCAGAGCTATCTGCTGCATGCACCATTGCACTGCCCCAAAAGCTTGTCTTGTTGCATGACGGTATTCGTTTGCATGGGATATGTGTATATGTTTGGACATCCGCCATGTCGTGCTGTCTAGGCAAGCACTGCTGCCTTCACTTTTTTAATCTCAGCTGTCATCTTAAGGGCAGTTCCAGTTCACATCACATTACTGAAGTTCATGATGTGACACAGTGATGAAGCAGGTAGCATTGGCACCTCACAGCTCCAGGGTCCCCGGTTCAAATCCTATTCTCCTCATCCATTCGGGTTTCCTCGTACCTTCCAAAAACATGCCACATGTTGAGTTTGGCTACTTTAAATTGCCCTGAGGTGTAAATTTGTGCATGGATGTGTGTGCGAATGTGTTTGTGCATGGTGCCCTCCAATGAACTGGCTTTCCATTCCTGGAATAAGCTCCAGATCCACAGACTAGGATAAAGTACAGGGTGTCCCAAAAGACTGTTGCCAAAATCGTTAACAAATTCAAAAAGAATGGAAGCGTTACGGACCAGCCGAGAAGTGGACGTCCACAAACATCCTCTGACGAAGGTACAACGACATGGTGCTGGCGTACAAAGCCCCCTGACTTTTGTGACTTTTGTGACACCCTGTAGTTACTGAAGATGAATAAATGAATGACAAAAAAGCAGAAATCTGTTTTTTATCCCATGGAGAACTGAGAGATAAGTCAACAGCACAGTCAATTTCAGGAGCTGATCCTACCCAGAAGACATTGCTATATGAAACTATTTTCCTTTGCAAAACAGAAAAATGGAAGTTTATAGTTAAAAAAAAAAAAAACAATTGTGCATGCAAACAGAGTTTTATGTAGCCAAATCCATCTGTACAAGACAGCTGACATAACTCAAAAGTGCGTTCCTAACAAGGTCCTGGAACCTTCTGAGGAACTAAAGAATTCTGTAACCCTCCAAAATCAGAACGACTAAGTTCCTGGTTGAGTTCCTGGTTGAGTTCCTGGTTGAGTTCCAGTTCAAACAGCACTGTAGGAACTATGGCTGTTGCGGTGCACGGCAAAAGTGCAGCAACATATACATGAACATGAAGGAAATTAAAACTGTAGTTGTGTTCTTTTTTGTTTGGCTTTTTTATGCAAAATATGGTGCTGACATAAATGTAGCTTTTTACATGTTTAAATTACTGTCTGCAGCAAGTGACATGGGAGGCACGAAGTGCAATTTTACCTCGCTGTTATAAGCAGCATGCGGCTAGAAATGTGCACACAGTATTCCCATGTTTCCGACTAAAAACCTGTGTAGAAACTATGTCAAGGCAGAAATCTTCAGCTCACGACCTTTTTGTTATATTAAACAAGCTTTTGTTAGTTAACCACAGGTTTTTAAAAATGGCTGATAAGAAGTCGTTTATTTTGTAAAGCTAATTCATCGGTGCTTTTGACCAATCAATGACATTCAGCATGGGAGGCTCCACAACTAAAATGGACCCCGGATTCCCCCCATGCTTGAAGTGCCACAGTTCTTCAAAACGTTCCTGCAGTACAAACACGCATCAGGTCATGAAGGGAAGTCGATAAGGACAGGCAAGAAACAGTACTGATAAGCAATGCTTGCTTTGTGAACTTGAGTCTTCTGCAATGTGCAGTATGGACTCATGGATCGTTGACCTTTGAGCTGACGCATGTTCTAGAAATGTGCCACTGAAAAGGCATCAAATACACACACACACACACACGTGTATACCAGTCTAAAAAAGTGAAGACATTTTCTTGACAAGGCCAAACAGTGTATATCAAAAACTGAAATCTTTAACTAGGTCAGTGTTAAAGATGTAATTATTATTTGAAAGATCTGGATGAGGTACAGTCACAAGAAAAAGAAAGTACACCCTCCTTCAATTCTCTGTTTTTATTTATCAGGGCCTAAATAACAGTTGGGACACACTGCTCAAGAAAACCAACCTGCCAAGTTCTGCTTTTATACAGGTAGTCACACTTCTTGATGATTAACTAATCTTGTGCATTTCATTAGTAACACCAAGCTGCTAATTACTCTCTTAATGATTGTGGAAGTAGGAAGGGTGTACTTATTTTTTCCCCCACCTGGTTTCTGAATGTTGGTACTGTGGAGAAAAAAAAGACTACATATTGAAATCTGAGGTTATTTGTTTGTTTATAGAAGTTGGCGAGGACCAGTTGTTATTTAGTCCTTGATAAATGAATTTATTTGAATTGAAGGAGGGTGTATTTTCTTTTTGACATGGCTGTATTTAGCAGTGCTAGTATACAGTATTTCAACATTGAATACATACTCAATTTCAGAACAAAAGGTTCAAGCAACAGTTAATTTTTACTAAACATTAGAGAGGTAAGGAAGAAAACATGACAGGGTCTAAACTATATATAATAATCAGATGGAGTTGCAAACGAGGAGTCACTTTTGCAGTTGATTATTTTCCTATAACAGCATGTTTGCAAGTGTTTTTTTTAACTCCTTTTATACATTAACTATTACAATTTATCAGCTTACAGCTACATTTAATGTTGTTAAACGTCTGCAAACAAGTTAGTTCCTGTTATCACTTACATTATAGCAGCTATAAACCGTCATTCTCTCACTTATTCTTGCAAATAATAAGAGAAGAAAACATTGCTTGTTACTGAGAAAGCAAAAAGCCATCTGTCCTGAAGGCTTCCCATATCAAAAAACATAAAGTCACAGCTTTATCTCAGACTGTTACAAAGCGCTAACACTGGAGACTCCTTCCATAAATGTTAGATAAACACTCCCTTACAGAGAGCTTCACTGAATCAACAACTATGCATTTTTCTTTGTTAAATAACAACACATTTTAAAATTCATTTAATATTAGTGATAGATCATGTGGAGTGTCTACCATACAAGTCCCTGTGTAAGTCACTACTAGAAGCTGTCCGAAAAGTCAGGAACCAACTGCAATATGTTGAGCAAAATCTGCCAAAATATGATATAGAGGTTGAGAAAATGTGTAGAGAGTAAGGGTGATCATGTAGAGCATATGTTGTACATAATAAATACATAATTAAATATTTTAATACATAATTTTCTTCATCCTGGAAGAATCTGGAGTTATTGATTTCCACCAGTTGAAGGCAATACAAAAATGCTAAGGCATTACAAATTATCCCTGAGGGAAATCCTAAGAACCAAACATGTTCGCTGATCTACTATATTTGACCGCAGGATTTGTGTCAATTCCATTTTTATTTTTTTTAAGCGAGCCATACTAATGCACCCCCTTGAGCAAAGCTGCATATTAACTGTTTCAACAGCAATATCAGTGGGAAGGTAAGTCGAGAGGAGTCGGTTTCTGTGCACAACAGGATGTTCAGCCTATCTGATTGCTTCGTCTTGGCTTCCTGTCTCACCACTCCCATGTGTAATCTGTAATTAGACATAATCCTTTCAGTAGCAGAAAGATCACTGACACGGACAATCTGCTGTCTGTGCACCTTTTACACAATGGCCTTCAATTAGAACAAAAACCAAACGCTAGTGCACACATAATTCATCCCAATGCAAACAACTCCAACACAATGAGTAGTCACTGGAGTAATCCTGCTCTAATATTACATAATCAAAGCAGAGGAGATGGGGGTTAGATGACTGGTCTCAGGCCTGACCTCATCATCAGGTGCTATGTAAGCAATAAAGCATGACAGAAATCAATGATTATTTTCCAATAACTGCATGAGCTGAAGTGTTTTATTCCTCCTACACCACACCAATGTTCACTTTTCGTTTATTTATTAAAGACTCAAATGTCATCAATTTTGTTTCCAGTTACATTTTGAACGTCCACAAAACAAGTTAGATTCTGTAACTTGCATTATAGCAGCTATAAACAGTCATTCCATCACCAGTCTCTCTCTTCGGTCTGCTTTTAGAAGTTACTAAGACCTCAGACTGTTATAAAGGGCTAACACTGGAGACTCCTTCCAAAAATGCTAAACAAATCAACAAACAAACAAACAATAAACAAACAAATCTTTTATTTTTATGAAATATACATTTTATAAGTTACAGGTGATAGTTTTCTTTATTTTTCTGTATTATTTATTGTTAAATAAAACAGCAAACAAAAATTTCACAAAAAAACGTTTATCAAATGAACTCAGCAAACCTGACTGATTTTTCTATAACAGCACTAACAGTAGTTCCAGCTGCAGGGCTGGAACAATAATACGTTATTGTTTCTATAGTAACACAGGAAATTGTATGATGGACACCCTACATAATCTAAGACAATAAACAGATTAAAACATATAATTGTTCAAATGGTGAAGATTTCTGTAAGGAGTCATTGGAGAGTTGAGTACCGTACAGATGAGTTTACACTTTCTGATTTCTTGGTAACAAAAAGAGATGCTGGTGAGGGTTCAACAGTTTATAGCTGCTATAACAGAAGTGATAACAGGTACTGACTTGTCTTGCAGATGTTCCACAACATTAAACTATAAATGGTTCAAAAATATGTTGTGTCGTTCTTTAATATAAAATTGTAATTGTTGGTAAATTGCTGTGGTATAAAACACTGCTGTGTTTTTATTAAAAAATTATAGTATTATTATTATTATTATTATTATTATTATTAGAAAACAATTAACATCAGGATGGTAACAGCCATCGCACACCACACTCTGATCACTGATTATTTTCCTCTAACAGCACACACTGTCATGCTTACTAATTCTAATAATATTGTAAGCTGTAATAAAAGGTTATGTAGTTATTAGGATATGAAACATCACTATAAGCACAAGTTTAATATATGTAATATAAGCTGGGATCAGGTGCAGGTTTTTTAAATTGTGACAAAAATTCAGTCCTAAATAAAAAGTGAAAAACAATCTCTCTTCTATAGTCCTTCCATGACTAAGCAGTTCTTTAAGTAATCATGTGAGTTTGAACCCTATATCCTGATCAGCAGGCACATGCGCACAAAAGCTCTGCCTGACAGCAGAGACTTGGGGAGAAGCTCATGAATGATTTACTGATCAATGAGCCGTGAACACGAGGGCATACAAGGAGCAAACTTTGCCCAGCTGATAACCTTAAGGCAAAACACTAAACCAAACCAACCGGCAAAAAAGTGTGGGTAGAGGTACAGAGGCTTCCATGAACAGAAATCAAAAATAGCTGGAGGTACACACAAATGCAAAGCACAAAGAAACCATCACCACCATGGGAAAATGTTTGCTGTAAATTGACACAGTGAAAAGGAGAAACTCGAGGGGGGGAAAACTGAATAGTTGTAACTAATGTAATTATGAATAATTTGTAATACGGTGTGTAACAGTCAAATCGTTAGCACTGTTATAATTACTGTATATAAAACTTAACTTACCTGTTATAATTACTGTATATAAAATAACTTATCCCATACCCTCACCTGGCAAATTCCCACCTTTTGTTGTGGTGCTAATTGTGTTTAATGGTATGTTTTGGCAAATATTTTGGCAAGAAAATACTGTTATCTTAGAAAAGCCATTCTAAGGCAAAGGTAACTTTTTGTTAGAACCAAGATAAATTGTTTCTCCTTTTTGTTTGAGTAGAAAATTTGAACAATTGTGTATAATGTTTATTTTTGCTCATGGTTAGGAAGGGTGCCAATATTTCTGGAGGGCACGGTGTTCTATGGCAGGATAACACAGCTTAGTCAGATACATAATTTCATATATGCAACCCTATCTTTAACCTTTTTCATGAATATAATGTTTTTTAAATCTCTTATGATTAATGCCTTTGAAATGAAAACTAAATAGTAGTGATCTAATTGGTGTCTTTAAAAATAATAATAATAATAATAATAAAAATTGTATGTCGGTGCTGTGGGAGAACAGGATCTTCAATGCTGGAACATTTTATAGCTTAGTCCTGTGAAAGTATATTTTATTGAGGTTGTCTCCTCTTGGATACAAAACCTTTCTTTATGCTTATACAGGGTGTAGAGTCATGTTTATGACATAACAACAAAGTATGCATCATTGTAGGAAAAAAGTCTGTTCCAGACTTGCACTCTCACAAGTAAGAGTTACTGTAACAAGATACCACACACAACAATAAAATCCACATATACTGTATAAGTCCAGGTTGAAGACTGAATGTTGCTGAATGTTTACAGCTTTTCCAGACCAAATTTCACACTAATAGTTTCATGAGTGCAAAAAAAAAAAAAAAAAATTCTGAATCTAACAATGACACCATTCTGAGCAATAAAATGGCTCCAAGAAGATGGAGTGCAAAATGTCCACTTTTTGCACTCATCAAGCTTTAAGTGCTCCAAAAAGAAAAAAATCCACAACTAGAAGGGAATTAGGCATCTTTTACAAGAGCTTTATACAAAAAACTATTTTATTTCATGGCGTTTCATACAAATATGACTTACTTTTAGAGAGCACTTATAATTTGGTCTGAAGGAAGAATACAAAACATAACACAGAAACAGAAATGGTGCTGGCATCGGGGAAACCTGTGTTGAAATCCAGCAGCTCCACTTCATGTGGGGAGCAGACTGGAGAAGTCGGCTTGCTGAACGAGTCCCGGTCACTCAGAGCCCCTTAAGTGCTTCAGGTAGCAGCCGTGGAGTATACTGCATCTGCAGAAAACCAATTACAGTGAGGAATAGAAGTCTTTCCACAGATTCTTAACTGAATTGAGGTCTGGGCTTTGACTAGGCCTTTCTAACACATCCAGGTTCTTCGCTTTGAACCACGCCACTCCAGCTTTGGCTGTATGCTCAGAGTTGTTGTCCTTTTGGAAGTTAAACCTCTGCTCCAGTCTCACATCTATTGCATACTGGAACAGGTTTTCTTTTAGGATTGCCCTGTGTTTGGGTCAATCCATCTTGCCCTCAACTCCAGTTCCCCAGTCCCTGATGATCAAAAGTTTCCCCACAACATGATGCTACCACTACCATGTTTCACTGTGAGAATGGTGCTCTCAGGGTGATGAGCAGTGTTGGGTTTCTGCCAAATGTAGTGTTTTGTGCCAAGGCCAAAAAGTTCAAGTTTGGACTCAAACAAAAACTTTTACCACATACACTATATGGCCAGATGTTTGTGGACACCAGGCCAATCACACCCATATGTGCTGAGTGAACATCTCATTCACAATTTAGTGTCCCCTTTTGCTGTTATAATAACTTCCGCTCTTCTTGGAAGGCTTTCCATTAGATTTTGGAACGTGGCTGTGGGGGTTTGCCCATCGAGTCACAAGAGTATTAGTGAAGTCAGGCACTGATGTCGGCCGAGGAGGCCTGGGGGTCAGTCACCGTTCCAGTTCATCCCAAAATTGGGATTTATATAAACCACCTGATTTCCAAGTGCATGAATTTTTTGAAATATACTACTCTTTTAAAAACAGTCTCATGGATGTGAATCATATCACTGGTTTTCAGCTTTATAACCTGACATAGCAAATACCATCATATTGACTTGTATATTTACAATTTTGCAAATTTTCATAACCACACACCCTAAAAAGAATGTCAAATTTCATAAACTCAACATTACAGCATGAATAACAGCCAGAGACTGAAGATAAAACTGAAGTGCTATGTTAAGCTTGTACATTTTATAATTAAGCTCTAGCTGACAAACTTACTAATTAAAGTGCTATGTAGGTGTAAAATAAGATATTATTTACCAGTGATCAACATCAGCATCATCAAACTGTCCAGCTACTGCAGAATTTGGGTCGACCTCCATTCCATCTGGAGAACAAATACAAAGACAGAAATCAGAGATTATTTGTAGAGTGTTTACTGGCCTATAGGTTAATCATGATAACTGCACCTTATTCAAAATATACTTAGTCCACATTGTGCAGCACCACAAAACCAAAATTCAAAGAAGTGTAGCATTTAAATCAATGATTCAGTGGAAAATAAAAATTACACAATTATCCACTTACCTAAATATACAAGGTGAATGTAGCTAACATGTAAGAGAAGTCTATCTCACCCAAAGCTTTTCAGTACATATCTGCCTCAAACCACATTCAGATCTTGATCATGCAGACTTGGTTTAGGACACAATTTCACTTAATGTAATCTATAATCACGTACAAGACTTCTTGTAGTTGAACACTGTACTGTTATGAATGTGTCTTGGACAACCGAAATCACTTCTTTCCTCAACCCACTAGTTTAAAGACAGAATTATACCAAACATCTGGATGTTCTGTGGATGATGATTTAGATCCACATTAAACTTAAAGGTATAAATATACTATTTTATATCATCTCTTGTTTAAAAATAAGACTATGTAGACCGAAGAAGGTATGTGAAGATTTAGCCATGTATTATAGATAATTTTGGGGCATTTACCAAACATTCACTAAGACTTCATTTGGGTTAGGTGAAAAATTATGGCACACACTTACAAGCAGCCTCATCACTGGGCTTTGGCCTGCTACTGACACCTAGTGGTTACTTAATGATATAACTCCAAATCTGATGCTATTTAGGCTGAACATTTCACTTATTGATTTAGTGTACTTTCAACATCAGTCCTACTTGCAACACAAAAACAAACTGGGGACATCACAGACCTTCAAACTCAGCTGATGGCTCATCAGTGCGAACTCCGGCCATGTGAAACTGTTGCGTGACAGACTGAGCGAGCATCCCTTCGAGTCTTTGCAGCGTGGCCTGGCCCTCTGCAGTCAGGTGCGACAAACCCTCTTCATATGTGTAGAACGTAGGTACATCACCCTGGCCTTGATGTGAATGGGAAAGAGAGAGCACTGCAGTGAGCAACTTTGACTATGTTGCTGAAAGTGCATGAGGGAATGTTTGTGTATGATTTATGTATGATCTATGAAAAGCTTTATTAAAACAGATTCTTTACCACTCTCCTCCTCTTCCTCTTCATATTCCTCCCCTTCGAACTCCTCGTTGTCAGAGTCTGCATCCTCAGGGTCAGGGTGCAAAGCCTGGCAGTCACACATGGCGGAAAACATGGACTCCACTGCAACACACATCAGAGTTTAGTTAATCTGTAGAACTACTTGCTCAAATGGCTTTACACTGGATTTGCCAAATAAATGCCCAGAAATCAAATGTATTCCCACTAGAAAATAATACTGTGTACAGAATGCACCTATATAGTGCATCATCAGCTATTAGTGTAGAAATGAGTGTTAATCAATGGTTTGCTGCCTATTTGGCAAGCTTCAAGTTTTGATGTATCCAAACAGAGCGGTCAAAACGCCAGTGCTGATGTATTTTAGGTAAATCAAACCCTTCAAGCCTGTAGCAGAGCAGCGAGTGTCACAGACTGGCTCAAGATACTCGGAACGACTATCTGGAACCAAAAAGCCAAGCTAATAGTTCACAGTGAGAGGGGAGAAGAAGAAAAAAAGAAAAAAAAAAAGAAGAAAAAAAAAAAAAAACCACACACTCCACTCTCTCTCACCACATCGGTTTGTTTCTTTCTTGCATGAAGTTAACCTTTGGTGTGCAGGGTTGCCCTGTCTTAGCTAAATTTCCACCCCAATTACAAATAAAAAACAATTACTCAGAAAAAGAAGAAAAAAAGAATCTCTTTTTTAAACAAGTTCACCATGGTGCACACGCATTTCTGATTTGTTGTTTCAATCTAACCCAATTTGGCATAAAAACCTTGGCCACCCTGTTGGTGTGAATCAAGCACAGGGTGATTTACTTCACCTTCTATTCTGCTGTTACCTAGTAGTGCCGTGAAAGTCATGCAGCTCTCTGTATCTCAAATGTTTTTGAATCCTTTGTTTTCCTCTATAGTGAGTAGTCACATATCTGCAGCTATGACCAACGGAGTTCTTCAACCCAAAGTGAATCAGCCAGGAAATGGGAAATTTGCTTTGCTATGAAGCAGAGAGACTTTGCTCTGTGTGGTGTTATTAGTATCCTAGTGTATTAGCTTGGGAAAAAACAGTGCAGTTGTGAGAAGACTGTTTTTTTTTTTTTTAACTGCTGTAGCCTGTCCTGATTTGAGATAAAGAGGAAGCTATGTTTTCAGAAGAGGGAGTGTGGGCTTGATTAAGTTTAAATGTTTATTACACCTCACGTAATATAAACAGCATTTTATGAATAACATACTTTAATATGCAGTCTGTTGAATGTATTGTTTGAAACACCTCATTTTGAATGATTCAACATGCTGTATCATTACACCCCTACATAGAAGCCTATTTTATTGTAGACCCGACACCACTTGTATCCCACACAGTCTCAATAAACGGAAAATTCATGTTTAAAACTATGTTTACTATTAGTGAGGTAGATATTAAAGTACAAAGTCAAGTTTGTCTTGAAATCAGTGAATTTGATTTGCTATGACTAAGACATTACTACTAACCCACAAAACAGTAGCCTTGCCTTTTCATTGCTCAGAATCAAATTTCCTTACTCTCACATGTAGCATTTAATGCAAAAAGCTTAAGGTTTGTGATCAACTGCTGCACCATAATCACACTGCTAGGTTCACGGTGTGCAGTTTCATGAAATGTGGAGCTGTGCATGAAAAATCTTCAATTTAAAGCAAAGCAGAAATCAAGGCGCACACACTCACAAGCTGCTTTATCACTGGGCACAAATCGGATCTCTGTGATGACTTCATCTTCATCGTCGTCGTCGCTCTCCTCTTCGCCTTCCTCATCTGGAGCTTTCTCCCGCATCTCAGCCTCATTTTCATCTGGTAATT
Source organism: Pangasianodon gigas (assembly GCA_022758105.1). Lineage (NCBI taxonomy): Eukaryota > Metazoa > Chordata > Actinopteri > Siluriformes > Pangasiidae > Pangasianodon > Pangasianodon gigas. Next base: position 23,401,644 of record CM040459.1, on the reverse strand, counting down.
CAATCATTCAAGTTATAAAACGTCAAGCGAGTGAAGTCTAAATTGTTTGAGGTTAATTATTACTTATCTTATAAAAATGTATTGATTGATTGTCTAAAGAACCATTTAGGAAAAAAAAATCTGTCTATCAACCTGACACAAATACAATATCTAACAAACTACTAGTTTCTTGCATCATTTAACATGCATGTGTCCAAAATGTATCTGAAAGTGTCATGGGGTACAGACATTCATCTGCCTACCATTCAGTTTTTTGTTGACCATCACGTACAGATGCTCCTGTGGATAAGCACTCAGGTCTCGGGAGATGGCGTGCAGGCTGATGGAGGGATATTCCAGTGAAAAACCCATTCCTGAGCCATTGAACCACGACAGGCACCTGACAAGAAAGAATATTAATTATGTTACTGGTTCTTATACTACTTTTAAATATCTCACTTCCAGACATACATTCTACCGTTATTACAACTAAGGTCAAACGTCGGACACTCTCAAAAACCTAATTCACACAATGCTCTCCTTACCCTAAATAAACCTATCAGCCAAGACATGCTTGGTGTGGAACATCTGCTACTCTCATTTTGCACTGTGCTAACAAGTAAGGAAACATTATAATCCCCAGGATATCATTGTCCAAACCACGTCTAAAGCATCATACACTCACTTCAACAAATCCTATCGACTCTTCTAGTAATCTTACCCAAGGCATTTTTTCCACTGCACAGTCAAAAACAAAAACCCAAACAGGAACCAACTGAACTAACGCAGTAATGACAATAAAAGCTAGTGCATCATCATTACCTTCAAGTTCATGAGAGTTTCTGAGAAGTTATATATTTGTGTAGGTTGGAAAGTAAAGTAGTGCAACACTGCCCACTTTTTTATGTAATTGTGTGCTTTCTGTCATTCTGTGTTTGCGATGTGGCACATTGTGATACAATGGTGCGGAAAATTCTGTGCGGTGGCAAAGGACTATGAAAAGCCCTGTGATCCTCTTTATGTGATGACGCACTGTTATCTATATAAAAAAAATGACCAAAAGGACAGATTAAAAACATTAGCAATGTTGAAGTTGGAATTACTTTCTTCCTCAGCATGTGTCACTCCACACAAACAACAGACTCAGGTAGGAGGTCTGGCCCAGTGTTTGTTAGAATTTTGTTATGATTTGTACATAATAAAGATATAACCAAATTTGAACACATTTTTTTAGATGATACGAATAGGAGGCACATTACTCTTTGTTGTTTTTTTTAAGACTAGATGTGTGTACTAGAAGTCTATATGAAGTCTATATTCTGGGAAATACAACAAACTAAATTTACTAGAAAATATCACACACAGGTACAAACAAAAACTCCCTAGTCAAGACCAGCTGCCTTCCAGTACTATCAGAAAAATCATAATTACAAGTTGAGCGCCACCACAATGTCTTAATTACTACTCAGGAACTAACACTAACCCCTATTTTTCTATGAACCCTGACCTTACGAGTTGGGGGCGTATCGATATCAAAAAGTCATGAAAGCCGCCAATGTGAATGTGACGTCTACAGCAGACGGCAAGATTTAAGTGGTAATTTTGCATTTTAACTATTTTAATTAGTTCTTCATTTACTTCCAGTAAGGTTAAATAATCTTCTTGTCATTGACGGTGTCATATTTTCCTACTAAAACCACTTCAATGCAACCCACATTGCAGTCATTGTCTCCAATCTCGTACATACGAACATCCGACTTGAAGGCAGCATAAGAACTCGAGTGATGTAGCTGAGGTTGAGGAACTGTCACAGCCAGAATTCACACCCCATGCTGACATTTTCATTTCTGGTTTTTTTTTCCAGTGTTTACAGCAATAATAATTATAATAATAATAATAATAATAATAATAATAATAATAATAATGGGGGGCACAATGGCTTAGTGTTTAGCACCGCTGCCTCGCACCTCCAGGGTTGGGGGTTCGAATCCTGGAGTTTGCATGTTCCCCCTGTGCTTTGGGGGTTTCCTCGGGGTACTCCAGTTTCCTCCCCAGTCCAAAGACACTACAAATGCGTTGTAGACTGATTGGCATCTTTAAATTGCTAATGTGAGTGAACACGTGTGTGTGTGTGTGTGTGTGTGTGTGTGTGAGAGAGAGATTGTGCCCTGAGCTTGTGCCCTGTGATTGTGCCCTGTGATTGTGCCTGGGATAGGCTCCAGGCTTCCCACAACCATGTGTAGGATAAGCGATACAGAGAATGGATAGATGGATGGATGATGATGATGATAATAATAATAATATTAAATAATAAAACAGATTCAGAGAATGGCATAATTTTACACCCATAGTATATCACTATAAAATCGACATATTCTAATATTTTACAAAACATTTAAGGTGAGTGTGTAGTTTAGACCTTCAGTTGGCATGATGCTAATCTGGTGTCCATAAGCCTGCCTTGTCTGTTAGCAACATTAGCATCATATGATATAACATCATATCATCAGTGTAAACCCAAAGAAGCAAACTTCACAAGTGGAGTAGATCTTGGCTGATTGACTACATTTGAGGTAAACTGTGTAAAGTTTATTTGTAGTCAAACTATCAAACTATACCTTTAAAGAGCTGTGTTAAGCTAGAGCAGAGGAACATGAATGCCTGTAGCAGACGGGTGTCATTCCCACACACACACTAACACACACTAAACAACAATAAACAACACACACACAGAGAATAAAGGCTAATGTTGCTGTTACTTACGATTCGGCCACATACAGCGTCCCTGTGCCGAGTCCCTTACCGTCTAAAACCGCTGTAGTCTCGGCCTGCTGATGCCGAACTCCCTCAGCAGGAGGAGGCAAACTTTTTAACAAAACCATATTTTCACAAACTGAGTAAAAACACCTCACCTGTCACCTTATTTATTTCCCAAAGCTAGCTACCTCGCCTCAGTGGCCTCAGCGGCTAAACAACAACAAGATGCTAGCTAACAACAACAGAGCTGCTAGCCTGAAATAGCAACTGACGTATTTTTTCGCTAAATATAAAAACGAATACTGCAGCTTTACACAATAAACCTTTGCACAATATAGTGTAAACTGATTAAAAAGCGAACAAACGCTTTGGAAACAAACTATTTTCTGGTTAAAGCACCACACTGGTACGCGTTACTTTGTCGTTTCCATGCGCGCCACATGAGCTCCGGGGCGCGTCTCAAATCACTACCTAGCGCCCTACTTACCCCTGTGCTGCACTCAGACTCCTCAACTCTTTTCAGGGGGAAGTAGCTAACGCGTAAAATCGCCAGATGACGTCATAGTCTAATTTGCATATCAAAAAGGGGTAACATGAATACTTTTTGGACACTTAGAGGAGCATAAGAGATAATAGAGTTTTATCAGAGTAGAAAAAAATATATTATAAATAATTAAATTTTATCATGGCACCAAAAACTACAGTATTTACATATTTACCACTGACTTTATATACTGTAGGTGGATGAACCAAAATATTTCTGAGGGCGTCTAGTGGCTGGCTACAGTACGATGTTCTAACCCCGACCATTCCCATGTTACTTAGTGGCCACGTTTACATGCACATCCATATTCTGATATTAATCAGAAATTGGTATTAGTATGGAGTCATTTAAATGCTGCAGTCCGATTGACTGATTCGGATTAAAGCAATATTCTGATTCCTCAAATTCCGATCCCCCCCCCCCCGGAATATTCCTGTTTTAATCAGGAAATTTGTTGCATGTAAACACCTTATTCAAAATATCCACTGAAAGGAGATTGCACTGCAAGGAATTGTTTGGTGCTAACAGATGCTTAGCTGTAGCCTAGGTATTTAGGAATGGCAGCTCAGGCATACTTACAACAACCATTCCGATGCCTGTACGATATAAACGTCATATTCGGAATCTGGCTGCAACCCGAATATAGACCTTAAACAGAATTTGATGTGCATGTAAACGTAGTCAATGGGACAGGTGGCAAACTTCAATTTTAAATTACATCTCCACAAATTATTTACAAAAATAGTATTCTGTCGTTTTTACAGTCAAATTCATTTGACCTTGATATCTCCCCCAAAGTTTTTCCTTACGATAAATAAAAGGGTATGGTTGGTGAGGTGATTGACAGTTTTGGACATGATAGTTGAACTTCATGAACACACACATACTTTCCACACACAGACCTCAAGCTCTGGAAAGTCCTGTAGCAAAGCCAAACAAAGTGATGGCATAAACCAAGGCAGCTAACACTAGCTAAATTTCATAATAATCTACAATTTACCCTATGACCTTACTGAACAATCGAAATATCTTGGTTAGGTTAGCCAGTCACTCCTTTTTAAATGAACTCCACAGACAAAACGAGTGGAGCATAAGAGCGCACTTCTCCAGAAGAGCTAGATGAAAATGATAGAGCGCAGCGAATTTTTTTTCCCCTCAAAAAATAGGTTGTGTTGAGTGTCAATGTTACCAGAATATTTTCAGTTGGTACCTTATATTCGCTACTTATGCCTTCATTTCTTTTGATTAAAATGATGGATAATTCAGCTAGCTAGCAAATGGTAGCTAGTATGTCATGACTCAAAGCTCTAAAATCTTTTTCTGACAACAGTAAAATCAATAAACCTGCGAAAATTAGACGACTACCATTTAGCATTTTAGAGATTAATTAATAACGATGTATTTGCCACTTTGAGTCAGCCCATGCGCTATATTAATTTGCAATTCAGGTAATATCAGTGTGTACGCTCACGTAACATGTCCATCACTAATATGAGCATGTGACAGGTGGACCCATTGGCCTGTCCAGCTGTATCTACTGCACAAATTCTGGCTCATTCTACTGTGCAGACTCTTGCTCCAATTTTTGCAAGATGGTGCCTCTCATTTAGACCCAAAAAAGCCTTCAAAAACACACAATGGGAGTGAATGGTGTCGTGTTCATATATACACTCACTGGTATTTACGAAATTGATCATTTCTATCAATAATGCATTCAAATGAAGCAGTGGTAATGAGTTGGGAAATAGACATGAAAGAAATGGTTACAGATGACATGACATGCATATTGAGGTATGAGAGATGATACGACTTGCATGTTGAGGTATGAGAGATGATACGACTTGCATGTTGAGGTATGAGAGATGATATGACTTGCATGTTGAGGTATGAGAGATAACATGACATGCATATTGAGGTATGAGAGATGATATGCATGCTGAGGTATGAGAGATAACATGACATGCATATTGAGGTATGAGAGATGATATGCATGCTGAGGTATGAGAGATAACATGACTTGCATGTTGAGGTATGAGAGATGATATGACTTGCATGTTGAGGTATGAGAGATAACATGACATGCATATTGAGGTATGAGAGATGATATGACTTACATGTTGAGGTAAGCTTTGCCAATTTGCTAACATTAACTGGCTATATTTAAGTTAGCCTGCTTTCTTTGCTAATGCCAGGTTAGACTAGCATTGATTCCAGTAGTTAACATAAATGTGGGGAATACTGGTTATTTAGTACATGCTGTTTTACTTCTGATCAATTCATTAGCAAACTACATAGTGTTAGTCATGCATACTTATTAGTGTTAGTCATGCAGACCAGCAAACTTACGCCAAAATGGCATACAGTCAGGTCCATAAATATTGGGACAGTGACACAGTTTTGGTAATTTTGCCTCTGTACACCACCACAGTGGATTTGAAATGAAGCAGTCAAGATGTGACTGAAGCGTAGACTTTCAGCTTTAATTCAAGGGGTTTAACAAAAATATTGCATTAACCGTTTAGGAATTACAGCCATTTTTTACAGAGTTCCT